>CM035788.1:47192723-47225223 GCA_020466265.1 Siphamia tubifer | reverse complement strand
CTCCTGAGTTTTTAACAATCAGTAAAAAAGTCAAAAAATAAAATAAGCAACAAAAATGAATAATAAACTAACAAAATAATTGGTAACATGAGCAAAGTAAAACACAAATGGCAGAAAATCAAAGAAAAATAATACAATACAAAATAAACAAAATGAACAAAAACTAATAAATATTAACAAGAATGATGTAGAACAATTTAAAAAAAATACTAAAATAGAAAACTAGTATTAAAATTTGGCCCCAGCCGTTTTAATTTTGCCTTTAATAAAGTAAAATAAAAATAATTTTTTAAAAACTGTTGCTTTTTGACACCTTTTCCATGCACTAAACTAAAAGGAAAACAATTGAATTTTTGTGAATATTTAAACTAAATCATCCATTCACAATGCATCAGCGCTGACACTTAAAGAGGATAATAATAATAATAATAATAATAATAATAATAATAATCAGCTCCTCATCACTTCCACAGAAGACTGATAATGATGGAAGAGGGAAACATCTAAAACATGCAGGACACCGGCCCTCGAGGACCGCAGTTTGACACCCCTGTATATAGCATGGGAGTAATCATGATGTTGACACTGGTGGGGACATAATTTGATAACTTCCTCATGAGAGACAGCAACAATAAATAAAAAAAAATAAGAACATGGCTAAAATAATTAAAATGACATCTCATTTTGTTTTTGTCAACAAAATCTAAGAGGCGTTTTGGGAATGTTTTTTTATTTCTTAAACCACATTTTGTCTGTTTTTATTGGTCATCTATAACTGCATTATATATTTAATTATAGTTATCGTCACAAGACAAACATTTAGGTCTAGTTTGGTCTTGTTTTTGTCACGTGATAAAGGTTTGTTTATGACAATATTTAGTCACTATAAGGTGAACTGTCAATGAATGGATAATTTTTTTTTAGGTTCTTCATATATAAAGTGCAATGGATTAAAAAGCACATTAAGTGAAGTCTAAATTATTAGATAGAAAGTCAAAAGTCTAAATTATCAGATGAAAAGTGAAAATTATACGAAAAAAGTTTCAATCATTTGATAAAAAGTTTAAATTATGATTCCTAGTCACTAAGTACAACCAGCATTAATCCATAAATAAGGTCCACTGTGGTGTTTTGGAGGAAATTAAATTCTTTTAAGTCTTTTAGTCTAGAAAATACTGTAACCTTTTTTTCCCTAAATGTCATTTTAGACATGTCCATAGTGTCCATACATAATTTTACGCCCATGTTATATACTATATAAAAATACAATAAAATGCACTTTTAAAAGTCCAGTTTTAGAAATGCTTCTTATTTCATTCTTTATTTAGTTGTATTTGTTGTTGCTCTTTTCACATTTATTGTTTTAAATGGTCTGGTTCTTTTCAGATCACATGACCTTTGACCCCCCCTGGTTTATAGTGTGTTTATTGTGTGTGTTGTTGTAGTTGTGCGACTGCGTACATCCTGTTGGCAGAGGAGGAGGCCACCACCATCATGGAGGCCGAGCGTTTATTTAAACAAGCTCTAAAAGCTGGAGAGAGCTGCTACCGCCGCAGTCAACAGCTGCAGCACCACGGTACACAGTACGAAGCCCAGCACAGTGAGTGGTTTCACTGGTAATATGATGGAAGAAAAAATAAAGAAATGGAAAAAAAAAAGTCAGGGTTTTTTTTCTGTGATGTATTTGAAAGTTAAAATATGTAAAAGAACTGACAAAAAAGATATTTTCTGACATAAAATATCTAGACAGGCTGTTATCTGGACAGTCTTAAACGGACAGTTCACTATTTTTCACATGAGTCAGTGTCTTCACTCTGGTGAACCCATAGTAACTTACCCCCGACAGTGTCCTGTGAGCACAGTTCTGGTCCGGGTTTGGTCAAAGTGAAAGTAGTCCCGGCAGGTTTCCTGGGTTCAACAAAATAAAATGCATTTCTTCTCCAAACAGTATGTGTTTGAATGAGTGATTTATTTTGATAACAAAACCATCACAGAACAAAAACTCACACCTCATAATTGCTTGGAACTACTTTCTCTCAATAGCGATCAATGGGCTAACGCTGTCACTGCTAACAGCTGCGTGCATATTTATCACTTTATTTAAATCTTAATTATGACTTTTTTTAACTTATTGTAATGTGACGTCACACTTCAGTCAAACACGCATTGGTTGATTTTCAGACGGCAATTTAAAAAGAGGAGAAATGGTTGAAACAGAGATGATGACACTGCCTGGTACTTCCTGTGTAACACTAACTTTGGGACGGCCATGGCTCAGTTGGGAGAGCGGGTCGTCCATTGACCGAAGGGTTGGCGGTTCGATTCCCGCTCTGACCTAGTCAGTCCGTTGTGTCCTTGGGCAAGACACTTTACCCTCCTTGCCTCCAGTGTCACTCACACTGGTGTATGAATGAGTATGAATGTTGGGTGTGAAATGGCAGCCACGCTTCTGTCAGTCTGCCCCAGGGCAACTGTGACTACATATGTAGTTTACCACCACCAGAGGGAGCATGTGAGAGTGAATGAATAATGGAACACTAATGTGAAGTGCTTTGGGTGCCTTGAAAAGCGCTATATAAATCTAAAATCTAATCTAACAGCAGGAAGACTCTGAACTAACACCAAAACAAGTATTCAGAGAATGCCCAACAACTGATGACAGTAGTTTGCTAAGACACACAGCTGTTAGCAGTGACAACGACCATCGATCACTATTGACAGAAAGTAGTTCCAATCAGTTATGAGGTGTGAGTTTTTGTTCTGTGACGGTTTTGTTATGTAAATAAATCACTCATTCGAACAAATACTGTGTTGAGGAGAAATGCATTTATTTTGTTGAACCCAGGAAACCTGCCAGGACAACTTTTGCTCTGACCAAAACCAGACCAGAACTGGGCTCACAGGACACTGTCGGGGGTAAGTCAGTGTGGGTGCACCAGAGTAAAGGGGTGGAGTCAGAGAGGGGCGGAGTCAGTGTGGGTGCACCAGAGTAAAGACACTGATGACAAATACTGAACTGTACCTTTAACGACTGGTGTGTATCAGTGATGTGTGGGTTGATGAACGACCCACAACCAACCGCTTTTTTAACTAACCCATCCGCAACTCGGTCTGCAAGAAATATATATATATAATAACAGACCAGACCCGCTTCTCGACCCGCATTTTTAAAAAGTAGTTAATGGTCTTTATGAACATCACATGACCTTTGACCTTGCTCACATACCTGCATTTATTTCTATGTTTTATTCTACGGCCCTCTAGAATGTTGTTTTCGATAACCGCCCGCTGCCAATGGCAACAAGTTTTGTCACTTCAGATTCACGGTACCAATATCATAAGTTCGGCCACTTTGAAAGGAAATATTCAATGTCTGTCTTTTCTCAAAATAAGCAGTAATAAGCTGTAATAGCTCGTAGAATAAGTGGGATAATGTGGGGATAGCCAATGCATTGTCCTTTACAAAATTCCATGTCATTGTTTGTAAGTTAATATGTTGAGAAAATATTTTTGTCCTGCTTCATCATTCAAACGTTATCAATGCTAACGCAGCATCTAAACACTGGGAGCTGCTCATCAGTGGCTAATCTCAGCCAATGTGTCCCAAACATTACTGTTTTTGTTTGTATGTTTCCGTAGCTTCCACTCTCCCAACTTTATTTTCTGTCTTGCTCCCTCCATGCCATCTGATACTGACCACGATGGACGACACCTTCACAGAAATTCAGTTAATAAAGTGTATTTACCAGGTTATTTTAATGTTTATCTGAAATGACCCGACGGACCATAACCCACATATCATTAAAAATATTTATCAATGATCGCAGGCACTCGCTCACTTCAGGTCAGCCCACGCATCACTGCTGTGTGTGTGTGTGTGTGTGTATATATATATATATATATATATATATATATATATATATATATATATATACATGTATGAGGTATTTAACAGCATCATAACCTGTTGCACTTCCTGCTTTGTTTGTGTTGACATGTGTTTGTGTGTTTGTTCAGGAAGAGACACTAATGTGTTGGTGTACATAAAGAGGAGGCTGGCCATGTGCTCCAGAAAACTGGGTCGCACACGAGAGGCCGTTAAAATGATGAGAGACGTAAGTAGAGCGCTGGTCATCAGACGGTCCTACAGACACATGATGTGTGCGTGTGCAGCCCCCTGCCCGGTATTACATATAACAACAGTTGTGTGTTTTCCAGTTAATGAAGGAGTTCCCTCTCCTCAGTATGTTCAACATCCACGAGAACCTGCTGGAGTCACTACTGGAACTCCAAAACTACGCCGACGTCCAGGCCGTTCTGGCCAAGTACGACGGTGAGGACATTTAAACAGCAGTCTGCATGGACTGGACGTGTTTTAGGCTGAATCTCATTTCACCCCCTCGCCCCTACCCCTTACCTCTTCAAACAGAGCTATAAGGGGTAGGGCTTGAAAATCAACCCTTATGAATTGGGACACCCCTTCACTACTCGCTTACGTCATCAGTTCACTCCACCAGTTGTTCTTCAACTTCAGCAACACGTGATCTCCACATTTGACGATTTTGCGCTGCTTGTGTTGTACCCCATACTGACAATGTCCGCATCAATTGTGTTTGTCCATGTGAGTTTTAGTCGCCCCCTTTTCCTCTTTCCACCAATTGGGTTCCAGTCCAATACGACGCTTATCAATCTTTGAGGGTCCATTCGCATAACGTGCCCCAAATACCTCATGCGTCTCTCTTTCATAATTGCTTGGGCCAGTTGTTACGTAACCAAAAACCACAGCTTTAACCACAACTAAACAAACATGTCCGCTGCTGTAGTTGTGTCGTTCTTCTGGATATAAACATATTTTTACTAATATCTGCGTCCAATCACAGAAGTGCTATGCATCGACCCATTACTCCACGTTTACATAAATAGCATTTTATTTCATGTGCGTTTTATGGACAAAATGATGTGACAATGTCAAACTTTATACATTACAACAGTTATCACAACTTAAAAAGTGTTAATTAAAAATACTACATGTGTGTACTTCTTTCATAGATGTCGCCATTTTTAAAATAATTCGCATTGTATTCTGGGAAATTTCTCGTACCCCTCTGTTTGGAGTCTGCCTCTGGAAAATCTCTGTTTGAAGGGGTATAAAGCCCTTCCCCTTCCCCCCACCCCTCTGCCTTAACGTGAATTAAGACACCCCTACCCCTACATATGGACGTGCAAAACGGAAGGGAAGAGGTGAAAGTGTTTTTTTTTGTTTTTTTTTACACCCCTTCTGAAATGATGTAGTATGTCCTAAAGTTAATCTTTACTAATTTCAGTGCTTTAATGATTTCTGTAATAATTCTTCCAAATATTTGGATGAAGTCACCCCCCCCCCCCCCTTAACAGGGTGGTCTGGTCCACATACGATCCTTTTGTTAATTTGTCCCGCTCACCTGGTTCCTTCTCTTTTTTGTTCTGTGCACGGGAAGGGGGTTAATTAAGTAAAAATGAATTTGCTAAAAAAAATAAAATAAAGAAGTTTCCCAAACGTGAAGCCTTTTGTCTCCTGTTCTCTTAAGTATGTTGCAACCTTCAGGTCATAACATAGTTTTTGACAAACGTTGCAGCATAAACCAGAGTTTTCCAGGAAAGCTGCTTCTTTGTAATGTTCTTCTTCTCCTGAAGGGATTGAATCATATGTCATGGTCTTCATTATCTCTGTAGCATGTGTGTAAATAGACAATTGTTCCCTTCATATAATACTCTTGGCTCTTTAATTGCAGCTTTTATGACAGTTAATTGTCAACTACAGTTTCATGATGGTGACGGCCTCTGGGCTGGAGCACGGCCGCAGTTTGTTTACAGCCCATATTTGTTAGATAAGTGATAACTGGCCCACAGCAATGAAACTCCCACGTCCTCCCCCACCCCCCCCACAGACCTCCCCTCACACTGTCATCTGGGACTGTAATTACAAATGTTCACTGCATCCTCACATCTGCTTCGTGTCTCCACAGATATTAGTTTACCTAAATCTGCAACTATATGCTACACAGCAGCCTTGCTCAAAGCCAGGGCGGTATCGGACAAGTGAGTATCACTTTTCTCCATCACAATGCCTACATACCTACACTGCTACTGAACACACAGTTAAAGCCAGCTGGGAAAATAGCCTCAGGATGTTTTACAGAGGGAATGAGAGCTGATCTGAACAAAGGTGGACTGACTCCCAAAACTTTGTCTGTCTCTGACCCCATTTTAAAAAGTTTATCTGGAGTAAAAATAAGTGCAGCTTATTTTTTTTAGATGATTGGGAGTACATACATATAGTTAACATCAAAATCATCATTTGGATGAACATTGACAAATTTCCATTTTGCCGTTTTCAGTCAAAACTGTGTTAACATGGAAGTGATGAGGACGTGTTTGTCACCGACACAAAACTCTATTTTCAGACTAACTCACTTCAGTGGTAGTAAGTAGAGGGTCCCTAAAGACAAACCCAAGTGTGCTGAGGTCTTCATGTCCTCATATAGTGTGTCCACAGTTACTGACCTACAGACATGGACCTCTGTGTTCATAAGACGTCTGAGGAGGAAGACCATAATAGTCGATTACCGAGTGCAGAGTTAGACGCTCTGGAAATTCATGATTTTGTTGCATTGTTTTTAAAAACATAGGTTGAGGATATGCATTATATATATATATATATATATATATATATATATATATATATATATACATATATATATATATATATATATATGGAAAGGAAAAGTTGACGTACTCTATGAGGCTGGAGATGGACTTTGGAGAAATGATATAGATATAGTAGCTCTATACTCATACACTCACACAAAAATGCTTAAGAACACTTATACTGGCTAAAAAAGGATTTAAAAAATATACAAAATAAAAATAGATAAATACAAGTTAAGATGTGTGTGTGTGTGTAATAATAATACAGCCACCCAATATACAGGTATCACTCTCCCTCTCTGTGTCTCTCTGTCTCTCTGGCTGTCTGTCTCTCTGTCTGTCTCACAGTCTCACACACACATAGAGACTTTTTCTTTTTTGCTAAAATTTGTTTTTGGTCCTATAATATTTTCTATACTATGTTTCAAATACAGGTTAACTCTGGGGGACATTTAGTCTATATAAAGTGTATTATTCTGGACAGAGTGTGTCCAGGTGGTCCTCATGTGGACTCTAACGTCCATGCTGCTGTCTGCAGGTTCTCTCCAGAGGCAGCCTCCAGACGAGGGCTGAGCACAGCAGAGATGAACGCAGTAGAAGCCATTCACAGAGCGGTGGAATTCAACCCCCATGTTCCCAAAGTGAGACTCACAGACACTGACACACTGACTCACTGACACACAGACACACTGACTCACTGACACACTGACTCACAGACACACTGACACACAGACACACTGACACTGACACACTGACACACAGACACACTGACTCACTGACACACTGACTCACAGACACACTGACACACAGACACACTGACACTGACACACTGACACACTGACACACTGACTCACTGACACACTGACTCACTGACACACTGACACACTGACACACTGACACACAGACACACAGACACACTGACTCACTGACACACTGACACACTGACACACTGACACACTGACACACTGACACACAGACACACAGACACACAGACACACAGACACACAGACACACAGACACACAGACACACAGACACACAGACACACAGACACACAGACACACAGACACACAGACACACAGACACACAGACTCACTGACTCACTGACTCACTGACTCACTGACACACTGACACACTGACACACAGACACACAGACACACAGACACACAGACACACAGACACACAGACACACAGACACACAGACACACAGACACACAGACACACAGACACACTGACACACTGACACACTGACACACTGACACTGACACACTGACACAATGACACACAGACACAATGACACACAGACACAATGACACACAGACACACTGACTCACTGACACACTGACTCACTGACACACAGACACACAGACACACTGACACAATGACACACAGACACACTGACACACAGACACAATGACACACAGACACAATGACACACAGACACAATGACACACAGACACAATGACACACAGACACACTGACACACAGACACACTGACACACTGACACACTGACACACAGACACACTGACACACAGACACTGACACACTGACATACTGACACACAGACACTGACACACAGACACTGACACACAGACTCACAGACACACTGACACACAGACACTGACACACAGACACTGACACACAGACACTGACACACAGACACTGACACACAGACACACTGACACTGACTCACAGACACACTGACACACAGACACTGACACACTGACACACAGACACTGACACAATGACACACAGACACACTGACACTGACACACTGACACTGACACACTGACACACTGACACACAGACACACAGACACACTGACACACTGACACACAGACACACAGACACACTGACACACAGACACTGACACACTGACATACTGACACACAGACACTGACACACAGACACACTGACACTGACACACTGACACTGACTCACAGACACACTGACACTGACTCACAGACACACTGACACACAGACACACTGACACACTGACACTGACTCACAGACACACTGACACTGACTCACTGACACACTGACACTGACTCACAGACACACTGACACACAGACACACAGACACAATGACACACAGACACACTGACACTGACACAATGACACACAGACACAATGACACACAGACACACTGACACACAGACACAGACACACTGACACACAGACACACTGACACACTGACACACTGACACACAGACACACTGACACACAGACACTGACACACTGACATACTGACACACAGACACTGACACACAGACACTGACACACAGACTCACAGACACACTGACACACAGACACTGACACACAGACACTGACACACAGACACTGACACACAGACACACTGACACACAGACACACTGACACTGACACACAGACACACTGACACACAGACACACTGACACACAGACACTGACACACTGACACACTGACACACAGACACTGACACAATGACACACAGACACACTGACACTGACACACTGACACTGACACACTGACACACAGACACACTGACACACAGACACTGACACACTGACATACTGACACACAGACACTGACACACTGACACACAGACACACTGACACTGACACACTGACACTGACTCACAGACACACTGACACTGACTCACAGACACACTGACACACAGACACACTGACACACTGACACTGACTCACAGACACACTGACACTGACTCACAGACACACTGACACTGACTCACTGACTCACAGACACACTGACACTGACACACTGACACTGACACACTGACACACTGACACACAGACACACAGACACACAGACACACTGACACACTGACACACTGACACACTGACACACTGACACTGACACACTGACACACTGACACACTGACACACTGACACACTGACTCACTGACACACTGACACACTGACACACAGACACACAGACACACAGACACACAGACACACAGACACACAGACACACAGGCACACTGACACACTGACACACTGACACACTGACACACAGACACACTGACACTGACACAATGACACACAGACACAATGACACATAGACACAATGACACACAGACACACTGACACACAGACACACTGACTCACTGACACACAGACACACAGACACACAGACACACTGACACTGACACAATGACACACAGACACAATGACACACAGACACACTGACACACAGACACAGACACACTGACACACAGACACACTGACACACAGACACACTGACACACTGACACACTGACACTGACACACTGACACTGACTCACAGACACACTGACACTGACTCACAGACACACTGACACACAGACACACTGACAAACTGACACTGACTCACAGACACACTGACACTGACTCACTGACACACTGACACTGACTCACAGACACACTGACACTGACTCACTGACTCACAGACACACTGACACTGACTCACTGACTCACAGACACACTGACACTGACTCACAGACACACTGACACTGACTCACAGACACACAGACACACTGACACACTGACATACTGACATACTGACACACTGACACACTGACACACAGACACACTGACTCACTGACACACTGACACACTGACACACAGACACACTGACACACTGACACACTGACACACTGACATACTGACACTGACACACTGACACACTGACTCACTGACACACAGACACACTGACTCACTGACACACTGACACACTGACACACTGACACACTGACACACAGACACACTGACACACTGACACACTGACACACTGACACACAGACACACTGACACACAGACACTGACACAATGACACACAGACACAATGACACACAGACACAATGACACACAGACACACTGACACACAGACACACTGACTCACTGACACACAGACACACAGACACACTGACACAATGACACACAGACACACTGACACACAGACACACTGACACTGACACAATGACACACAGACACAATGACACACAGACACACTGACACACAGACACAGACACACTGACACACAGACACACTGACACACAGACACACTGACACACAGACACTGACACACTGACATACTGACACACAGACACTGACACACAGACACTGACACACAGACTCACAGACACACTGACACACAGACACTGACACACAGACACTGACATACAGACACTGACACACAGACACTGACACACAGACACACTGACACACAGACACACTGACTCACAGACACACTGACACACAGACACACTGACACACAGACACTGACACACTGACACACTGACACACAGACACTGACACAATGACACACAGACACACTGACACTGACACACTGACACTGACACACTGACACACTGACACACAGACACACTGACACACAGACACACTGACACACAGACACTGACACACTGACATACTGACACACAGACACTGACACACTGACACACAGACACACTGACACACTGACACTGACTCACAGACACACTGACACTGACTCACAGACACACTGACACACTGACACACTGACACTGACTCACAGACACACTGACACCGACTCACTGACACACTGACACTGACTCACAGACACACTGACACTGACTCACTGACTCACAGACACACTGACACTGACACACTGACACTGACTCACAGACACACTGACACTGACTCACAGACACACTGACACTGACTCACAGACACACAGACACACTGACTCACAGACACACAGACACACAGACACACTGACACTGACACACAGACACTGACACTGACACTGACTCACAGACACACAGACACACTGACACTGACTCACTGACACACTGACACTGACTCACAGACACACTGACACTGATTCACTGACTCACAGACACACTGACACTGACACACTGACACTGACTCACTGACACACTGACACACTGACACTGACTCACAGACACACTGACACTGACTCACTGACTCACAGACACACTGACACTGACTCACAGACACACAGACACACTGACACTGACACTGACTCACAGACACACAGACACACTGACACAGACTCACTGACACACTGACACACAGACACTGACACAATGACACACAGACACACTGACACTGACACACTGACACACAGACACACTGACACACAGACACTGACACACTGACATACTGACACTGACACTGACTCACAGACACACAGACACACTGACACAGACTCACTGACACACTGACTCACAGACACACAGACACACTGACACTGACACTGACACTGACACACAGACACTGACACACAGACACACTGACACTGACTCACAGACACACAGACACACTGACACTGACTCACAGACACACTGACACTGACTCACAGACACACAGACACACTGACACTGACTCACAGACACACTGACACTGACACACAGACACATCTGAACTGTTTACACAAGGCTTTGGATCTGATGACTGCCATAACTGGTGTGGCTTTACAAAGTCTGCAGAATGGAGATGACTATTATGACGATGGTGATGTTTATTATTATTATTATTTATTTATTTCTCGCCAGCAGAGGTGTTCAAAGTACTCCCATTCTGTACAACTACTGGGGTGAAAAAATACTCTGGTAAAAGTACAAGTACTGATTCAACTGCATTACTGAAGTAAAAATAAAAAAGTACAACTTATCAAAGTAAAACTGAATTGTTTTTTGCTATGGATGAAATAATACTGATTTAAGCAGAAAAATTCATAAAATTAAAAATAAATAAATAAAGCCTTTAAAAGTGAGTGAGTGTGTAAATGATGTGTGTGATCGGGTATGGAAAGGCCATTTAGGAAAAATGGAGCAAGAAAAGTCACAACTGATATAAAAAAAGTAATAATTTTTAGCTAAAAAAATCGTAAATATAAGATTTTTAAAAAAGCAGAATTTGAGATAAAGACATTATGAGATAAAAAGTCATAAATGTGACATGACAAATGCATAATTATGAGAAAAATTTTAAATTATGAAATAAAAATCATAATTTCTTTCCTCCACTAATTTTCTTCTTTTAGCCATTTTTCCAGGTTTAAAAAAAAGCCTTTAAAAGTGAGTTAGTGTGAAGATGATATGTTTGTGTGTGTGATAAAAAGTCCAAATTATATAACACAAAGCACAACCAGAATTAATTCATATGTAATTATATTATAAATATAATTATTATAAAGTGCACAGTCATTTTTAGAGAATATTAAAGTCTTGTAAGTGCACCTTATAATCTGGAAAACAGGGTACGTCAATAAAACTTAACGAAATGAACCAAAAAATGAACAGAAAATATATATAAAAGTTTAGGAGTCACTGGGTCCACAGTGCAACAGTGAGTAAAAATGTGTCTTCTGGTCTGACTGTCTGTCTGTGTGTTTGTCTCTCTGTCTGTCTGACGTCCAGTATCTGCTGGAGATGAAGAGTCTGATTCTTCCTCCAGAACACATCCTTAAAAGAGGCGACAGCGAAGCCATCGCATACGCCTTCTTCCACCTGCAGCACTGGAAACGGGTGGAGGGGGCGCTCAACCTGCTGCACTGCACCTGGGAGGGCAGTGAGTACACACTGATACACACTGATACACACTGATACACACTGATACACACTGATACACAATGATACACACTGATACACACTGATACACAATGATACACACTGATACACACTGATACACAATGATACACACTGATACACAATGATACACAATGATACACACTGATACACACTGATACACACTGATACACACTGATACACAATGATACACAATGATACACAATGATACACAATGATACACACTGATACACAATGATACACACTGATACACACTGATACACACTGATACACACTGATACACAATGATACACAATGATACACAATGATACACACTGATACACACTGATACACACTGATACACAATGATACACACTGATACACAATGATACACAATGATACACACTGATACACACTGATACACACTGATACACACTGATACACAATGATACACAATGATACACAATGATACACACTGATACACAATGATACACACTGATACACACTGATACACACTGATACACACTGATACACAATGATACACAATGATACACAATGATACACAATGATACACACTGATACACAATGATACACACTGATACACACTGATACACACTGATACACACTGATACACAATGATACACAATGATACACAATGATACACAATGATACACACTGATACACAATGATACACACTGATACACACTGATACACACTGATACACAATGATACACGCTGATACACGCTGATACACGCTGATACACGCTGATACACGCTGATACACGCTGATACACGCTGATACACACTGATACACAATGATACACACTGATACACACTGATACACACTGATACACACTGATACACACTGATACACACTGATACACACTGATACACAATGATACACACTGATACACACTGATACACACTGATACACACTGATACACAATGATACACAATGATACACACTGATACACACTGATACACAATGATACACAATGATACACACTGATACACTGATACACGCTGATACACGCTGATACACGCTGATACACGCTGATACACAATGATACACGCTGATACACGCTGATACACGCTGATACACGCTGATACACGCTGATACACGCTGATACACGCTGATACACGCTGATACACGCTGATACACACTGATACACACTGATACACACTGATACACACTGATACACACTGATACACAATGATACACACTGATACACAATGATACACACTGATACACACTGATACACAATGATACACACTGATACACACTGATACACAATGATACACACTGATACACACTGATACACAATGATACACACTGATACACACTGATACACACTGATACACAATGATACACACTGATACACACTGATACACAATGATACACAATGATACACACTGATACACAATGATACACACTGATACACAATGATACACACTTCAACACACTGATACACAATGATACACACTGATACACACTACAAGGTTAGGGTCAGGGGTCAAAGGTTAGGGTTATAGGTGTGTGAATGAAAAAAAAAACACCAGATTTTATCAGAGTGCTGCGAGATGGAAATAGTTAAACTTTTAGAACAGCGCTGCATTCGTCAGTGTTGATCTGAACAGTGTCAGTCAACCCTGTTATCTTCACTGAAGGGGTACCACGACTGGTACCACGACTGGTACCACAACTGGTACCACAACTGGTACCACGACTGGTACCACGACTGGTACCACGACTGGTACCACAACTGGTACCACAACTGGTACCACAACTGATACCACAACTGATACCACAACTGTCTTGTGCTTCATATTTAACATTAGATCTAACATGTGACATTTGGTCGTTGTGCGACGTCACATAATGTCAGAGTGACGTCATACGTGGTCGAATATTCAAATGGACATATGTAAAAAACAGGACCCAGGATTTCTGGGAATGTTTTTAACCCTCTTAGGGATTGTTAATGTCCCATAAAATAAATGGTTAGTGAACACAGAACACTAGTTTATAAATAAGTTCTGTCTCTCCAGATCCAAACCTTGGCAGATTTAATGTGTTAGCGTTAGCGTTAGCACAGACTGGTGCTGCTTCACTGAGGTCTGAGCTCTTTTCTACATGTATGCTTCTGTAGTTTTTCTCTGTTGAATATAATGTTTGGTCAGTGAGGCCTCCTGCTGATCACTATTGATGTTTGGTTTTTCCTCGTCAATGATTGGTTTACCACTGACTGATTGATAGTTCCACCTGCACACCTGAGGACACTCACAGAGTTGATGCTTCTTAGTTTGTCACACTGCAGAGACTACTCACTATATGACCAAGGCTTGTAGCCGAAACACATCAAAGGATTTTAGTTATGATTAGACCATAAAATAAAAACATTTAAAACATTTAGAACATGAGTGCCTTGGTAATTCAATTTTTTTGAAGTGGATTAATCCTGTCACCACAGAGCACCATTCCCACTAAAAGACAGGTTCCAGGTCGAACTCCAACCACACTTTATTCCTCTATTATTTTTATTTATTCATTAATTTGTTTTTTTTTAAATTTTATTTAATTGATTACAAACTTGCTCCTCATGAGACATGTAAACAAGTGTGTGTGTGTGTGTGTGTGTGTGTGTGTGTCCCTAGCATTCCGAATGATCCCATATCCTCTGGAGAAGGGTCACCTCTTCTATCCGTACCCCATCTGCACAGAGACGGCCGACAGAGAGCTGCTACCCAGTAAGAGACGCCACAACACCATCCACTACAAACACAGCTGTCACTAGGCAACACATGGTTAAATGTTCTTCACTTCTATAGTTCTGTTCCACCTTCATGGTTCAAAACTCTTTACATTAGCCTCACATTCACCCATTCACACACATTCATACACCAGTAGGTTTCTCAGGTTCTGTCAGTCCTACTGGGAGACTAAGGGCCACTTCCAATTCCTCCCTTAACCATCAAAACTAAGTGTTTATTTGTGACTTAGAAATGCGACACCCCTTACATGTTGGCTCTGAAATTAATCAGGTCCCACGTTGTCTCTGTAGTCCCTGAAATGAAACACAACTTTATTATTTTTTTAATATTTGCACTGTTAACCTGCCTGTTTAATCCTAAACACAAACACAGCTATCATCCACTGGTCCATCAGGTCCACGTTTCTCAAATTGTTGTTGACTATCTGTAAATTATTCCTTCAGTTAGAGCTATCAAACAAATAATCTGTATAAATAACACAACCATATTCAGCTGTCACCTCATACCACAGCTCAATGAAAGTTAAAAACCAGCTATAACTATCGTTAGCTAACTCTGCGGCCTCAAACTGCCCCTCAACTTTAACGTTCTTAGAACTGGGAAAGCACTCACGCTTTGAGATTGAGGGTTAAGGGAGGAATTGGAATTGGCCCTAAGTCAGGGTTCAGTGTCTTTACCCAAGGACACTTCGACATGTGGACATCCAGAGCTGGGACATGAACCACCAACCAGTACTGAGGGTGTCTTCTCTGTGTCTGTATGAATGACACAGTCTGTGGTTTAGGAAACTCCACCTTTGGTCCCAGCACCACCTTCACACATCTGTCTGGAACAGGATCTGTTTACTGTAATGTAACGTTGTGTTTGTGTGTGTGTGTGTGTGTGTGTGTGTGTGTGTGTGTGTGTGTGTGTGTCTCTTCTCTACGTTTGCATCCGTCCACGTGGAAGCAGTGTTTCATGAAGTGTCAGTCTACCCTAAGAAGGAGCTGCCGTTCTTCATCCTGTTCACGGCCGGCCTCTGCTCCTTCACAGCCATGCTGGCGCTGCTCACACACCAGTTCCCTGAACTCATGGGAGTGTTCGCTAAAGCTGTAAGTCCACAAACACAAACACACGGAGGGAAAAACGTCCACATTAGCTACATTTATGAATTATTTATTCTGGATAAAATAATTCAGAATTAAATCTATTTCCTTTGTGTTCACGTGTCATGTTTCATTCATGTCACCTGCAGTACAGGATCTATTTTCATGGATCTAGGTCAAAGGTCAAGGTCAATAAAAATATATTTTTTTAATTGGTCAGTGTCCAGTACTTGAACAGTTTTAATGCAATTGATTTCAAACTTGTTGGGTAAATATAGATTTGATATAGGGTCCATCATACTGAATAGACTTCAAAACTTGACCTTCAGGGTCAGAAGCTCAGGGTCAAAGTTTACCAAATATTGACCATTTTTTGTTTACGTTTGCACCATGTCAAGTAGTACCTCATATTAAAGCTAATAAACAGTGTTTTCAGGATCCATGTTGATTTTATCATTATGACGTCAACACAATGTTTTGATTTAGCCGAGTATTGTGGCCTGTGAGACGACTTTGTTGTGATTTGGGGCTTTATAAATAAAATGTAATTGCTATGCACGAATTCCAGTTTATTCTGTTTGTTTTTTGTTGTTTATTCTGTTTGTTTTTCAGTCAAATATGTTCATCGATAATGAAGACATTGATCTTTTATCAATTGTTTTTTATATTAAGAATTCATGAAAATATAAAAATATATACCCTAATAAGACAGAGTCATTTATAAATGGTAAAGGTCAAATGTCCGTTTTGTAAAGTGAACACAGGAAATATATATTTAGGCCTTAATACACTTAAAATCAAAGGCCATTATTTTTTTAATGATTTTTTTTAATATATCCCATAGAGGGTTAAATATAGAGTGTCTTTATGTTTGAGATGGTTGTGGTTAATTCTATTACATTTTAAATACAATTTTATTTATAGATCCTAATTCACAACAACATCACATCACAGGGATTTACAAGGTTGATTCACAGGTCAATCACAGAAATAGATGAAGTCCCAAGTCCTCTGTCCTTAGACCCTCCTCACAAAAAACTCCAAAACCCAGTGGGGAAAAAAAGAAAGAAAGAAAAAAAAAAGGGGGCAGGTCCATCCATCAGACAGGTGAGGGTGGGGGAGGAGGTCTGGGGTCACAGGGTCAGCACAGGACACGGGTGAGTCACAGCAGATCCTGTTTATGGCTCCTTATGCGGATACTACTGAGAGAGTGGGGGAAGGGGACACCGGGTGAATAGTCATGAACAGACTGGATATGTAAAATAGATTTAAGAAATGTTACATACAGATGAGAGAGAGAGATAAGAGGACTCAGTGTCTGTACTTCCCCCAGCATTCTATCTCCTAGTGCAGCTTGGACTGAACTGTGACTGTTTTTAACTAACCTGACCATAGACTTTCTGAAACGGGAATGTTTTCAACCTAAGTTTAAATGGAGAGACTGTGACGGCCTCTTTAATATTAAATAGAAGCTGGTTCCATAAGACGGTAACCACGGTAACTAAAGGCTCTAGCACAGACATGTCCAAACCGTTCCCAAAGGGCCGGTGTGGCTGCAGGTCTTTGTTCCAACCAAGCAGCAGCACACCAGACTGGACTCAATTAATCAACTGATCTCAGTCTTCAGAGAGTTGATTGGTCAAACTGTTTACTCTTGGTTGGTTGGAACAAAAACCTGCAGCCACACCGGCCCTTTGTGGAATAGTTTGGACATGCCTGGTCTAGCACCTAGTGTACTTTTACGGACCCTGAGATCTTTCAGTAGACCTGCATTCTGAGCCGACTGGATGAATGTGGTGAACTGCTGATAACAGGACAGTCCTGCTTCTGTCAAACACAGGCTGATGTGACGTCATGACACGTACAGAGGCCACGTGCAGCTCTGATCTACAAACTATGAACCTCCATCACCTACCGTTGCTCTCCTGGAGCCCCTACCACCCCCTCCTCTTCCTCCTCTTCCTCCTCTTCCTCCTCTTGCTCCTCAGTGACTGTTACCAAAGCAGCAGAACAGTCTTTGTTACAGTTGTTTTGTTTTCACAGATGGAGCTGAGACTCTTATTTAGTTTCATCACCCAGCAGAGGTGGAAGTACCTGAGTAAAAGTACTTCAGTATTGTACTTAAGTAGATTTTTTAGGTATATATAAACTTTATTACAGGTCCCAGGCCCACAAGGGAATCACAATATCAATTATACAAAAACAATTCACATCTGTATTTCACTGGAGTATTTATTATTCCCTAGGTTTTTGTATAAATATATGTACTTTATAATTTTTATATTTATTTCTATAAATGTAAAGAGTATAAAGTACAGATATTTCTATAAATGTAAAGAGTATAAAGTACAAATATTTATATAAATGTAAAGAGTATAAAGTACAAATATTTATATAAATGTAAAGAGTATAAAGTACAAATATTTATATAAATGTAAAGAGTATAAAGTACAAATATTTATATAAATGTAGAGTATAAAGTACAGATATTTATATATAAATGTAAAGAGTATAAAGTACAGATATTTATATAAAAATTTAGGGAGTAAAAAGTTTCCAGAAAAATAAATATTCAAGTAAAGTACAGATACCTTAACAGTGTACTTAAGTCCAGTAAAGGAAGTACTTGTACTTAGATTCAACTCTTTTCTAACTCTGCTCCTCTTTGGTTGCAGTTCCTCAGTACGCTGTTCGCTCCCTTGAACTTCATCATGGAAAAGGTGGAGAGCATCCTGCCGTCCAGCCTGTGGCACCAGTTGACTCGGATCTGACCCGGACCTCCATCTGGACCTGGACCTCCAATCCGGACTCCAACAGCCAAACTGGAACCCAGAACTCTGCATCAGGCAGGACTGACACACCTTTGTGCCAAGACCACCAGTTCAAACCAAACAGACGAAGACGAAGAGGATGAGGATGAGGAGGCATGAAAACAACAAGGCAAACCACCAGATTTCAGATTTGGTTTGACTTTATTTAATATGTTTGCATTTTTGGGGTTTTCAATCATTTAAAGCTGGTTTTTTGTTGTACAAAAAGAGGTGATCAATTGACATCATGAAAAAACTGAAAAGACAAAAAAATACAATAAAGGACTTTTTGTGTATCGCTGCAAGTCAGCTTCTTCCACCATTTTGATTTTGGACGGTGTTTACCTGTGACATCAGCTGAGTCAACAGGAAGGGTTAAAAACCAAACCCCTGCTCAACTGGAGCTCATCTGCTTCACACACCCATGTAGCCTAGCCACGCTAGCTCCTCCTAGCAGCAGTAAATCTAATGTTCTATCGTAGTAGTCTAGTTTCACTCAATGTAACTTTTGTCGAGATTTCCCTGAAACTTCTCGACCAATCAAAGTGAAGTATAGAGCCATAGGGCGGGCTTAACAAAGTGACACTACAACAATTGGAAGAGAAACAACCAGAAACAACCATAGAAGAAGAACAACAACAGGTGTAGATTTCCTTTTATCACAGATGAGTGAAGAATGTGAGAAAACGTCAACAATCTTTAAGTTCTTTTTACAGAAGCGACAACAGTCGTTCAGCTCCATAATCCACCATTTTGTTTAGTCATTCCTAACTTTCTCCGGACTCCTCCGTCAACTTTCAGACGCTCTAACTACGTCATCCTAAAGATTACACTGATTGGTTGTAGTACCGTCCTATTGCATACAGAGGATTTGAAAGACAACCTTTTAGCCCCGCCTCCCCTGACTATGAAGCACCACTAGACCCATACATGGAATGAATAGAGATAGCACTGCTAAGCTAACACTCAGCACTTTTCAACACAATCACATGACAACTTTTACATCAGGGCTCTCAAGCACATTCAGTCTGTTTTGTGCTGTGTTCCAATATTCAAACTGTCATGAGTACACGTACACACAGTATAGTTTATATACTTATTAAGTGTACATTTTTCAGCAGGTAAGTACTGTCCCATTTCCAAAAGCGGATCTGATTCTGCCTGCCGCACTTACAGGAAAATGCGTCAGAAACCGTGAAAAGTACATGTTTTTTCTTACCAAAATAGACACTATTGTTTTTATGGTGTTCTTCATGAATATGAATCTCCAGTTCCTCTGGAGAATGTGTTGTCACTGACAGCGTCAGCGTGTCCTTTTGACTGAAAATACACTGGTGTGTAAAACCATTTACACATCACATTATTGCAAAGTAGCCGAATATTTGTGTGTAAAGTTTACCTTCTACATTAAAGGGATTATCTAGAGTAAACAAAACCATCAATTTCCTGAGCATGTCGCCAATAAACTATTTCGGTTTTCCTCCTGGGAATACAGAGAGGTTCACGTCTGTAGATCAGTAACTGTGGACACACTATCTGAGGACATGAAGACCTCAGGACACTTGGGTTTGTCTTTCGGGACCCTCTACTTACTACCACTGAAGTGTGATGTTGTTTAGAACTTTAGAAGTTAGTCTAAAAATAGCCTTTCGTGTCGGTTAATAAGACATGTCCTAATCACTTCCATGTTAACACAGTTTTACTCAAAACGGCAAAATGGAAATTTCTCAATGTTTATTTAAATGGTGTGATTTTAATATCAACAATATGTATGTACTCCCAATCATCTAAAAATGAGCTGAACTTATTTTTACTCTGGATAATCCTTTTAACAAGTGACTAACCAGCAGGGTTGAACAAGCTACTCCAAAACTTTAATGCATTATTGATTACAGTAAATGTTCTTCTATAGTTCTGTTCCACCTTCATGGTTCAAAGCTCTTTACATTAGCCTCACATTCACCCATTCACACACACTCATACACCAGTAGGTTTATAAGGTTCTGTCAGTCCTACTGGGAGACGAACAAAGGGTTCAGTGTCTTTGCCCAAGGACACTTGGACATGTGGACAGACAGAGCCGAGACGCAAACTGCCAACCTTTTGGTCATTAAACAACCTGCTCTACCAACTGAGCCACAGCCGCCCTTCACTGAAGTTAGTTACACAACAATATGATAATTACCTGTAACATAAATTACTACTCTGTAATAAACGCATCCGCCATGTTTTTTATTCACGCAGTGTCTCACGTCACGAACCCTACGTAGATAATATGGCGACTGTTGAGTATGAAAAGTGTACATAACTCCACACTTAAAAAATGGCTGCATTTGAGGTCATCATCCAGATACGTGCAGTACACTTAACTTCACAGTGATTAGAAATGGGACGCCCTGCGTACCCAGTGTGGAAAGGGCGGTAAAGTGGAACGCACCAGTAAAATAACAGAATAGGTGTGCCTCCACTATCGATACTTCCAGGATTTTTTTGGAAGCCACACTCTGACCGAACCATGAGTTAGCCTGGTCCTCTCAGGCGTCGTGTCTCCAAACAGAATGGTCCTGTAAGAACCTTGTGATTTCTATGGTAACCGCACCAATAAAAAAGCACCAAAACAAAGCAGCAGGAGGAAATCACAACCAGACCAGGTATGGACACTCTTCTGGTCCATTCTATCGTCGTCTTTTCGCTGTTCTTCTGCTTCATCATGTGGTTAAACTTCCCTCAACAACTAACTTGGAGATGTTTGTCGTGATCCGATGATGTCATTTGCGACAACCAATCCGCCAGCAACTCTATCGGGCCGCTCTCGAGTACCTACCCTCGATCAGGAAGTCTGTTGGTTCCTGTAAAAGTTCTGGAAGGAGGCCCTGTCAGAACAGCCCGATCAGTGGAAACACATGCATACTGTGAAGTTCCTGTCAAATAGAAACACGTTTAAATAACCAATAAATAATGACAACTCCAAATGTTTCTTTGTTTTAGTGCAAACACTCCTAAATTATGAAAATATTTAATTTTATAAAGTATCCAAATGCAAAATATGTGAATAACCTGAAAAAAGTCAAACATAAGTAAAATCAGGTTAATTTTACCAATATTCTTCCTCAGTTTATCATTAGTCCATGTGTTTTATTATGGATCAGTTCTACAAAGACACTAAACTCTTAGTAACAGAAGCAGAAAATGGTTCAAATTTTGTCTAATTTTCTTTAGACATTTCAGGTTGTTCACATTTGTTCAGGTTTTTCACATTTTATTGTTACAGGATAGTTTGGAAATATAAATATTTTCATAATTTAATGTTAGTTTTTCCACTAAAACAAAGACAAACATTTGAAGTTGTCATTTATAGACAGAAAAAAAATTGAGAAGAAAATATGGTCTTTTTTTCTTTTAAGGTTATTTTCTTCGGCCCAGGGACCGCATTGGAACATTTGGTGGGCCACATTTGGCCCCCAGGCCACATGTTTGAGACCACTGTTTTAGATGTTACAGCTCATTTCACCACTTATGTTTGACTAAACAGATGACATGATAATATTCAGATGTTTTTCTAGTGTCACAGGCAACAAGAGCATAGAAGTCAATCAGCAGATGATCGAAACAGGAGAGAGGAGGTCCTGAGGCTCTGATGATGATGATGATGATGATGATGATGATAAGTCATTTATTCACAGAGGACAGTCAGATCACCTTCATCAGGTGATCTGAGTGAATCAGGTCATTAATTGAAACAAAGATGACACAGGTGTATTTGACAAGAAACATTTGGTCATGTGATGCAGTCACATGATCAGCGATGTCAAGGAGAACAATATTAAGTAGAAAAACACTCAGAGCACAAACCTCCACCAAGGCAGACCCCCCCCTCTTTGAATGAAGAGAGGTCTGCAGAGGAGGTTTGTCTGTCTGTCTGTCAGCAACATTATTCAAAAAATTATGGATGGATTTTGCTAAAATGTTCAGGATGTGTTGGAAATGTGACAAGGAACAAATGATTCCATTTTGGTGGTGATCCAGAAGAGATCCTGGATTCTGGATCGCTTTGAAATGTTTCTCCATTGACTGTAATGTAAAATGTCAAACACTCTGAGTGCTTTTCTAGTTTCATATGTGGAGCTTAAGTCTCCGCCCCTTCCAGGAGGCTCATGGGGCCTGAGATCATTAAATGAATGAATGGTATTCAATGGTAAATAAAATGTTAAATAGTATCTGGTTTGTCATGTGACCTGAATCACACACATGTTGTTCCTCATAATAAATGATAATTATTGATGTTTAATCTGCTTCTGTTAACGAACAGCTGATTCATCTGTGAGTAAAACATGTTAATAATTTAAACTACACACCTGGAGAACATGTGACGTCACCACAGACTCCACAGCTGAGTGGAGTGTGACGTCACATCCTCCACTCACTGTAGTCTCTTACTAAGCCCACATAAAACCTAACGTCACATTTACTTCCATCATAAACAGGTGATCTGTCTATGACACATAAATATTTATTATTAAACACTATCATATGTTTATTTCAAAGCACTTGTTAAATGGAATCAGAATTTATCTTGACTCACTCCATTCACTCCCATTCAATTTTTTGCGAGTTAAGCACCCATGGAACAGAAGTAGAAGGGCGGGACTTAATCTCTCCATTGTGCTCCTTGACTTTACCTGTGTGCTGATCATGTGACCGTATCACATGACTGACTGTTTCTTGTCAAATACACCTGTGTCATCATTGTTTTAATTAACTGAGCCCCGATGAAGGTCGTTGGTTTGTCCGCTTGGAATAAATGAAGTTTATCATCATCATCATCACAGGACCACCTCTACTGTTTTAAAGCTGTCATTCTATGGTTATTTCATTAATATTACTGTGTTCTTCATTGTCATTGAATACATTGTGTGTTAGTTCTATTTTTTTAAAAAAAACGTCCAGATTGTTTTGTTTCACGGTAGAAAAATGACTTGAGTTCGAACAACAGAGTTTACCGTTACTTCCTCATACGCGGTCACAAGGCGTCTCTGATTGGCTCAGAATGTGTGAAGGAACACTCCCCTGTGTGTGTTTACCATCCCAGAGTAACATCCAGCTCGGTTTTATGCTGTTGCTTGTTTTGAAAACATGCAGGGAAAAAAACAGTCTTTATTTCCACAGAGACACATGAACCAGTTTGATCCACCATTTTTTTCCAGTTTGTGCAGCAGCTACTGTTGTGCCGTCTTCTCTTGTAGATGCTAATGCTAATGCTACTTCAGATTCGCTGCGGGGGACGGGTTTAACCCCAGGTGGGTGACGCTAAAGGCTTTTTCTGGGTCCCTGGTTCCTCTCGTTGTTTAATGTGAATGCAGTATGCAGCCAGTGGAGGTGATGAACCACTGTGAAAGGAAACATGTGTCAGTAAGTCTGGGTGAGCCATCACCATGGTAACGCTGGGTGAGCCATCACCATGGTAACGCTGGGTGAGCCATCACCATGGTAACGCTGGGTGAGCCATCAGATTCCAAAAGGAGAAAAGTGGAAAAGTGTTTTTCAGTGGAATGACGCCTTTAAATACAAGTATCAATGTGATACTTGATGAGTTTTTATTTTTCACCTTTCCTCTCTTCATTTCTATAGCAGATGACAGAGGGAGAAAAATGTTTTAAAAATGGATCTGTGCTCCGTCTATGACACATCAATAGGGTTTGGAAGTGTGTGGGTCCAAAAGTATGGATTATTGAAAGTAAGTATTTAAGTAACTGTAACTCAAAACAAGTACGTATAAAAGGATGACAGTGTGTGTGTGTGTGTGTACATGTGTGAATGATAACTGAACAGATGTGAGTGCATGGATCAAAGAAGAAATGTGAAGAGCTGTCTATCATCTAAAAAGGGTTGGAACACACACACACACACACACACACACACACACACACACACACATATAGTATATACTTAGCGACGTACCTATTTTGCTTACCATTTCAACAGGGGGGGCACTAATGAATTTTTGAAAAAAGGCTCAAAACACATTGAAATACACTTGTGATGATCATAAATAATTATTTAAAACACTTTTAAGCAGATTTGAAGATGGTCCAAAATTACCCATTACTGGGGGCACCAAGGAGTTTTGGAAAAAAGGCTCAAAACACCTTGAAAAACTGATTTACACCCAAAACTATGGGTGTAAATCAGAGGTGTCAAACATAAGGCCCGGGGGCCAAATCCGGCCCGTCAAAGGGTTCAATGCGGCCCTTGGGATGAATTTGTGAAATGCAAAAGTAGACATTTAGATATTAATAATTTTAGTTCAGGTTCCACATTCAGATCAATGTAGTCTGAAGTGGGTCAGAACCAGTAAAATACCACCATAATAATCTATAAATAATCACAAAAGTGAAAGTAAATATTTTCACATATTTACACTCAAACAAAGTAGAATTTCACAAAATATTTGAATAATCTTGAACAAATATATGAAGAGCTGTGTTTTCAATGTCAGTGCAATTTTAAGAATCATCTGCCTGATTAAATGTTTAAATATTTGTAGATCCACTGTGATTTGTAAGTTATAATAAACATGTGGAAATGATAAACAAATGCATAATTATTAAAATTAGGATTATTCTTTCATTTGTTTCGTGTTATTCACATTGTTTGAACGATGTTTGTTAATGTAAACATTTTCTTTATTATTAAATCAAATAATTATAATACATAAATAATACATTATTTATGGATATTACATTATTATTTCACTGGTTCGGCCCACTTCAGATAAAAATGTAGCTAAAGGTGGCCCCTGAACTAAAATGAGTTTGACACCCCTGGTGTAAATAATGATTTAACCTCCTAGGACCTGGCGTCCACAGATGTGAACTTCACATGTTCTGTCTGTTGGGCGGCTGTGGCTCAGTTGGTAGAGTGGGTCGCCCAATGACCGAGAGGTTGGTGGTTTGCGTCCCAGCTCTGGCTGTCCACATGTCGAAGTGTCCTTGGGCAAGGCACTGAACCCTAAGTTAGGCCCCCAATAGGACTGACCTTAGACCTTAGAAACCTACTGGTGTGTGAGTGTGTGAATGTGAGGCTAATGTAAAGCAGTTTGAACACCATGAAGGTGGAAAAGAACTATAGAACTATATAAGCACAGAACATTTAACATTTGTCTAGACCATAACACCACATTGTGTTCTACCAGGTCCTGGTGTCCACTTACGAGGACATTATACTGACACCACATGATGACAGAAGACTAGAATACTAGATATAAATATTATTGCTAGTATCTATATATTCACATCACACTCCTGATAATTCTTTGTTTTTAAACTCGCCAAAAATAGCCGAGAGAAATTACAAATACAAGAGTTCAGGTCTGAGGAGGTTAAAGCACTTTTTAAACCAGATTTAAAGATGGTCCAAAATGACCCGTTTTGGATGACATACTGACGCCTAACTGTTTGAACACCAGGGGGCCCAGATGAGTTTTGGAAAAAAGGCTCAAAACATCTTGATTCACTCCTAGAAACATGTTTATGAGTGTGTATAATGATCTCAAATAGATTTAAACAAATTAGAACATGGTTCAAAATGACTAATGTTTAAAGAGAAAAAAAAACATTTTTAAGTTGAAAATGTTTCAGAAATTTGACGAGTGCAAAGTTCGGTTTTAGGGTTTGTTTCGTCGCCAGTTTGTTCTTTAGATTTTTCACAAGTTCCTTTTAAGGACACGCACACAGTTGTCCTCCTGCCTGTAGGTGTCTTCTTCAGGAATTGAACCTGCTCAAAGGTTGAGTCTGGAACCACTGGACCATCTTCAGCTGAAGGATGAACAGCTGCTCAGGAGGTCAAAGGTCACAAGGCCACACCCAAACTGCTATATGTGAAGCTTTACCTGAACAGGTGACTTACAACAAGTAGGTTAATGTTCAGATCTGGAACACAGAGGTTGTGGGTTCAAATCCAGCCTGGACTAAAGTGGTCGCTCTTTGGTTAAAGGCTTAGAACATGATTGGGAACATGTAGATGGTCTTAAATAATGACCGACATCATTTTAACCACATTTGAAGATGGTCCAAAATTACCCTTGACCCTTGACCTTTAGTTCCCTTTAGGGAACACCAGGGGACGCTGATGAGTTTTGGAAAAAAGGCTAAAAACATCTTGAAACACCTCCCAAAACGTGTAGAGGGCCATAAATAATGACCTCAACCACTTTTTAACCAGATTTGAACAAACTCCAAAATGATCAATGTTTGTCAAAAAAGTAAGAATTTTTTTAATTGAAATTCGACACAAACACAAAGTTAGTTTTTTTTTCTTCACAAGTTTGTTTTTTCACACGTTTATCATTCGGACACACACACACTTGTGGTCCAGGGAAGTCCTCCGGTGGTTCAGTGGGTTAATTATCTAATTGGGAACTCAGAGGTTGTGGGTCCAAACCCAGTCTGGATTCAAGTACTGGATCTTCAATTAAAGTCTTGAAACATGTAGATGGATGAAACAATGACCTCAATCATTTTAACTAGATTTGAGAGAGGCTCTAAAATGTCCCTTTTTGGAGCCCTTACTATAGCCTTACCATTTGAACAATGAATTTTGGGGAAACGATTCAAAACAGCTTGAAACATGTAGAGGTCTGTAAATAATGATCTAGACCACATTTAACCAGATTTCAACATGGTCCAAAATGGTCCTTTTTGGAGCACATACCCAATCATACAATTGTTCCCCGTGTTTCTGATCCAAACCCCATCAGCAGCATGTGATGGAAGCGCAGGACTCCAACTGGACCAAGTTTAAAAGTTTTAGCAAAAACTTTATGTTCCAGTCCTGGTCCAGTTCAGGTTCTGGTCTTAGCAGAGCTCAGTCCTCCTCTGAAGGTACTGCAGGATGGGGTCTGTTCTCTGTGATGTGACCCCCCAGACCCTCTTCAGGGCTTCACACTCATGTCTTATCATTTGAACACCAGGGGGCGCTGGTGAGTTTTGGAAAAAAGGCTAAAAATACCTTGAAACATTCCTGGAAAAATGGAGATGAGTATAAATAATTATTTCAAGCACTTTTTTGCCAGATTTGAAGTTGGTCTAAAATGACCCTGCTGGCGCCCCCTGGTGTTCCCATTTGAACACCAGGGGGGCGCTAATGAGTTTTAGGTTTTTTTTGTTTCTTTTTGGGGGGAGGGGGTCCCCTACACCTTTCCAGGTGTGTAGGGGACCCCCCCCCCCAAAAAAAAAGAAAAACATTTAAAAAAAATGATCTAGTTGGAGGGTCTAAGGACAGTGGTTGTTGGACACAGAACTGGACTGTCTGATGACTATGGACACTGTCCATATCAGACAGTGTGTTCAGACTGCTCTACCAACTGACCCAAAAAGTCCTCCGTCCCTCTGTCCATCAGACTGTCCAACAGCTGGCACCAATACCAGGAGACACAGTAAAGAGTGGACAGTGACGTCCATGTCCTACAGTCACTTTAAAAGTTATAGAGTTATATATACTTAATATATATTCTATCTCTCTCTATCTCTCTCTCTCTCTCTCTCTCTCTCTCTATCTCTCTCTCTCTCTCTCTCTCTCTATCTCTCTCTCTCTATCTCTCTCTCTCTCTCTCTCTCTATCTCTCTCTCTCTCTCTCTCTCTCTCTCTCTCTCTCTCTCTCTCTCTCTCTCTCTCTCTCTCTCTCTCTCTCTCTCTCTATATATATATATATATATATATATATATATATATATATATATATATATATATATATATATATATATATATATATATCAAATCAAATCAAATCAAAAGGTGCTTTATTGGCATGAAAAATGTTTACATTAATATTGCCAAAGCGCAGAGAACAGAAAAACAAATATCACAGAATATAGACAATATAACATTAAAAAGTAGTAATAATAATAAAAATAACAAGTAAAATAGAATAAATATAGAAATAGAAATAGAAAACAACTTTGTAGACCGGTGAGGAAATGTGCCGTTGTGTGCTGAGTACAATAATATATTGCACATTTAAAATGGCTACTGTAGTTAAATATCCATATATATGTACACACACGCATATACCCACACACATACCTACACGTACATGTGTATATGTACATATATACACACATACCTACACATACATGCGTATATGTACATATATACACACATACATACACATATCTATATGTATACACATACTGTACGTACATCCCTCACCGTGGTATATATATACATATATATATATCTTTCTCTCTATCTCTCTCTCTCTCTCATCTCTCTCCCTCTATCTCTCTCTCTCTCTATCTATATTTCAGTGGTATTTTCCAGACAGAACTATACAAACACATTTTACACAGGCAGGAGTAAATTAAAAACAGTGAAGAGATAAAAGAACAGAGCTATGGAATCACATGTCATCTTCAGGGTGAGTTGTACAGATCATTCGTGTCGCATCGATCTGAAAACGCTCCATGTCATTTATTTATTTTCTTTCAGGTGCCACATTTATCCTGGTCCAGTGGGTGGAAACAGTCAAAAATAAAGTATAAATAAAACAACTCCTAATGTTTGTCTGTGTTTTAGCACAAAAAAATATGAAAATACTTACATTTATAAACTATCCAAACAAGAACATTGTTAATAACCTGAAAACACTGACACTTCTTAAGTAAAATAATTGCAATTTTAACAATATTCTGCCTGAATTTATCATCTACACACGTGCATTAAGGATTATATCCATAAAATGGGCTCAAATTGGCCTTAAGTTTCTCTACATATTTCAGGTTAAACAGGTTTTTCAGATTTCATTGTCACATGATAGTTTGTAAATGTGAATATTTTCATTATATGAAGTTATTATTCATAATGGAAGACATTCGTTTCACATCGACTGAGAAGAAAATGTGGAGTCGGTGTTTTTTGTGGGTTATTTTATTTTTATTTAACTGTAGATCATATTACAGGGTTCCCACACATTGGTTAACATCAAATTCAAGGGCTTTCCAGGGTATTTTTTTCAGATTCAAGGACCACAAGCAGCAGCATTTACCTCCTGCTGAACATGTAAATCATGTTAATTAACAATTTTAATACAATGCAAACTCCAGACTGTCTGTTGGTCACACGACAAACCTCACAATATTTTTTTTTTTGCTTTTTCCACTTCACAGGGACAAAAACATAGATTTTTTTTAAATGAATTAATTTAATACTTATAAATATTCATATAAATGTAAAGAGTATAAATATTTATATAAATATAAAGAGTATCACGTACATATATTTATATAAATGTAAAGAGTATAAATATTTATATAAATATAAAGAGTATCACGTACATATATTTATATAAATGTAAAGAGTATAAATATTTATATAAATGTAAAGAGTATAAATATTTATATAAATATAAAGAGTATAAAGTACAGATATTTATATAAAACTGTAGGGAGTGAAAGTAAAAAGTTTCCAGAAAAATAAATACTCAGGTAAATTACAGATACCTAAAAAATCTACTTAAGTACAGTAATGAAGTACTTACTTTCCACCTCTGATAATATTCACAGCCTGCGTTCATAGATATGCCCATATCTTATCATATATATATATATATATATATATATATAGTCATATATATATAGTCATATATATATATATAGTCATATATACTATGACTCTATAAGTTTTTATTAAATGGTAAATGTTCTGCATTTATATAGTTCTTTTCCACCTTCATGGTGCTCAAAGCACTTTACATTAGCCTCTCATTCACCCATTCACACACACACTCATACACCAGTAGGTTTCTAAGGTCATAGGTCAGTCCTACTGGGGGCCTAAGTCAGGGTTCAGTGTCTTGCCCAAGGACACTTCGACATGTGGACAGCCAGAGCCGGGACGCGAACTGCCAACCTCTCTGTCACTCTACCAACTGAACCACAGCCGCCCCGGCCTAAGGATGTTACTGTTTTATGGAACTTGAGTTGATAATACTAATACTAATACTAATACTAATACTAATACTAATACTAACGGGACGGCCGTGGCTCAGTTGGGAGAGCGGGTCGTCCATTGACCGAAGGGTTGGCGGTTCGATTCCCGCTCTGTCCTAGTCAGTCCGTTGTGTCCTTGGGCAAGACACTTTACCCTCCTTGCCTCCAGTGTCACTCACACTGGTGTATGAATGAGTATGAATGTTGGGTAGTGGTCAGAGGGGCCGTAGGCGCGAAATGGCAGCCACGCTTCTGTCAGTCTGCCCCAGGGCAACTGTGACTACATATGTAGTTTACCACCACCAGAGGGAGCATGTGAGAGTGAATGAATAATGGAACACTAATGTGAAGCGCTTTGGGTGCCTTGAAAAGCGCTATATAAATCTAATCCATTATTATTATTATAATACCAATACTAATACCAATACTAATACTAATAATAATAATAATAATAATAATAATAATAATAATAAACGGTCAGACGTTCATAATGTCACTATTTTATTTCCCTTCATCAGAGTTAGTTTTAGACTCAAAAACTTCTGTCTAAAGTACCAAGGTTGAAATAAAAGTCACTTAATGAATATAAAATGTTCAACTTTAAGCTTAGATA
>CM035788.1:47150223-47187723 GCA_020466265.1 Siphamia tubifer | reverse complement strand
TAGACCCTCATAGCAGCAGCAAATCTAATGTACTACTGGAGTAGTCCAGTTATACTCAATGAAACTTTTGGCAAGATTTCCCTGAAACTGGGCAACCAATCACGGTGAAGTATATCGTCAGCTTCATACCATAAATGCCTAAGTCATTTTTTTTGTGTTTTCGGAAAACGAGAAAAAAAACACATTTCTAAAAGTCACATCGATATTTTTTTATTGATTTTTTCACAGAACATTCAAGTAGATGAGAAGAAAAGTATGAAAAAAGTAGAAAACCCAACATTATTTGTTTTATGAAATAAAATTGACATACTTTGACTTAGGCAGTTTTTCTGAGAACATTTTGCATTTTTTCTGCCATTTTGCATACATTTAAACTACCTAAGTCAAACAGCTGGGAGCAAAAAGTCAAATGAATGACTTGGGCAGGTATGTTTTTGCACTTGTTTTTTGTTTTTTATGAGTGTTCTGATTGGTCAAAGACAGGATGATGCAGCAGTGGTAGGGGAGTAAAGTTATGCAAACATCTCAATTTGACCAAAAATTGACTTAGGCAATTATGGTATGAGGCTAACGATATGAACTTTCCGGCACTCTAACTACATCATCCTAAAGATTACACTGATTGGTTGTAGTACCGTCCTATTACATACAGAGGATTTAAAAGACAACCTTTTAGCCCCGCCTCCCCTGTCTATGAAGCACCACTAGACCCATACATGGAATGAATAGGGATAGCATAGCTAGGCTAGTTACATGCAGCTTCATTTCAATTTCTAATGAAATACTGGATTATGTTTTTAAAAAGAATGCAACGAAATTGTGAATTTCCAGAGTGTCTATTTCAGTCTTCGTCCTCAGACGTCTTATGAATCCAGAGGTCCATGTCTGTAGATCAGTAACTGTGGACACACTGAGGACATGAAGACCTCAGGACACTTGGGTTTGTCTTTAGGGACCCTCTACTTACTACCACTGAAGTGTGATGTTGTTTAGAACTTTAGGAGAGTTAGTCTGAAAATAGAGTTTGGTGTCAGTGATAAAGACATGTCCTCATCATGTCCATGTTAACACAGTTTGGCTCAAAACGACAAAATCTAAATTTCTCAATGTTCATCCAAACAGTGTGATTTTAATATCAACTCTATGTATGTACTGACAATCATCTAAAAAATGAGCTAAACTTATTTTTACTCAAATAATTTATTCAGAATAAAATAATTCTACTTATTCTCTTCATCCCACGGGTCGCATTGGAACTGTTGGCGGGCTGCATTTGGGCCCCGGGCCTCACGTTTGAGACCTCTGAGATAAATAGTAATATATAACTAACCCCTTCTTTCTGTTCTAATGAGATGGAGTCAGGTGTGTCCGTGTTTTTTGTTTGTTTTTTTTTAATGATTTTTTTAATGATTTTTGGTGACAAAATTTGTCATATTCACAGGAAAGTAAAGTGTGTATATTTGGGATATACATGTGTCCATTTGTACTGATAATGTGTTGTGTGTTTGATATTGGTCAGAATATGAATCCAAAAAGTTACCACATCAAATACTACATTTACGAAATGAAAAGTTAGGAGTACACAGTCTTCAGTAAAAATACACATTTATTCAGATGGAAGAAAGTGTAAAAAAAAATACACTATTTTATTGAATATTTTGATAATCTTTATTCATTTCATTGAATATTTTTGGTATTTTTAAAATGATTTTGTTGCACATTTTAGTACACGGTATTCGGTACAAATACAAATTTCTCAGATCGTCAGAAAGTGTCAAAAACACGTCATGGCTTACATGACTGTTTTCAATCCTAAAGTAAATCCAGTTTTTTCCCATGGATAGAGTTAGGGTCAGGGGTCAGGGGTCAGGGTCAGTGTTTCTCATGGTAGGCCAAGAGTTGAACCACGATAAGTTTTTTAGAAAAGCAATTCCGCTTCACTGAGCTGCATCTACACAATCTTTAGCTAAAAAAAAGAACGTGTTACGCTAACCTACCAAAAAAAAGTTTGTCGCTGAAATTCCAGTCGATTAGTTGTTCATCTATGTTTTATGTAGAACTAGTTTCTTCGCAGCGTAATACAATTTTGGTAGCGAGTGGTGGAACGGTTCGACATGTGATCCTACTACACCAATATGGTACCTGCTGTTTGTCAAGACAAAAGCAAGATGGCGGTCCTCATAGTTTCGTTGAGCGGTTCTGATGATGAGGAAAACACTTTAAAAAGTCTGAAAACATTGAATTTATACAAAAACAAACATTGTCATGTACTTATTGCATCTGTGAAGCATGAGGAGTTGCATCTCAACACCATGGGATACATATAGGACGAGCCTACGATGACGGTTGGGGTTAAAGGGTGAGTGTGCAACAGTGGACGTGGCTAAAAACTACCAACACTGTCTTGATCTGGAGTGTAAGGCTACATTTATACGGAGACAATGAAAACAGAAGACACAAAAGTGGCGTCTCGTCTTCAGTTTTTCATCTGCATTTCGACGAGCGTATTCAGGAGGAAATCCTTGTTTATACGAAGACACAACAGTAGGAGGAATATGATTGGATAGTCCTGCTAGATCTGGTACTGTGATAGACCCGCCCACATGTCCTTTTTCTGTTTTTGACGTATGTAATTGTCCACCCGTCTCTATTCAGCTATGGTATGTGTGTAATGTCTGTCCAATAACTGAAACGACTCCTGTACATTTACGAGAGCTACCAGTGCTAATGCTAATGCTAATGCTAGTGCAGCTGGAAGATCTGTGGGACCCAGGTTGTCCCACATGTTTGTTGCTTTACCTGCTCAGTGTATGAATGTAACGTGAAAGTGTATGTGACGTGAACATATGTGACGTAAAGACGCAACGTGAACATGTGCGTTTCTTATCATTTAGACGGAGACGCGATCCTTTGCATCTTCAATACGTCCCACTCTGGAAGGAGTCTTCAGATTTGTGCGTATTCACACCCTGACGGCATCGACTTCGTGTAAATGAAAGACACTTGTGGTAAAATATGTTGTCGTATTTAGCCACCATCGTCCTGGTGTGAACGGTCTCTAAACATATTCCAGAGGACGCTGGCTTCCATCACACATGCTACTGTAGGTTCACTGACAAATCTGACTTCGGAAAAGTGGAAAGACATCTTGCACATGAGAGAGATAAAGATGATGTCTTGGAGGCCATTCCATTGACGTGTAGCTGTCCACTTCCAACAAAGACACTGGGATCCAGGTCAGATCTGCCATCATGGTCTCTGGGCCTGTACTGCCTGACATTTACATAATATGAAAAATGAAGAAGTAATTAACAAAGAAGGTAAAGGACCCTCTGTCCAAGGCTGAAACATTAACAGCAGGTAGGCTGAACAAAAATTTAAGATGCAACACACACACACACACACAGACACACACACACTCACACACAGACACACACACACTCACACACAGACACACACACACACACACGCACAGACACACACACACACACTCACACACAGACACACACACACAGACACAGACACACACACACACACACTCACACACAGACACACACACACAGACACAGACACACACACACACACTCACACACAGACACACACACACACTCACACACAGACACACACACACACACACACACACACACTCACACACAGACACACACACACACACACACACTCACACACAGACACACACACACACACACTCACACACAGACACACACACACTCACACACAGACACACACACGCACAGACACACACACACAGACACAGACACACACACACACACTCACACACAGACACACACACACAGACACAGACACACACACACACACTCACACACAGACACACACACACACTCACACACAGACACACACACACACACACACACACACACTCACACACATACACACACACACACACACACACACACACACAGACACACACACACAGACACAGACACACACACACACACTCACACACAGACACACACACACACTCACACACAGACACACACACACACTCACACACAGACACACACACACACACACTCACACACACACACACACACACACACACACACACACACACACACACACACACAGACTGAACGCTTGAAAAGCTTCAATTATATTTTTACTTCCGTGAAGGAGGTTATGTTTAACCTCGCTTTTGTCGCATTTAGCAACATTAGCAACAAGATAACTCAAAAAGTTATGGACAGATTTTGATTAAATGTTGAGATATGATTGTTAATGCGTCAAGGAAGAAACCAATACATTTTGAGCTACACAGGTCAAAGGTCAAGGTCACTCTGAAGGTCAACATCTAAAACACATCAGTGGTGATATCACAGAATCCAGACCAGATAGTATCAGGTGTTTTTTTCCTTCACTTCATCTTACCTTCGGACATCACATGAGATAATCTCCATCAGATCACGTTAGATTTAACATGTGAAATTTGGTCATTGTACGACGTCGCATAACGTCAGAGTGACATACATGGTCAAATATTGAAATGGTCATATCTCAAAAATGGGACTGAGGATTTATTTGAATTTTTTAAACCCTCTGAGGGAATAAATGGTTAGTGAACATTTAACACTAGTTTACAAATAAGTTACGAACATCCAGATCCAAACCCTGGCAGAGTGATCTAGTTTATTATGTGTGAGAGAGAACTCAACAAACTTATTGAGTTAAAGTTGTCATTCAATGGTTATTTCATTAATATTGTCGTGTTCTTCATTGTTATTGAATACATTGTGTGTTGGTTCTATTAAAAAAATATCCAGGTTGTTTTGTTTCCAGTAGAAAAATGACTGGTTTACGGTACTTCCTCATACATGTCCATGACGCGGTGATGAGGCGTCTCTGATTGGCTTAGAATGTGTGAAGGAACACTCCCCCCTCCCCTCTGGCTCTGTGTGTGTTTACCATCCCAGAGTAACATCCAGCTAGGTTTGATGCCGTCGCTTGTTCTGAAAACGTGCAGGATAAAAAAACAGGCTTTATTTCCACAGAGAGCACATGACCCAGTTTGATCCACTATTTTCTTCAAGTTTGTGCAGCATCTATGAATGATGGGAAATCCATCCAGTGGAGGGGACACACCACCTGGTTATGTTTTCACTGGAGTTTGTCTGTGTTTGTCTTTCAGCAACATTACTCAAAGAGTTATAGATGAATTTTGATAACATTTTCAGGATGTGTTGGGAACAAATGATTACATTTTGGTGGTGATCTGGAAGAGATCCTGGATTCTGGATCAATTTGAAATGTATTCTCCATTTATCGTAATGTAAAATTTCAAAGTGATCCAGAATCCAGGATCTCTTCCAGATCACCACCAAAATGTAATCATTTGTTCCTTGTTCCCCAACACATCCTGAAATCAAATCAAAATTCATCAGATTTGTGCCTATTCACACCCTGAGGGCGTCGGCTTCATGTAAATGAAAGACACTTCTGATAAAATATGCTGTCGTATTTAGCTAAAATCGTCCTTGTGTAAATGTCCCCTCAGAGGACTTTCCTACTTATTCATGTGTTGTTTTAGAAATGAGCTGATGTTTGATGCCAACTACAAGATCTTCTGTGAGAGGATCATCCACCAAAGGCTACTTATAAACCAAGAGGTGCTGAGAACGGGCCAGCTGAGGAAGGCTTTCATTGAACTGGTGAAAGCAAATGACTACAGATAACTGCACTAAAGCTGATGTGGAGTGTTTAGCGTGGCTGGTGATGTGATGTGCCTTTCATGGACATGTTTGGTGTTAAATATGCTGTATGGTAGGCAGGTTCTAGCCTGTAATGTCTTGTACAGGCTCGGATCTGTACAAGACTTACGTTACGCAGATGACACACCACTATATTTACCAATTAAACCTGATCAGACCAGACAATTAGATAAAGTAAGGACATGTGTCCGAGACATAAAGACTTCAATGAGTGCCAATTATCTCCTACTGAACCCTGAAAAAAACTGAAGGCCCTAAAAATGCAAGAGACTCCCTAACTGAGACCAGATGGTTACTTTAGACAACTTAAGTGTAACATCCAGTGCTACATTCAAAGCACACATTCACCAAACATGCAGAATAGCCTTTTTTCACTAGTGCAACATATTTGTAGACATATTCTGTCTAAAAATGATGTAGAATTGATGCATTTATTACATCTAGATTAAATTATTGTAACTCCTTACTTGTAACATGTCCTAAATATTCCTTAAAAACTACAATTGGTTCAAAATGCAGCAGCAACATTATTAACAGTATCAAACAGAAGAGAACACATCACCCCTGTGCTCCAAACCCTGACCCCTAACCCTATCACCCCTGTGCTCCAAACCCTTCACTGGCTACCAGTTGAGTTTAGAATTAAATTTAAAATCCTCCTCCTTACATATAAAACCATTAATGGTATGGGCCCCTCTTATCTTAAAGATGATCTGGTTCCGTACCAGCCCAAAAGAACCCTTCGTTCTCAGAATGCAGGTTTATTGAAAGTTCCCAGGGTTTGTAAAAATACAGTAGGAGCTAGAGCCTTTAGTTACCATGGTTACTGTTTATGGAATCAGCTTCCATTTAATATTAAAGAGGTCGACACAGTCTCTACATTTAAAATTAGGTTGAAAACATTCCTGTTTAAGAAAGTCTATGGTCAGGTTAGTTAAAACCAGACTGAAGTCACAGTTCAGTCAAAGCTGCACTAGGAGCTTTTCAGTAAAATGAACAAAAATGAACCAAATATTCAATAAAATTACCTATTTTTGACCACTTTCTTCCATCTGAGAAATTTGAAATTTGTATTTGTACTGAAGGCGGTGTACTTTCGTTTCATAAAAATGTAATTTTTGACGTGTTAACTTTTAGATTCGTATTCTGACAAATATCAAACACACAACACATAAGTACAAATGGACTCACTTCAGAGTTTGATGATGTTTATTTTATGTTAAACTACATCCACAAACATGTTCACATCCTGAATATGCACGTGTTCCTTTACTGCGAATACACTTCATTTGGTCCAAAAATGTCTCCATAAGATGCAGAGGTCGTCACATGAACATGAAGAAGAACTGAAGCTTCTTTTCTAAAGTAGACAGACAGACAGACAGACAGACAGACAGACAGCAGTTTGGTTTCCAGTACATGTGGCTGTGGTTCCCATCTGCCTTTGGTCACGTCTGGCCTTTGCAGGTGTGCACGTCCATCAGCTGGTGGCAGTCTCGGCAGTGCACGGCGCAGCACCAGTGGAACTTACACTCGCACTTGGTCGTCCGACTGACCCTGGACGTGTCGTAGCCTCGGCCGCAGCACATCACCTCGCAGCCGTCCACGCCGCGGGACGTACGGTTACAGATGCGACCGCCGGTTCCTATTGAACCTGAGGAGACATGGGGTCAGAGGTCAGAAAGGGGAAGGGTTAAAGGTCAAAGGTAGAAGTAACTTAGTAGAAGTACTTCCTTCACTGTACTTTACTGGAGCATTTGATTTTCTGGAAACCTTTTAATTTTACTCCCTACATTTTTATAGGCGTATAAAGTACACAGATTTATATAAATGTAAAGAGTATAAAGTACACAGATTTATATAAATGTAAAGAGTATAAAGTACAGATATTTATATAAATATAAAGAGTATAAAGTACACAGATTTATATAAATGTAAAGAGTATAAAGTGCAGATATTTATATAAATATAAAGAGTATAAAGTACAGATATTTATATAAATATAAAGAGTATAAAGTACAGATATTTATATAAAAATGTAGGGAGTAAAAGTACAAAATTGTCAGAAAAATAAAGACTCCAGTAAAGTACATACTGGTGTAGTCCACATGCTACGCAGTTATACACTTTACCCTATAACTGACGAACAGAGGGTCACAGAACTTTCAGATTGGTACCAAATGATGCAGAATGAAGATTTCTACAATTCTTATAAATGGTGTTATCACCTACGATAGCTTTTCAAATCTCTGGAGGTCAAAGGTGACATGTCGTAAAATTAACTTGTGTAACACTGTGTCAAACATAAACATATCACGTTATAACTTAACCAATACTGGATATATTATCATAATATTACACACACTGACGCATATATACATATAATAAAATTATCAATATTGCAAAAGGTCAAAGGTCAAGGTCGCATTTAGCAGAAAGGTCAAAATCACATTATTGGCTGTGATTCAAGAACAGGTTGTCATAGAAACTTTAGACATTGTTTGAATACTAGTTATATAGGTTATTTCCGTGTGTATAAATATGAAATACATGTGACATCTTTTCCCGGCAGTTCACATTCCTGCAGAACAGCCAGTCTGGTATCTGGAGCGTGATCTTCACAGTAAAAACAAATATTCACTAACTGTGCTCAGATTTATTAATCTCCATGTGGGGTTTTAGATTAACGCTTTGTATTTTATTTCAGTGTGCACAGTTTTCACTCCAGTTCTGTCTCCATGCCCAGTTGGACTCGTAAAATAGGATCAATTTAGATGCCATAAAAGTTTGGAGCATCATTAGCTGCTCCAGGAATGCGCCTTGGCTCCACACCGGTGCTAAAGTGACCAATCAGAGCAAAGCTGCTGGATACCACGAGCCAATAGCGGCGCAGCGAGCGTCTGCCAGGACAGTGAAGATGAGACAAGGAGGGAGGTGGGTAAGATGATGAGCGCTGGACGACAAGGAGATGACAGATGGATGATAGGAGCCGGGAGCCTTCATCAGCTGTTCATTTAACACGACACTAACACCGCTATCGACTCAGACGACCGCCGTCCACAGCGGATCAGCCCACACACACACACACACACACACACACACACACAACTGTGGAGCCAGTGGAGGTCATGAGGTCACAGATATAAGGCTCTGACATCAGATGGAGTCGTTACCACACAGACTGAAAACACTGACAAGGTACATTTATCTGTAACACTTTATAATACCTACACACAATTGACTATGTATTAACCATTTATTACACATTTATAAGTGGGTTGTTCATTATGTATTAACCATTTGTTACCTATTTGTTACTTGTTATTTTTAACCAACAGGTGCAGTGTTTACAACTGTTTCTTTGTTTACCTGTAAATATACAAACCCTGCACCTGTTGGTTAAAAATAATCTAATATATAATGAACAACCCATTTATAAATGGGTAATAAATGGTTAATACATAGTCAATTATGTGTAGGCATTATAAAGTGTTAATCTGCAGAACACATTTAATGTACAAGACAATTCAAGGTGGGTTACATAAAACATTTAAGAAAATTTAAATGATTAAAATGCATTAAAAAATACAATTAAAATAAGAGACATAAAAACATTTGAAAACATTTCAGAGTGTCAGTCAAAGCTCCAGTGAACAGTAATGTTCTCAGGTAGTTTGTTCCACAGGTGAGGAGCAGAACAACTGAATGATGACCAACTTTGTTTGATTTTGGGAACATACAGTAAACCTGTCCCTGATGACCTATGACCTCTGGGCTCTGGATGCTTCATACACTGTGAACCACAAACATTTATAATAATTAAATATATTCAGTTGTTTCAGTAATAGTTGTACTAACTCAAATATATTCAGTTGTTGTAACATGTTCTTCTTTTTAAGTTCTTTTAACTAATATTTATTTTTATTAAGGGAAACTATTGTGGATATAAGTGAACTTAACTTAACAACATATGAGGTTAACTGAGTAGAATGAAGTCATTAAATGCTGAGAATGATATTGTTCTGTTATTTGTATTGTTTCAATAAACTTAACTGATGTCGTAGATGATTAAATATAATTTCAGAACAGTCCAAATAACCACTAATATCTATTAGACCAAAAACAAATGACCAACTGTGGGTCAGTTGGTAGAGGTCAGAGGTTCACGTCTTTGTCTCTGTCTGTCCACATGTCCAAGTGTCCTTGGACAAAGACACTGAACCCTTAGTCTCCCAGTAGAACTGACAGAACCTTAGAACACTAAGTTAATAAGTAATGTTTTAATTTAAGTATACTACAATAAGCATCTAAGTTTTATTTTTTTTTTTAACTTTTATCAACTTAAAATAATTGAGTTCTTCTAAATTATTAGTGTTTACAGTGTATGGAACCAGCAGGTCTAGGATGGATTTGGGTCCAAGGTCGTTTAGTTCTTTATAGACCAGGAGTAAGATTTAGAACTGTGACCTTTGACCCACAGGTAGACAATGTAAGGATTTGAGGAGCGGTGTGATGTGGTCCAGTTTCCTGGTACTGGTCTGGACTCTGCAGCAGTGTTTTGGATCAGCTGTAGCTGCCTGATTGATTTTTACTTTAGACCAGTGAAGACACCGTTATAATAATTAATTTACTGAACATGAATGAATGAGTTGTAGTAGTTTATATATTTTTTAACTCTGTTATGTTTGTTTATTCATTCGCATGTATTCAGTTATTAGGACAACGGATGGTTTTTGCTTAATTAGTATTTATATAACTAAGTAAAGCCGGATGTAGTTATTTATGTTCATTAGTTTGATAGTTTATTCATATTTATTTAGGATAATTAGTCTTGTTTATTGTCATTTTTAATTTTTTTTCTATATGTTTTATTTCTTTTTAAATGTTATTTTTTTATGTATCTTGTTAACTTTTATAATAATAATAATAATAATAATAATAATAATAATAATAATAATAATAATAATAATAATTATTATTATTATTATTATTTATTTTATTTTGTTGTTGTTGAATGAGTTTTGTATGATGTAGAATAGTTGCTGCTGAGGCAGAAACTAATGGGGATCTGAAATAAATAAATAAATAAATAAATAAATAAATAAATAAATAAATAAATAAATAAATAAATAAATAAATAAATAAACAAACAAACAAACAAACAAACAAACAAACTAGACCAGATACTACATGTAATGTCTGACTTTTCTTTAGTCATAATAACGAAGCAGCAGCTCGACCCAATCAACCATAGGAATCAACAAACTAATGCCCACAGTGGAATATCATCGTCATGGCAACCAGGCCAGGAGCATGAGCAGAACGACAGGAATGATGTTAAAGAGGAATTATTGAATTCAGAATTAAGTTTGGAACTGGAACATCACTCAGAGACAGGCACGACGGATCACCGTCAAAATCTAACCCTTTGTTGATCTCATCTCCACCATAACCTGAACTGGTCTCATCATCTGAACCCACTTTATCCTCACTAGGGTCACAGGGGTCACTGGGGTCTAATCCAGCTCCAGCAGGTGAAGGCGGGGTCAGAGGTCACCCTGTATGAGTCTCCAGTTCATCTCAGGGCTGAACATATATAGACAAACAATCACTGTCACATTCACACCTATGGGTGATTTATATTAACCAGTTAACTAGTTAACCAGTTAACCTATCAGTGCATGTGTTTGGATGGTGGGAGGAGCCAGAGTACCTGGAGAAAACCCACGCAGACACGAGGAGAACATGTAAACTCCACACAGAAAGGTCTGGTGTGGGAATGGAACCAACAACCTTCTGTTTGTGAGGCACAAACTGGTGCAGTTAACTACTGCACCAGTGTGACGCCCTCATACCCTGAACATTTCATCAAAATCCAGTTATGTTGTATACAAACAAACAAATAAACAAACAATTACCTTCATTGGTGAAGGTAATAAACCAGTGACTTTATTCTGAATTCAGTTTAATTGTGAATTATCATTTTACACTGAAATTAGGTGTTTACAAGGTTCATCTGAAAGAGGAACGAACCTTTATTCTGGATTAAACAAGAATAAAAAACAATTCACACTGATGAAACTAATTAGTGACCACAACAACCTGAAGATGGTAAATGTTCTGCACTCCTATAGTTCTGTTCCACCTTCATGGTTCAAAGCTCTTTACATTAGCCTCACATTCACACACACACTCATACACCAGTAGGTTTCTAAGGTCAAAGGTCAGTGCTACTGGGGCCTCAGTCAGGGTTCAGTGTCTTGCCCAAGGACATTTTGACATGTGAACAGCCAGAGCTGGGATGCGAACCGCCAACCTCAGTCATTGGGCGACCCACTCTACCAACTGAACCACAGCCACGGCTGTGGACGACTCCTGTAGCACAAGTCGACTTAAATTTGGCATTTCGCATGTTATTCTATCTCTCTCTCTCTGTCTGTCTGTCTGTCTGTCTGTCTGTCTGTCTGTCTGTCTGTCTGTCTGTCCGTAAACACAGTCAGACCTAAACCAGACGTGGCTGCTGCAGGTCAGACAGTTGTGGTGGTCTGACAAAACAAAAGACAGTGACAGATACACATCACGTGTGTGGACATACTTCACCTTAGATGAAAAATAAACACATGACCATCTGAAGATGATATAAGCAGCACAGACAACACGCATTAAGACAACACGCTCTTTTTTTCCCAGTGTGGTGTGCGTCTTGGCGGCCGTTGCCTTAAAATTTTTGCACTTAATATGAAAAGTGAGGACATGTGACAGACGTTTGGACAGTCCAGTTTTAGAGCCGTGGGTTCAGACCAAATGCAGACACATGTTCACCTACTGATGTTCAGTTACATTTAACAGAAAACTCTTTGCTAACGTTAGCCTTTGTTTTGTTGGGGTTAAAATGCTGATGTTTGTGTGTTGGCAGTGGACATTGTTACGTTACAGTGAACTTTAATACAAGTTGTTCATTGCTCTCTCTCTCTCTCTCTCTCTCTCTCTATATATATATATATATATATATATATATATATATATATATGTGTGTGTACGTATATAAACTGTAAAACCTATTTTTCTGAAATCAGTTTAGTGGATAAGGACAGAAAATTTAGGGAAAATGTCATTAAAAGTCACGATTGAGATTAAAAAAAAGTAATGCGATTAAAAACGTTATAAATGAGATTTTTAAAAAAACATAATTATGACATAAAAAGTCAAATTGATGAGATATAAAGTCATAAATATAATATAAGAAATACATAATTATGAGATAAATGTCATGATTATAACACTGTATATAAAGTCACAGTGTCTCTCCTCCACTGACTTTCCCTCTGAAGTGTCGTATTTTTCTACTGTCACATCTGTTTAGTTTGAAAAAGTAATGAGACTATTCTGAGAAAGAGTCATATCATAGACATATCTGTCGTATCGTTGATCTTCTCCAAATCCCTTCAGTCAGTCTCGTTCATCTTCTCCTCCGTCTTATACATTTTTAAAATCTTAAATCTTCATTTATTTGTCTCTTTCCTGCATGTTGACACTCCACTGTTGCCCATAGCAACCACTAGCATCTTAGCCTCCCACATATGTCACGTACTATGACGTATTTCCTCATTCATCATCACGTCAGCGCCTCTTTCACATATGGGGTCACTTCAGGGTCACTTCAGGGTCACTTCAGGGTTACTTCAGGGTCACTTCAGGGTTACTTCAGGGTTACTTCAGGGTCACTTCAGGGTTACTTCAGGGTCACTTCAGGGTTACTTCAGGGTCACTTCAGGGTTACTTCAGGGTCACTTCAGGGTTACTTCAGGGTCACTTCAGGGTTACTTCAGGGTTACTTCAGGGTTACTTCAGGGTCACTTCAGGGTTACTTCAGGGTCACTTCAGGGTTACTTCAGGGTTACTTCAGGGTCACTTCAGGGTTACTTCAGGGTCACTTCAGGGTTACTTCAGGGTTACTTCAGGGTTACTTCAGGGTTACTTCAGGGTCACTTCAGGGTCACTTCAGGATTACTTCAGGGTTACTTCAGGGTCACTTCAGGATTACTTCAGGGTCCCTTCAGGGTCACTTCAGAGTTACTTCAGGGTCACTTAGGGGTCACTTCAGGGTCACTTCAGGGTTACTTCAGGGTTACTTCAGGGTCACTTCAGGGTTACTTCAGGGTCACTTCAGGGTTACTTCAGGGTTACTTCAGGGTTACTTCAGGGTCACTTCAGGGTCACTTCAGGATTACTTCAGGGTCCCTTCAGGGTCACTTCAGGGTTACTTCAGGGTCACTTAGGGGTCACTTCAGGGTCACTTCAGGGTCACTTCAGGGATGCATTCCGTTCACACCCAGCACTGATAAAAGTCACTTTTAATATGTAGTATGATCGAGCACAAAACAGTCAGACTTCACATAAAAATCTGAATTGTGCATTAATACCTTCTGTGTGAACGTAGTGTCTGTTACTTATTCTACTACATGTTTGACTTTTAACAGGATGGAAGTGGTGAGAGACAGTTTGGATTTGATGTGTTTAATGTGAGCTATGAAATGACCCAAACCTGTAAAAATTCCTTAAACACTTGAGTGATTAAAAGCTGCTGTGCACATCCACAGTTTTCTGATGTGGATCTGAAATGAAACTGGTGTGTAAAAGCTGCTACAGATGTTCCAGGTGGGATTTAGTATAGTACACTGAGTGTGTGTGTGTGTGTGTGTGTGTGTGTGTGTGTGTGTGTGTTCTGTAGAAGGAAAAAGTGAGCAGAGGTGGTCAAAGTACTCACATTCTGTACTGTAGTAGAAGTAGTGTGGGAAAAAATACTCTGATAAAAGTAAAAGTAAAAGTAGAAGTACAGATTCAACTCCTTTACTGTAAAAAGTACAACTTTTGAACTGTAATAAAGTAAAAAAAAAAAACATTTTTAAAAAAAGATTATTTTTTTATTTTTTTATTTTTTTACCATGGATGAAGCAATACTTATTTAAGCAGGAAAAATCCTAAAGGTTTCAGAAGTATCTAAAAATAAAGTATTTAAAAGTAAGTTAGATGTTAGTGTAGACCAGGGTTCCCTAATTAGATTTCATAAAGAACCACATTCTGACCTGGGCACCAAGCCGAGGGGGGGGGGGGGGGGGGGGGGGGGGCGCGCCACAACAGCCCCACTCCAGTAACAACACTAATAATAATGCAGTGCAAAAATAGTTACAAGAGATCTGAAAACACAATCAAAAAATAAAGTTGGTCTCTTTTACCATTCAACACTAAAAACAAAACTGATTTCAGCCACACTCTTACTTCAATTTAAATTCAAATCTGTCTAAGTCTGCAGAACTCAACAGCCCCCCCCACCCACACTACTGGGAAACGCTCCCCTTTATCTATCCCTAAGCTCCGCCCATGGGTATACCAGTTACCACATCCTTTAATTAACAATCTACAATATTTACATGAACATACATCAAACTGAGATCAATGGTTTGGTCCGTCATCATGTGTTCTATGAAGCCTGTGAATTATGAGTATATAACAATGGTTCTGCAGCAGGTGTGTGTGTGTGTGTGTGTGTGTGTGGCTGACAGTGTCCAGTTTAAACATATGTTGCAGGTGAGCCGTGCTTCACACACTCCAAAAAAGACGAGAGAAAATAAAAACACACTCGGGGCAGAGATGACGGTGCTAATGTCGCATCGTCACAATATTTCAAAAGCTTTTTGCCCCAAAACTGGTGTGGGCCAGTCTGTGCCTATTGGAAAACCCTGTTTTTGTGGGTATGGACAAGACATTTAGGAAAAAAGAGGAAAAAATATAGTCACGACAACCAAGATGAAAAGTTATCATTATGAGATTAAAAAATACATAATTAATTAATACATAAAAGGTCAAATTTATGAGATAAAAATACATAAGTATTCACAGAATGTCTAATCTCGCCCCTATTTTGTGCCAATCTCAGGTTTCTATGACAACCTGTTCTTAAATTAGAGCCAATAATGTGATTTTGATCTTTGACAATATTGATAATTTCATTATATGTATAGATGTGTCAGTGTGTGTAATATTATGATAATATATCCAGTATTTATGAAGTTATAGTGTGATATGTCTATGTTTGACACAAACAGTGTTACACAACTTAATTTTGTGACATGTCACCTTTGACCTCCAGAGATCTAAAAAAATGTTGGTCGTAGGTGATAACACCAAGTATGAGAATTGTATAAATCTTCATTCTGCATCATTTGGTACCAATCTGTAATTTCTGTGACCCTCTGTTCTGGAGATATAACCAATCATCTGATTTTGACCTTTTAGTTAATTGTGACCTTGACCTTTGACCTTTACTCAAATGGATCATTGCATCTGATGCACATTAGTTATATGTATATGATCATGTGATTTCATTGTGATATCTCAAGTATTAATTGAGTTATAGCATGATATTCTGGGCGGCTGTGGTTCAGTTGGTAGAGTGGGTCGCCCAATGACCGAGAGGTTGGCGGTTCGCGTCCCGGCTCTGGCTGTCCACATGTCAAAGTGTCCTTGAACCACTGAACCCCGACTTAGGCCCCCAGTAGGACTTACTTACTAACCCTAACCCTAAACCTACTGGTGTATGAGTGTGTGTGTGAATGGGTGAATGAGAGGCTAATGTAAAGCGCTTTGAGCACCATGAAGGTGGAAAAGAACTATATAAATGCAGAACATTTACCATATGTTTCTGTGGACACACACACACTGTGACAACAATTGTTTGATGAAATTATGAAATAAAATTAATAAATATACATATATATATATATATATCCTCCACTGATTTTTCTTACCGTCACCAGTCTATTCTGAGAATGTAAAGAGTATAAAGTACAGGTATTTATATAAATATAAAGAGTATAAAGTACAGATATTAATATAACTGTAAGTAGTATAAAGTAGAGTAATAGAGTACTTGTACTCAGTTACTTCCCACCAGCTGACAGCATCATGTCAAACAGTGTTGTGGAATTCGTGGCTGTTTACATTCTGCTCAGCTCTGTCAACTATTCCCTCACCAGGTAATATGTCTGGGCACGACCCTAAGCCCCGCCCCCATTTGGCACAGCGCCCGCCCGTCATCTTCGGTATGCGGCGTTTCCAGGGGCGACGTCACGGCCGCAGCGCTGGCTCTGTGTGCATCTGCTTATTGAATTAAGATGAGGGGGCGCCGAGAGATGAGTTTAGCACCTGAGTCTCCACGGGGCCGCGGGAAATTGATTTCACACTTAAAAGAGGCGCAGAGGAGCCTGAGCCTCAGTGTGTGTGTGTGTGTGTGTGTGTGTGTGTGTGTGTGTGCAGGATGATTGAGCACCAGTTTGCATGTGTTGGAGGACGTTCTCAGCGTGTGTGTATTGTTCTACTTGTGTGTGGACATAGTTCAACATGAGAACATATGAGCGTCTGTCTGTGGAAAACTAACTATGTGACATGTACGACTACTGCCTTTACTGTACTAAAGGTACTGCAGTATTTATTATTCTGGAAACTTTGGACTTTTACTACCTACTTTTGTTCATGAATATGTGTACTTTATACTCTTTACATTTATATAAATATATGTACTTTATACTCTTTACATTCACTTTTTTCACATAAATTGTACTTTTTATCTCACACTTTTAATTATAGTTTTACTTTTTAATTTATTACAGTTCAGAAGTTGTACTTTTTTACTTTTATTTCAGTAAAGGAGTTGAATCTGTACTTCTACTTTTACCAGAGTATTTTTTTCACACCAGCAGTTGTACTTCTACTGCAGTACAGAATGTGAGTACTTTGACCACCTTTGAAATATAAAGAAACACACGTTAGAAGCATATATATATATATATATACACACACACACATATGTGTGTGTGTGTGTGTGTCCTGTTCTCCCATGATGCCCTGGGTCTTCTTCATCATGCTTACATATACACATGCTCGGGCCCAAAACATCCACAGGTCCATTTGTGAGGAGGAGGATTTTTACAGGTTTCAACGAGTTACATTTAACATTTATAATCTGTGAGATTATTATAATCACTGTGTGTGTGTTTGTGTTTGTGTGTGTGTGTGTGTCTGTGTATGTGTGTGTGTGTGTGTGTGTTTGTGTGTGTGTGTGTGTGTATGTGTGTGTGTGTTCACAGAGACATATCGTGCTATAATTCATTGAATACTTCAGATATCACCATGACATTACATGGACATATACATATAGCTAATGCGCATCAGATGCAATGATCCATTTGAGTAAAGGTCAAAGGTCAAGGTCACACCTAACTAAAAGGTCAAAATCACATTATGGGTTAAATCTCAAGAACAGAGGGTCACAGAAGGACTAGTTGTGATATATATTTATCCTGTCTTCATGGTGTGTTTTGAATTTGAGGGTTTCCCACCTAGAGTTAACCCAGGAGCCCAAATACAACGACACCAAAGGTTCCAAACCAGCCCATGGGATAAATTTGCAAAATGCAAAAATTCCACATTCAAAGCTATGGATTTCATTTCTATTCTGGACCACCTCACATCTGTACTGGACATTTACAGTAGTTTATAAACTAGTATTCAGAGAATGCCTAATCTTGCCCCTATTTTGTGCCAATCTCAAGTTTCTATGACAACCTGTTCTTAAACTAAAGCCAATAATGTGATTTTGAATATAATATGACCTTTGACCTTTACTCAAATGGATCATTGCATCTGATGTGCATTAGCTATATGTATATGTCCATGTCATTTCATGGTGATATCTACAGTATTCATTGAGTTATAGCATGATATGTCTCTGTGGACACACACACACACACACACACACACACACTGAGGACAATAACCACGTCAAAAACAATAGCCTGCTCCCCTTCAGAGGTTGGGGTAAAAATATCACAATAATCACTGCAGCAGAGGATTCAGCTGATGATGATGATGATGATGATGATGATGATGATGATGATGATGATGATGATGATGAAGGACAGCACAGACTTATTTCGTCAGCTCCATGAAGACAAGGGTTCATAAAAAAGTCATGATTTTTAAAAAAAAGACATTTTCTAATGAGTGTCAGTATTTATATAAATAAATAAAGTTACATTTAGGATTTATAGAATAAAGTCAGGGCGTCACAGTGGTGCAGTGGACAGACAGAAGGTTGTTGGTTCTATTCCCACACCAGACCTTTCTGTGTGGAGTTTACATGTTCTCTTCGTGTCCATGTGGGTTTTCTCCAGGTACTCTGGCTCCTCCCAACATCCAAACACATGCACTGATAGGTTAACTGGTTAACTGGTTAACCGGTTAACTGGTTAATCTAAATCACCCATAGGTGTGAATGTGACAGTGTTTCTTTGTTTATATATGTTCAGCCCTGAGATGAACTGGAGACTCATACAGGGTGTACCCCGCCTTCACCTGCTGGAGCTGGATTGGGCCCCAATAACCCCTGTGACCCTAGTGAGGATAAAGTGGGTTCAGATGATGAGACGAGAAAAAAGTCAACACTAAAATAACGTTATGATTTTCTATAAAAATTCAGGATTTATGGAAGAAGTAAAGATTTTTTAAAGATCAAGTTAGGATACATACACACACACATATATATATATATATATATATATATATATATATATATATATATATATATATATATATATATATATATATATATATGTGTATATATATATAAAATGTTCCTCTCGCCCCACGTGGGCGGTGTCTCCTTCAGGCTCGGGTCCTCTACCAGAGGCCTGGGAGCCTGAGGGTTCTGCGCAGGATCTTAGCTGTTCCTAGCAATGCGCTCTTTTGGACACAGATCTCAGATGTTGTTCGTGGTATCTGCTGGAGACATTCTCCCAGCTTGGGGGTCACTGCCCCTAATGCCCCCATCACTACTGGTACCACTGTTGCCTTCACACTCCACATTTTCTCTAACTCCTCTTTCAGCCCTTGGTATTTCTCAAGCTTCTCATGTTCTTTCTTTCTGATGTTGCTATCACTGGGGACTGCTACATCTATCACCACCACTGTCTTCTCATGTTTATCCACCACCACTATGTCAGGCTGATTGGCCATCACCATCTTGTCAGTCTGGATCTGGAAGTCCCACAGGATCTTGGCCTGTTTGTTCTCTGTCACCTTTGGGGGGTTCTCCCATCTTGACCCTGGGACCTCCAGTCCATACTCTTTACAGATGTTCCTGTACAGTATGCCCGCTACCTGGTTATGCCTCTCCATGTATGCCTTACCTGCCACCATCTTACACCTGCTGTGACGTGCTGGACTGTTTCAGGGGCTTCTCTACACAGCCTACACCTGGGGTCCTGTCTGATGTGGTAGACCCCGGCCTCTATTGCTCTGGTGTTCAGGGCTTGTTCTTGTGCAGCCATGAGTAGCGCCTCTGTGCTGTCCTTTAGTCCAGCCTTTTCCAGCCACTGGTATGTCTTTTCCATATCAGCCACTTCCTCAATTTGTCGATGGTACACGCCATGCAAGGGTATGTCCTTCCATGATAGCCCCTCTGGTTCCTCAACTTTACTGGGCTTTTGTTGCCTGAGGCATTCACTTAGCAGTTGGTCATTGGGGGCCATTTTCTTGATGTATTCCTGGAGGTTCGCCGTTTCCTCCTGGACAGTAGTTCTGACACTTACTAGTCCTCGGCCCCCTTCCTTTCGCTTAGTGTACAGCCTCAGGACACTGGACTTGGGGTGGAACCCTCCATGCATGGTAAGGAGTTTCCTTGTCTTGATATCAGTGGCTTGTATCTCTTCCAGTGGCCAGGATATTATCCCAGCTGGGTATCTGATTACTGGCAGGGCATAGGTGTTAATGGCCTGGATCTTATTTTTGCCGTTCAGCTGACTTTTCATATATATACATTTTTGAGAACAAAAATTTTTTATTTTGATGACCCCAGGAAACCTGCCGGGACTACTTTTGCTTTGGCCAAAACTGGACCAGAACTGGGCTCACAAGACAAATGTTTTCATTTGTTTACTTTCACATTTTTATCATTTTAAATTTTATTTAATTAAAAAAGTGTATTTTTTCATTGTTTATTTATTTAAAAAATATTATTCATTTATTTATTGCCTTATTATTTTAAATTCTTTTTATTCATTTATTTCCACATTTTTAAAATCATTTTTAATTTAATTAAGAAAAAAACATGTTTACACTCACTACCCAATGTCTACTTGATTAAAAACGTGTCCTCATCAGACATGTAAATGAGTATGTGTGTGTGTGTGTGTGTATTGTATTTTGTGGTTCAGTCCAGACTCCATCTCCCCCTTAAACATGTCTGTAACGCTGTTCGCTCCAGCCCCCCAGGCCTGTGTGTCTTTTCACTGCAGCTGATTTATAGTGATGTGTGCTGCTCTAAGGTTTCAGTCCACACAAGTGTGTAATGGCTCTTAAACTGGCTGACACCCGATCGCCACGGATCATCTGCTGCCTGACAGGCATCCACACACACCTTCTCTTCATCTTTTCTTTCTCACACTTTTCATACACAAACACTGAGGATGAGGATGAGGATGAGGGTCTGATGCATAAACACACACACATAAACCATAGCTGGAAGTAACTGAGTACAAATACTGACTTTACTCTATGTAAGTAAAGTTTTTAGGGATTTGTACATAAATGGACTATTTATTTTTCTGGAATATTTTAATTTTACTCCCTATAGTTTCGTATAAAGATTTGTACTTTATACTCTTTATATTTATATAAATATCTGTACTTTATACTCTTTACATTTATAGAAATATATGTACTTTATACTCTTTACATTTATATAAATATCTGTACTTTATACTCTTTACATTTATATAAATATCTGTACTTTATACTCTTTACATTTATAGAAATATATGTACTTTATACTCTTTACATTTATATAAATATCTGTACTTTATACTCTTTACATTTATAGAAATATATGTACTTTATACTCTTTACATTTATATAAATATCTGTACTTTATACTCTTTACATTTATATAAATATCTGTACTTTATACTCTTTACATTTATATAAATATCTGTACTTTATACTCTTTACATTTATAGAAATATATGTACTTTATACTCTTTACATTTGTATAAATATATGTACTTTATACTCATTACATTTATATAAATATCTGTACTTTATACTCTTTACATTTATAGAAATATATGTACTTTATACTCTTTACATTTATAGAAATATATGTACTTTATACTCTTTACATTTATAGAAATATATGTACTTTATACTCTTTACATTTATAGAAATATATGTACTTTATACTCTTTACATTTGTATAAATATATGTACTTTATACTCTTTACATTTGTATAAATATATGTACTTTATACTCTTTACATTTGTATAAATATATGTACTTTATACTCATTACATTTATATAAATATCTGTACTTTATACTCTTTACATTTATAGAAATATATGTACTTTATACTCTTTACATTTATAGAAATATATGTACTTTATACTCATTACATTTATATAAATATCTGTACTTTATACTCTTTACATTTATAGAAATATCTGTACTTTATACTCTTTACATTTATAGAAATATATGTACTTTATACTCTTTACATTTATAGAAATATATGTACTTTATACTCTTTACATTTATAGAAATATATGTACTTTATACTCTTTACATTTATAGAAATATATGTACTTTATACTCTTTACATTTGTATAAATATATGTACTTTATACTCTTTACATTTGTATAAATATATGTACTTTATACTCTTTACATTTGTATAAATATATGTACTTTATACTCTTTACATTTGTATAAATATATGTACTTTATACTCATTACATTTATATAAATATCTGTACTTTATACTCTTTACATTTATAGAAATATATGTACTTTATACTCTTTACATTTATAGAAATATATGTACTTTATACTCATTACATTTATATAAATATCTGTACTTTATACTCTTTACATTTATATAAATATCTGTACTTTATACTCTTTACATTTATAGAAATATATGTACTTTATACTCTTTACATTTGTATAAATATATGTACTTTATACTCTTTACATTTATATAAATATCTGTACTTTATACTCTTTACATTTATATAAATATATGTACTTTATACTCTTTACATTTATAGAAATATATGTACTTTATACTCTTTACATTTATATAAATATATGTACTTTATACTCTTTACATTTATATAAATATATGTACTTTATACTCTTTATATTCTCAGAATGTAAAGAGTAAGGGGGGGGGGGGGGATCACCCCCAAATTCGATTAATTTGTTGATCTCCTGATTCCCACCATACCCTGAACATTTCATCATCAATATCCATCCATATGTTTTTGTGTTATGTTCGACACAAACCAAATGCTGCAAAAACATAACTTCCTTGGTGGAGGTCATGAGTAAATGAGTAAATCTGAAATTGTGACTTTTTATATCATACCTTTGACTTTTTATCTCGTAGTTTTGTGGGGGGGGGGGTTATCTTATTTTTTCCCTCATTATTTAGATTTTATTTATCTCGTATTCATGATTTTTGGCTAAACTAAACTAAACTAAACTAAACTAAACTAACTAAACTAACTAAACTAAACGACACAGTAAAACACATCATCCATACAGTAAATTAAATAAGTATTATTTCATCATTAATAAAAAACTTTTATATTTTACTTTACTACAGTTCAGCAATTGTACTTTTTTACTTTTACTTCAATAAAATAGTTGAATTTACAGCAGTAGTTGTTCAGTACTTGTACTACAGTACAGAATGGGAGTACTTTGACCACCTCTGAGTTACTACTATTGAAAGCATCACTACTTTTTCATTAATACTTCTTTTCACCTCAGACACTTGGAGTTTAAATGTTTCCTCTGAATCTAAAGATTACACTGATTGGTTGTAGTACCGTCCTATTGCATACAGAGGATTTGAAAGACAACCTTTTAGCCCCGCCTCCCCTGACTATGAAGCACCACTAGACCCATACATGGAATGAATAGAGCTAGCGCTGTTAGGCTAGCTTCCATCAGCTCCATACACTATGTAAAGTGTCATGAGATAATATGGGTTTTGATTTGGTGCTATATAAATAAAAGCTGACTAATGCAGTCTTGAAACTAGCAACAATATAATATAGTCATGAAAAGAGTCTACAATTGTTCGGATTTTTTGTTGTTTTTTTTGCTCCTTTGGATAAAGTTTTAATTTAACATCAGTTCATGCATATAAAATGTTAATTTTTTTTATTTCTTACCCAGTTTGTTTGCATAAAGCACTTTAAAATATCTTAAAAGCACTTAAACATAATTAAAATCAAAGATGTTTAAATATTCACCTTAGCAGGCTATTTACAGTATTGCTAGCTAAGTTGTACTGCAGGTGTCATAGTCTGTTGTCGTTGTTGATGTTGTCGTAAGGTGGTCATAGGGCATTCTTATATGTATGTGGGGCGGCCATGACTCAGTTGGTAGAGTGGGTCACACATTAACTGAAGGGTTGAAGGTTTGAGTCCTGCCATTGTCTAGTCAGTCCATTGTGTCCTTGGGCAAATGACACTTCACCCTGTTGCCTCGAGTGTCACTCACACTGGTGTTTGAATGTTCAGTGGTCTTAGGCGCAGGGACCATAGGCGCGAAATGGCAGCTACACTTCTGTCAGTCTTCCCCAGGACAACTGTGGATACATATGTAGTTTACCACCACCACAGTGAGAATGTGAGAGTGAATGAATCATGGATGACTAATGTAAAGTGCTTTCTTTGGCTGCCTTGAAAAGCACTGTATAAATCTAATCCATTATTATTAACTCATGGCACAGTTAAAGGTGGGGTGGTGGATCTGTTTTCAGAAAATGTTTTAACATATAACTTTATAAATCTTTTCATGATCCCATATCACACACTGAAATAGAATGTTTGCAAAAAAAAAAACCCTGAAATGTTGAGTCCAGTCTAGAGGGTGGAAAGAGAGGAAAACTCCAGCCAATCATTGTACTGATCATCTTTACAATGATTGATTTATCGATATGTCTATCAAATATCAGTCCAACCCCACCCGCCCCATCAACACTCTCGCCCGACCCCTCCCTCCCTCCCCCTTTTCCGCATTCACATAAATAGCTATGGTGGAAAAGACGAAAACCGGCAGCAAAACCAAAGTAAAAATTGTGCTCGAAAAAGCTACGGCCATGAGGAAGAGGAGCAAAGAACGGAACAGGACAAGGGTGGGAATCGCTACGACTTTCCAGCGCTGGCGTCAACTGGAAAAGGAAAAGGGTTCGAAACCGATGCTAAGGTGGACATGTTTCTACTCTACAGGTAATATGATACCGTTATGATTATACAGTATAATGTTTCGATATACTAATCACCCCGTCAGTGAGATAATGTCAGATATTGACCAAACAGAATGTTCCAGAAGGTTCTGCTCAGTTACAACAGTGTGTGTAAACTGCTGCTGTAACAACATAAACTATTGTCCTTATCCATTAGTTTTCTCATGGTGTTTATTTCATGTTTCTAAACCTTTTGTTAGTTAAGCTTCATGTGACACAAACTGATAAATGTTGTTTATTGTTTTGTTATTTAGGATGACCATTGACATTGAGTTCTAGTGAATGAACCTCAGTGATCGCTCCAGACAGCAGCACGTTCATGTATTTTTGAAGGCGTGGTTTCGAGGGGTGGGCTGACGAAGAGGCATGGGTGTGAATACTTTAAAAATATAACTGCAAACTTCTTTTGTGCTGTTTTGGTTTTCTTCTCTTTTTTCGATTTATTTATTTTTATTGATGGACAGTTAAAAGTTGGGAATAACACACCACCTTTCAATCTTTTAACTGCAATAGCACCGCCTATTAACTTCTTTCCCTGTTCGTCCTGTCTAGTCTTTGTTTCCCCCACACATCACTGAGGTGTAGCACTGCCCTCCCTGGCTTATAATAGAGAGTTCTAATAAAGTATGTTTGCTCAGCTTTCAGGGAGGACCGCTGATGGTCACACACATGCACTAAATATTAAAATATTTGGCTGCAAGACTAAAAAATGCATTGATCTCAAACAATGTTGACACCCTCTCTGTGGTGTTAAACAATGAGAACAAATGCAGACAAAAAAAAAGAAAGAAAGAAAAAAAATAAATAAATAAATATATATATATATATTTAACTGCAGGAACTGTTTTCCACGATCTCCTACCATACCTTTAAGTGGATGGTAGGAAGATCAATGCATACCCACAGGATAGAAAATGTTGCAAGCTTATGGTTCCTGAAGTATCCTGGGTGTGTGAGCCATCATCAAACCTCATCTGAACATAGTGGTCACACACCCTCTTTATCCCACATGCCACGACTTGCTTCATGTTTTTATCCATGGATGGAAACTAGAATCAAAATTCTATGAAGTGTTTCATCTCTACTTCATCCTTCCAATCTTCACGCCTTTGCCTCCCACATTTGTGTGGGTCCACAGCAGCTGAATCATGAGCAGGTCAAAGGTAAACCTCAGGTTGCTGATGCAGGCACATGTATACAGGTTAAAGTATCAGTGCATAGGTTGTAGTATTCTGTTTAAAATTATTTATATTAAAATACTCCTTTTGTAGCTAAAGTTCTAACCTTCAGTTCTCCAAAATTCCAAGTGAACAAGCTAGCATTAAGAAATGATAGACATACCCTTTTCTACTTTTCTTATGTGTTCTATAGGGAGATCTTACCCTAACCTGACTGTCGCCATCTGGTATCACGCTACCATCTGGGACCCTTCCACAGCCAATCCATTTTATCTAAAATCCTTGCATGTGATTAGATGAAGAATGTGTCCATCATCTTGACTGACGCACCACTTCAGCCACTCATTTTGAACTCAAGCTATGATGTAGCCAGGGCTCTACAGTGCGCCCATTTCACTCGCATTTGCGAGCAAATATTTCATCATGCGAACGAGGAAAACAAAACAGTCGCACATGTGCGAGTGCTTGTTGCAGCACACAATAAGACACACACACAGACCTGAGGAGTTAATGAAAACCTACCCGAAATGAATTAAAACTGTGTGAACAGCTCCACATAGTGTAGACGAACACGACACATAAGATTGAAAGGATTAACCCTTTAACTCCTGATGCGTCAGCGCTGACACGTTCTGAGTGGATGGTTTAGTTTAAAAATTCAGACAAATTCAAGTGTTTTTTTAACTGTTATTTTACTGAGAATTTTGTTCATGGAACTGATGTACAGGTGTCGAAAAGCAAGTGATTAAGAAAAAGAAAAAGCCCAAACTAAAACTACTGGAACCAAATTACAACACTAGTTATTTATCCCTTTTTTTTTACTTCAATTTGGGTTTTGTGGGTTTTTGTTTTTTTGCCCTTTTTTCCACGTTATTTCTTATTTTTGTGAATATATATTAGTTTCTGTTGATGTTGCTTATTTTCTTTATTTTTCAGTTTTTTTTATTTTATTATTTTTCTTTAATTGTGTTCTGTTAGTGTCTTACTTTGTTCATGTTACATATTATTTTGTTGGTTTATTATTCATTTTTGTTCATTTTATTGATCACTTTGACTGTTTTTTGTTCATTGTGTTGTTTATTTTATCTTATTTTATTTTTTACTGTGTCTCAGTCTCAGGAGTTAAAGGGTTAATCATTCTAAAATATATCTAATAACAAGGCAGCCAATACAACGTTCTAAAATGTTTCAAAGGACAAAGCATCCCATAATACAAAGTTATGTTATGGTCTGCTCTAAATTAACACAAATGACAGCAGTCATTCAAGAATGTTGGTATCTGTGCATAAGTGCTGCACTGTAAATAAATAAACATTTAAAACTAAAACCAACTTGTGCCCCTATTTTTTTTTTGTGTGCTCCTAAATTTTTTAACTTAGGGGCACGTGTGCTCCTGGAAAAAAAAGTTAGCGTAGAGCCCTGGATGTAGCTCAGAGCAACAGCAGGAAGAAGAGCCACACCGCAGCAGACCATCATCTAAACATAGGCCACAGTATGGCTGCTACGGTGGCCGACGCTTTGCATCGATGAAACACAAGAAAGACGCACAACCAAAAACACAAACACATAAAACAAATGTAACACATGTGTCCTGCAACAGAAAAATGCTGCAATAACAGAAACAAAGCAGAAGCAAAAACGTATAAACCCTCTAAACAAATGAAAGAAAGAAAAATGCTGTTCACCAAGTTCACCAAAATAAAACAGAAGAAGAAGAAGATGGTGGATGAAGATGAAGTTCATTCATTTCAGAGTTTAGCGTGAAAATGTTTGTTACCCTTCATCTTTTTTAAACACTTGACCATAATCTGCTATAATATAATAGAAGAGCAGCACAGGTGCGGCGCTAACATTAGCTACATACCTCTGCTGCTCTACACCTTTTCACGCTAACCTCTTAAATTAATGAACTTCAACTTTGTCTTCATCCACCGTCTTCTTCTTCTTCCATTTGCTGGAACTAAACACACCACTGCATTGTCTGTAAATGACCATTGTCACATGTGCGGGGAAAATCTGAGGATAAAAGTCAACGTCGGGAACAGCCAGAGGATTTCCTTGAACTTCCCTATGGAAAACTGGACCATAAGAACAGACCAGTTAAACCAGGGGTGTCCAAATCCAGTCCTTGAGGGCCGGTGTCCTAGGTGTTTTAGATGTTTCCCTCTTTCACAGGATTCAGTTTAACCCTTTAACTCCTGAAACTTTAGCAGTTCCACAGTAAAAAAACAAAACAAACTAAAATAAGCAACAAAATGAACAAAAATGACCAAAGTCATCAATAAAATGAACAAAAATTAATAATAGATAATAATAAAATAATTAGTAACATGAGCAACGTAAGACAATGTTTTTGTTAATTTTGTTGCTCATTTTTCTACATTTTACTTGTTATTTTTTCTTTAATTTTGCTCCATTTGTGTCAAACTTTCTTCATGTTACGAATTATTTCGTCTGATTATTCATTCTTGTTCATTTTGTTGCTTATTTTAAGCAAAGTTTCAGGAGTTTAAAGGGTTAAACTGAATCATGTGGAAGAGGGAAATGTAGGACACCAGCCCTCCAGGACTGGATTTCGACACCCCTGAGTTACAGTAATGATATTGATGATATATATTTTCATATATCTCTGTAGTTGATTGTGTTTTTGTAAAACCCTGTGAGACGACTCTGTTGTGATTTGGGCCTTTATGAATAAAATTGAATTGATATGAACTGACTGACATGAACTAACACAACAAAACCCATGAACTGGACTGACCAGTAGACTAACTGACCACTGGGCTGACCAGTAGACTAACTGACCACTGGACTGACCAGTAGACTAACTGACCACTGGACTGACCAGTAGACTAACTGACCACTGGACTGACCAGTAGACTAACTGACCACCGGGCTGACCAGTAGACTAACTGACCACTGGACTGACCAGTAGACTAACTGACCACCGGGCTGACCAGTAGACTAACTGACCACTGGACTGACCAGTAGACTAACTGACCACTGGACTGACCAGTGTGCATCAACGGGTTAAAAAAAAAGAAAAATTAAATAAATCTAGACCCTTGGGACATGTCATTCCATTCCCATTAACAGAAGTGAAAAGAGAGTGGGTTTAGTTTTCAACAGTCTACTCTAAGACGTTTATGTTTTGCCAATGATGAACTATTATAAATTAAACCAACTATGAAAACACTGTTGTTCCAATTATTAATTATTAATTAGGTGAGTGATCTGGTATTTTTAATTCCTCGTTCTGCAAACATAGCTTTGTGTTTCTGCTGAACAGTGACATTAACATTATTATAAAAAGATAACTGAGGTTATCATTTAATTCACACCTATGGACAATTTAGATTAACTAATTAACCTATCAGTACATGTGTTTGGATGGTGGGAGGAACCTGGAGAACCCAGAACTGGAGAACCCAGAGAGAACCCACGCAGACACGAGGACACCATGTAAACTTAGTTGGAATCGTACCAGGAAACATTTGTCCATGAGGCACCAGTGCTAACCACTATACCATCATGCTAACCACTACACCATCATGCTAACCACTATACCATCATGCTAACCACTACACCATCATGCTAACCACTACACCATCATGCTAACCACTATACCATCATGCTAACCACTACACCATCATGCTAACCACTACACCACCAGTGCTAACCACTACACCATCATGCTAACCACTACACCATCATGCTAACCACTATACCATCATGCTAACCACTACACCATCATGCTAACCACTACACCACCATGCTAACCACTACACCACCATGCTAACCACTACACCATCATGCTAACCACTACACCACCATGCTAACCACTATACCATCATGCTAACCACTACACCATCATGCTAACCACTATACCATCATGCTAACCACTACACCACCATGCTAACCACTACACCATCATGCTAACCTCTACACCATCATGCTAACCACTATACCATCATGCTAACCACTACACCACCATGCTAACCACTACACCATCATGCTAACCACTACACCATCATGCTAACCACTACACCACCATGCTAACCTTATACTTTATTTCAATAACCCAAATCATGTATTTTTATACAGAGGACACACTAATATACTATTTGAAGTCTTTTCATGTACGTTAATGTCATATACATGTGGTTTCATTTGTTGAAATATCACATGAACCTTCAGTCTTTTAACTTTTCCATCTTCACAGTTTCTTAGGTTCTCACTGTATAAAATATTAACAGAACATAAGAATGCTGGACCTCCATGGCCCAGTGAGGAGGTTCAAACTAACACGACATTATCAGCATGCACTCAAACCTTTAAACACATGTTGAAATTCTGGACTGAAAATACATGACTGCCTGTGGGAATCATTTATTTTCCAGAATATTGACTATTGTACATTTGTACGTCATTGAGGTTCATCCTATAAGTTTGATGTGGATTTTTCTGTTCGTTGATAGTTATTCACATTTTCTTGTAAATTCAATGGTAAATGGACTGCGCTTATATAGCGCTTTACATTAGCCTCACATTCACCCATTCACACACACACACACACCAGTAGGTTTCTAAGGTCAAAGGTCAGTCCTACTGGGGGCCTAAGTCAGGGTTCAGTGTCTTGCCCAAGGACACTTCGACATGTGGACAGCCAGAGTTGGGACGCGAACCGCCAACCTCTCAGTCATTGGGCGACCCACTCTACCAACTGAACCACAGCCGTGGCTCAGTTGTGAAATTGTGAAGATGAAATTACTTGAACAAATGTTAATTCAATTTTTTTTTTTTTTACAGTGTGAGGTTTGCCAAGTTTGATAAACCCTCATGACTAATCTGTTGTCAGCACTCGTCTTCTGGCTGATGGACCATGACACCTGAAGTGGTTCATTTCAGCTCTGAAGCGCTGACTCCATTTGCTTTGGTTCATGTGGTTCCGCTGAAGCTCAGAACCAAAAACTGGAACCACAAACTTAAAAGACAATATTTTCAAAGCATGAAAGTAGGTGGTGGTTGAAAAGCAGCTGGTGTGCTGAATGCGTTTACCTGACTCATAATCCCGTATGCAGTAGTCTGGTGAATCTTCGAAGTATACCAAGTCGTTCTTACTTGGCCGCTTGAAGTGGGCGTGTGCGGTGGTGAACCCAGTGCCGTACTGGTTCACGGCGACCTGCACGGCTCCGTTGTACCTCTTTCGGAGGTGGTCTCCGGTGCGTCTGAAGTCGGCTAACGCCAGCCAGCAGGTCCGGACGCTACAGGAGCCGCTGACCCCGTGACATTTACACTCCAGGTTCATGAAGCGCTTGACGGCCTGAGGACACACAGGACACACAGGACAGCTCACAGTCTGAGGACGTGTTCACCCCTTAACCATCCTTTCATCCCAGTTGCCTGTAGGTGTTACGTACAGGACATCTGCAAATGGGTCACAGTTCAAGCCCAGTGGCATGAAGGGTCTGAAGGATTGATGGACGGACCTGCTCCCCCACTCTTTCATCTACAAATGGACGTTCATTTATAGCCTGTCAGTCCATGGGTGTCACTGATGCGTGGGCTGACCCGAAGTAGGCCAGCGCCTGCGGTCACCCGCGGTCAACCACAGTTGTGGGTCATTGAAAGATATTTTTAATGATGTTGGGGTTGCGGTCAGTCGGGTCATTTGTTGTTTGAGAAAAATATTAATATTAAATACAGTGGTACCTCTACTTATGGAATTAATTTGTTCCAGAAGTGGTTTTGTACGGTGAATTTTTGGTAAATTGAGTCGCATTTTACATGTAAAAGGTCTGATTCATTCCAAGGCCCCCAATACTACCCCCTAATCCTGTAAAGTTTATAAAAATTACTAATTTTGTATGAAATATGCATTAAAAGTAAAAGTAGATTTTAGATGTAATGTAAATGTGTCTTCACTGACTGAACATTAAACTTTAAACCATTCAAATGAACCAGACATGTGGGTCATTTTCATACCAGACATGTGGGTCATTTTCATACCAGACATGTGGGTCATTTTCATACCATTGTGTTTTAATTGTCACTTTCACCTTCAGCGGTGTTTGTTGGCAGATGTTTGGTGGGTGTAGATCCAGGGACGGTTGCCTTTGACAGCTTTTCGTGATCTTCCTGGGGTGTACGGGGTGTGTATGACGTCAGGGTGGATGATGGTACGGCTTGTCGACATTATTTCAGGGTGTTTTTTTCCCGTAGGGTTGGGGGGTTTGTGGGGTTTCTTCTGCATGTCTTTTGTTCGTGCTGGTGGAGTGATGGCTGCCTCCTGTTTTATCATCTCCTGTTTCACTGCTTCTTCTGTCTTTGGGTTCATGGTGGGTGGAGGGTGCGTGCAGGGGTGGGGTGTCAGTGTGCGTGCGCAGGGGGACTCGTGGGACAGCAGTGGCTCTGTCCTTTACACGTGTATGGTTAGAACTGTGAATGAGGGTCAAAGGCTCATGAAAAGCATCATGGGTAGCTCCCTCATAGCCAATGGGATGCTACATACAGTACGTGAATCACATATTTACGTACATTACGTACTTATGTACATTACCACTCCGGTTAGCACTCTTGCCTAACAGCAAGAAGACCCGGGTTCGATTCCCGGACCGTGCGGGTCTTTCTGTGTGGAGTTTGCATGTGCTCCAGTTTCCTCCATCACCATAAAACATGTTCGTTAGGGTAAAAATCCTCCAGCCAGGTAAGTTACCATGACCCTGGCTCCACGTCTGTAGATGGGTCCCCGGGCGCCGCCCATGGGTGCCCACTGCTGCTTAGAAGGATGGGTTAAATACAGAGGACACTTTTTTTTGTAAAATTGTATGATGACAATAAAGTATCTTATGTAATTACGTACAGTAATGTATATAATATTTATGTCTCGGGGGTTTCGGTTTCCTTTCGTAAAAAGAAATTTCTTTCGTATTCAGAGACAAAAAATTGAGGCAAAGGTTTTTTGTTACTTGGATTATTTGTTATCTGGGTCTTTTGTAAGTAGAGGTACCACTGTATTAGGTACAGTTTTCTATTATTGATACATACACTTTATTAACTGAATTTCGGTGAAAGTGACGTAGAACGTCGTCAGTATCCTACGGTAAGTCTGACGGCTTTAAATCTGAAGGAACAAAGAGACACAGATTCTACTGTTAGGATTCTGTTTGGAAGCTCCAAAATCTTCAAGCTACAGTTTTAGTTCAGTTTTAATCATTTATTCAGGTCACATGGAAAATACAAAAGATGTGGACCAGAACCAGAACCCCCCCAATGAATAGGGTGCATTTGACTCCGCCTCCTAAGTGGTCCTGACCTACTGATGTGGCTGTGAACCTCAGGCCACGCCCCAAATTTAAAATATGTGTGTGTGTGTTTGTATTCCTATCTTTCTGGGGACACAGTCACACCATGGGGACCAAAATTCAGGTCCCCATGAGGGTTAAATATAAACAAAGGACCCCACTAGTAAAATAGAAATGATGTGGCCCTATGAATATATATTAATTAGTTTTTTCTGGAAGTCCCCATAAACAGGTGCAAAGCGAAACATGTATTTTCCAAAGATTTGAAGATGTGTTTACTTTTTTGTTTTTTTAAATGTATTTATTTGTATGTATTATTGATTATTTATTTGTATTTATTTCTTTTATTATTAATTTAATTTACTTTTAAAATGTGTATATTTATTTTATTTTTAAAAAAAGATGCTTACACACACACACACACACACTACCCAATGGCTACAAAACAATATTTCAGTTCATATAATAGTTCAAAGGTCATGCATCACCCTTGGCCTCATCACCTGACATGGACTGTCAGGACTACACTAATGTAACAGATTTATTCTAGTTAAAATAATTAAATAATGTTTATACTAACAGTGATAATATATAAACCTAGAAATAAAGAGCTGTTCCTCTGGTACAGGTCTGACCCAGATAAAGATCTGGAACCTTCTACAGCTCAGAGAACTGGGCTGTAGAAGAACGTCAAATGTGTGTCTTTGTTTTAGTGCAATAAATAATATTTACATTTACAAACTATCCTGTGACAATAAAATGTGAAAAACCTGAACAAATGTGAACAACCTGAAATGTCTAAAGAAAATTAGACACAATTTGAACCATTTTCTGCTTCTGTTACTAAAAGTTCAGTGTCTTTGTAGAACTGATCACATGGACTAATGAGAAACTGAGGAAGAATATTAGTAACATTAACCTGATTTTACTGATGAAATGTAACTTTTTTTTGCATTTGGATAATTTATAAAAGTATTTTCATAATTTAATGGGGGAGGTTGCTCTTGGCTTTTTGGGGGTTACAGGTTGTTGACCCTTGGTTTAGATCAGACCTGGGCAAAATAAGGCCCGGGAGCCACATGTGGTCCCACAGGTGGCCCTAACCGGCCTACATGAAGTCAATGCAAATATATATTATACAGCTTTTATTTCATAGAATCTGCTAAATTAATGTTTTTTCACATGTACTTTCCACACTCAATATAATTATATATAATATAAGACTTATGCATTGATTGGTTTCCTGGTCAGTTTCAGTCCATTCATGTGTCAGCTAATGCAAAAAAAAGAAAAAAAAAAAGGTTAAGAATGCAGAGATTTTAACACGTGATGAGTTAGTCGATAGTACCATGCTCACACTACAAACTACGCTAGATATAGTTGCCCCCCTTAAGTTAAAAACTACTAAGATTAGATTAACCTCCCCATGGTACAACGCTGACACTCGCTCCATTAAACAAGCAACACGTAAATTAGAGAGGCAATGGAGGCGATCCAACTTAGAAGATTCTCTCAATGCCTGGAAAAATAGCTTAATAAAGTATAAGCAAGCTTTGCGTACAGCCAAAACTAGATATTACTCATCCATAATAGAAGAAAACAAGAATAATCCTAGATTCCTCTTCAGTACTGTAGCCAAACTGACAAACAGCCACACCTCCGTGGAACCAGTTATTCCATCCACGCTCCATCCTGATGATTTCCTGCAGTTCTTTAACAATAAAATATCAACTATTAGAGAGAAAATAGACACATTTCTCCCAAATATTAGATCAGAAAAAGTAGCGCTTTCAAACCTAGGCCTTTTTAAAAATCCCTCTGTAACACTAAATAATTTCACCACTGTAGACCAAACTGATGTCATTTCTATTATCATGTCTTCCAAATCAGCCACCTGCCTCTTAGATCCAATCCCAACAAAACTCTTTAAAGAGATTCTGCCCCTAATTATTGGCACTGTCCTAAATATAATTAACACTTCATTAATTACTGGATATGTGCCACAGTCATTTAAATATGCTGTTATTAAACCAATTCTGAAAAAGCCTACCCTAGATCCTGACATTTTAGCCAATTATAGGCCTATATCCAATTTGCCCTTCCTGTCAAAGGTTTTAGAACGAGTAATAGTTAAACAGCTGTGCCAATTCCTGCAGGATAATAGTTTATTTGAACAGTTTCAGTCTGGCTTTCGTGCCCATCATAGCACTGAAACGGCGTTAGTTAAAGTTACTAATGACTTATTATTAGCCGCTGACATCGGACTAATATCGGTCCTGGTGTTATTAGACCTTAGTGCAGCCTTTGACACCATCGACCACAGTATCTTAGTACACAGATTAGAATATGATATAGGTATTAGAGGAGCAGCCCTCTGCTGGTTTAAATCATATTTATCTAATCGCTACCAATTTGTTCACATCAACAAACAATCATCGCAGTCCTCCAGAGTTAATTATGGCGTTCCTCAAGGGTCAGTCCTTGGGCCTATTTTGTTTACACTATATATGCTCCCTTTAGGTAACATCATTACAAATCATGGCATTAATTTTCATTGTTACGCGGATGACACACAGCTATATTTATCGATTAAACCTGACCAGACCAGGCAAATAGATAAACTAAGTACTTGTGTACAAGACATAAAAATTTGGATGAGTGCCAATTATCTTTTACTGAACCCTGAAAAAACTGAAGTCGTTATAATTGGTCCTAAAGATGCGAGAGACTCCCTAACTAACCAGATAGTTACTCTGGACAACTTAAGTGTAACACCCAGTGCCACAGTTAAAAATTTAGGAGTTTTATTTGATCCAGATCTTTCATTCAAAATGCATATCAAACAAACTTGCAGAACAGCCTTCTTTCACCTGCGCAACATAGCCAAAATTAGGAATATTCTGTCTAAAACGACTGCAGAAAAATTAATTCATGCATTTGTTACATCACGATTAGATTATTGTAACTCCTTATTTGTAGCATGTCCTAAATATTCCCTAAAAAGCTTGCAACTGGTTCAAAATGCAGCAGCAAGATTATTAACAGGATCAAATAGAAGAGAACACATCACGCCTGTGCTCCAAACCCTTCACTGGCTTCCAGTTGAGTCTAGAATTAAATTTAAAATCCTCCTCCTTACATATAAAACCATTAATGGTATGGGCCCCTCTTATCTTAAAGATGATCTGGTTCCGTACCAACCCAATAGAACCCTTCGTTCTCAGAATGCAGGTTTACTGAAAGTTCCTAGGGTTTCTAAAAGTACAGTAGGAGCTAGAGCCTTTAGTTATCAGGCCCCTGTCTTATGGAATCAGCTTCCCTTTAATATTAAAGATGCCGAAACAGTCTCTACATTTAAAATTAGGCTTAAAACATTCCTGTTTGAGAAAGCCTATGGTCAGGTTAGTTAAAAATTATGTGACTCATATATCATGTATACATGATGTATGAGTCACAGTTCAGTCTAGGCTGCCCTAGGAGTTAGAATGCTGGGGGAAGTACAGACACTGAGTTCTTTCTTCTCTTTCTCTTCCTCACATCTGTTTCTGTAATTTTTATAACATATCTTTCTTACCAAGTCTGTTCATGACTAGTCACCTGGTGTCCCCTTTCCCCCCTCCCCCCCTGGGGGGAGTGGTGGCTCTCCTGACAGTGCCTGCACGGGAGCCATGGACGACAGGATCTGGAGTATCTCGCCTGTGCTGACCTGTGACCCCGGACCACCGCCCCTGCCTGTCTGGACCAGCCCCCCTTCCTGCATTTATACATGGACGTTCATCTATAGCCTGTCCGTCCATGGGAGTGGATCTCTCCTTCAATGTGGTTCTCCTCAAGATTTCTTCTTTTTCCCACTGGGTTTGGAAGTTTTTTCTTGCCGAGAAGGAGGGTCTAAGGACAGGG
>CM035788.1:47132723-47142723 GCA_020466265.1 Siphamia tubifer | reverse complement strand
CTATTTTAAATGTCTTTTAATATATCTTTATCATTTTTTCTTATGTTTTTGTGTAAAGCACCTTGAATTGTCCTGTACATGAAATGTGCTATACAAATACATTTGCCTTGTTCTGCTTTCCTTTGTTTTTGTTATTTTGTATGTGTTTGTTTTATTAATTACAGAAAAAAGTCAATAAAGATATTTGTCAAAAGCTAACATGGAAACAACACATTAAAGACATTAATGGGAAAATCTCAAATAAAAAAAAAACAAAACAACCTTTACTCAAATGGATCATTGCATCTGATGTGCAGTAGCTATATATATATATATATATATATATATATATATGTCCATGTAATTTCATGGTGATATCTACAGTATTCATTGAGTTATAGCCTGATATGTCTCTGCAGACACACACACACACATACACACACGGTAATTACAATAATCTCACCCAATCTCACATGGACTACATTAATAATCCCAGCAAATGCTATTCAATATAACGATCTGAACCAGCACATAAATATATATACGTATCTATATTGACTGTTCCATCACATCTGATGACAGATCAAATGTGTTTGACATCGTAGTAGAAACTCAACCTGAATTAATTAATTACCAGCTGAATCTAACGAGCCAACATGTGACTCAACCACAAACAACCTCAGCATCAGACACTGAGAATATATTTGACATCTGTCATCTGAGAATATTTAAAGAGAGAGAGAGAGAGAGACGCTCTTAATGCATTATAAGTTAAGTCCTGTGTGTTCGTACAAATGTTATAACATTATATGTGACCCGCCACCACGAAACCAGGCATAAGTCGCGCTGAGCCGTTCAGAGCTACAGCCAAATTTAGGCTGGAAGGCGATTTGTTATTAGTGTTTACACCTTATCAAAAAACGGTACCTTAACACCTCTATGTTCACTTCCTGTGGTCATTACATTGAAATCCAATCAATAAAGGTGTTTATTGAGTCAATTATTTAAGCGGTGACAAAAGTTCAGGTATTGCTGAGCAAAGACAAAGACGACTTCCACCTCTTTTCGCCGAACAAAACGATCTCCGTTCCGTGGGTAAACACCCAAGTGTTTGGTACGAGGTAAAAGCTTATATTGAATGTTCTGTCCAATGGTGTAAGCCAAATGATTATAATACGTCACACTTCTGTCCTATTATTATAATATATAAAACTTCTGTGACATGTCCATCAGAGTGTCCTTTAACATCTGTCAACAATTTGTGTCAATCGGATACAAATTATTATGCGTTGCTAAGGACTTCCTACCCCAAAACAGTCCAAAACTTTAACGGACAATATCTAAAAATATGCAAATTGTAAAATATGTCCAAATGTGGATATTAAAATGACCATAACTTTGGTTCTACTTATGATAGAAACATCATTTTTTCACCATCTTAAACCTTAGTTTCCACTCTACCAAGCTACACACATAACTCTGTTTGGATTTACACACACTTATGCCTGGTTTACTGGTGGTGGGTCACATATATATACACAGACTGTCATTATTTATCATTATACAGGAACAAATTCAAATTCAAATGTATTTTATTTAAAAATTTTCAGCACAAAATACAAAAGAAATGAAATAGTGCGCTCCTAAGTTAAAAGCAGAGTAAAAAACAACAGGCAATAAACCTTCCTGACAGCAATAGAGCTTCACTGCTGCGTCCCGAAATGTACATCTTCAAAGAGGAAAAAATCGTACCTGAAACCATCGTTTCCCCAAAGATAAGACACTTGGATTTCAATGGATCAAAAACATAAAGAGGATCCTGGTCCATATTTCACAGTAAGATAAGGGTAATTATGTCACTGAAATGCATTAGCAAACACATTAAGCTTAGCTTACCAGACTAGCATCAATGATAAATAAGATAACAGCATCTAATCAACCTAATGTCACCATGAAATAAGAAAATATGAATGTGTAATTACATAACACTACATTCTATATGCTAATTCAATATTATTCTTCCCATTTTACGGTTAGCGTGCTAATGGCTGTCAGTACTGATGATATGCTAGCGGTGCCATTAGCATAGTTAAGCTTTATGTAGCCTTCAACCCAGTTATTGTAGCCTTTCAGCAAAGACAGCCCTGGGAATATTACAGTCCTTACACACACATTTTTCATCAATATTGATCGTTAACTCCGGCATAACACACAGATTGGTGGTCCAAACTGCTAGCATGTTGGTAACACCAACATTCACTGAAGCTAGTGATTGACAACGTATGGAACTGTGTACTTCTGCCCACCAGGTGAATAAGGCGAATTAGATCTAACCAGGGATGGACTGGACCAGAGTTTCAGGCACCGTCTAGTATCTGGTCTGAATGTTAAATCCACTGCACGCCCTTTTTCCTCCCTCATTATCACGTACACCAGTGTGTGTGGTGGGCCATATTTGCAAAAGTCGTCTGGACACACCCTGCTGGTGTGGGGCAGTTAGTGTGCCTCTGCCAGGTCTGTGAAACTAGAGCCCAAACTGCAGTAGAAGTACAGCTACTGATGTGAAAAAATACTCTGGTAAAAGTAGAAGTAAAAAAGTACTTGTAAATTATAATAAAGTAAGAACTAAAACAGTTTTTTTTTCTCCCTATGGATGAAATAATACTAATTTAAACATTAAAAATATCCAAATCAAAAGCCTTTAAAAGTAAGTTAGTGTGTAGATGATGTGTTTTATTGGGTCATGGTCCTGAGTTTAGTGGGTATGGACAGAACATTTAGGAAAAATTAAAAAAATCATAAATAGGAGATTAACAAGTATAATTATGAGATAAAAAAAATCGTTATGAGATGAAAGTCACAATTTCTTATTTACGACTTAAATGTAGAGTATAAAGTACATATATTTATATAAATGTAAAGAGTATAAAGTACATATATTTATATAAATGGAAAGTATAAAGTACAGATATTTATATAAATATAAAGAGTATAAAGTACATATATTTATATAAATGTAAAGAGTATAAAATACAGATATTTATATAAATATAAAGAGTATAAAGTACATATATTTATATAAATGTAAAGAGTATAAAGTACATATATTTATATAAATGTAGAGTATAAAGTACATATATTTATATAAATGTAAAGAGTATAAAGTACATATATTTATATAAATGTAAAGAGTATAAAGTATATATATTTATATAAATGTAAAGAGTATAAAGTACATATATTTATACAAAAATATAGGGAGTAAAAGTAAAAAATTTTAAATAAATGCTCAAGTAAAGTACAGATACCTAAAAAATTTACTTAAGTACAGTAAAGGAAGTACTTCTACTTTGTTACTTCTGGTTTTGATGATTATTAATCGAAGTTAATCCAAAGCAACCCTGCATTTAATCCGATTAAAAATTTTAATCACTTGAAAAGTGTGTGTGTGTGTATGTATATATATATATATATATATATATATATATATATATATATATATATATATAAACACACACACATATTAGCATTGTATGATATATGTTTGTATGTATTTTATTGATGATTAATTGTTGATCTTATTATTGATGATTATTGATTATTACGCTGGTGCCCACTCGTACTTACTGCGCAACAGCAGGCGTCCAAACAGGTTGTGGTCTCTGGCCGTGGTGTTACAGTTCCAGCGGTGGTTCCGGAACTGGTGCTGGCACTCAGAGATCCAGTCCTTCATCCCGGCACCAATAGCCTGCATGACTCTGGGATGCTGACGGCATAAGTGGCGCTGCTTATTCACAAGGCCTGGAATGTTGTCACACATGACCTGGGATCCCAGGGTGCCCATGTACCTGAGGACACAGGATGGAAAAGTGAGGAAAAACTACAGACAGGATGGAAAAGTGAGGAACAACTACAGACAGGATGGAAAAGTGAGGAAAAACTACAGACAGGATGGAAAAGTGAGGAACAACTACAGACAGGATGGAAAAGTGAGGAAAAACTACAGACACGATGGAAAAGTGAGGGACAACTACAGACAGGATGGAAAAGTGAGGAAAAACTACAGACACGATGGAAAAGTGAGGAACAACTACAGACTAACAGGTATTCAGATAATGTCTACTCTCGTCCATATGGACCATAAACTGTTTAAAAGTTCCTACTTCTTCAACCCTGTCGTCATTGTGCTAAGCCCCGCCCTACAATCTCGCTACACAAATGGAGCATTGTGATTGGACCGGCAAAATTTTATTGGAACGTCACTAGACCAATGATTCAGGCAAAAAAAAAAATTTTCTACCAGTTTCTACCTTAGTTTACGAAGTTTTCAGTCTGTATTGACAGAAGAATGTTTTGTTTTTCACATACTGTCTGCACTTGAAAAAAAGGAGAAATATATACTTTTATTTGAACTTTTATAACATTTTATTTTAGTTTTAATTTGTAGAGAAGAAGTTCATTATAAAATCCATGTGCAACTCAGTAAAATAAAAGTCTGTTTTCCATTCATATAAATTGTAATTTAATTTTCTTAAAATCTTGTCTTGTCTTGATCTAATGAACCCAATGTCATGTCTCGTCACACCCCTAGTTATAAAGTGATGGGGAAATATATTTACAAACTGTTAAAAAACATTTTAACATATGTGAAGCATATGTGTAAAAACATGCACAGATGTAAAAATGTATTTAAACAGATACTGAAAACACACAAAAATATTAAAAAAACTGTTAAAAACACACGACACCAGTATTCACAGAATGCCTCATCTTGTCCCTATGTTTTATTTTCTCCAGCTGAATAAAGACAAAACAGAAGTGATTGTTTTCAGCTCCAAAAAAGAAAGGTCAAAGGTCAGTGCTCACCTTGAGTCCATGTCACTGAACCCTAAAAACCAAGGCAGAAATCTGGGTGTAATTATTGACTCAGACCTGAAATGTAACAACCATTTAACAGCTCTGACCCAGTCTGTCTAAGACCACCTGAAGAACATTCACTATAAAACAAAGGTTTTCTTTCCAAACACAAAAACTCATTCATTCATTTTCAGTAAATTTTATTATTGTAACGGCATCCTCTTTGGTCTAAACAAAAAAATCAACCAGGCAGCTACAGCTGATCTAAAACACTGCTGCAGAGTCCAGACCAGTACCAGGAAACTGGACCACATCACACCGGTCCTCACATCCTTACATTTTCTTCCTGTGGGTCAAAGGTCACAGTTCTAAATCTTACTCCTTGTCTATAAAGAACTAAACGACCTTGGACCCAAATACATCCTAGACCTGCTGGTTCCATATAAGGCATCCAGAGCCCTGAGGTCAAAGGTCATCAGGGACAGGTTTACTGTGTGTTCCCAAAATCAGAACCAAACAAAGTTGGTCATCATTCAGTTGTTCTGCTCCGCACCTGTGGAACAAACTACCTGAGGTCTGAGAAAAACTGTTAACTAATGTTAACTAATGTTAACTAGTGTTAACTAGTGTTAACTAATGTTAACTAATGTTAACTACTGTTAATACCTGAGGTCTGAGAAAAACTGTTAACTAATGTTAACTAATGTTAACTAGTGTTAACTAATGTTAACTCATGTTAACTAATGTTAACTACTGTTAATACCTGAGGTCTGAGAAAAACTGTTAACTAATAATGTTAACTAATGTTAACTAGTGTTAACTAATGTTAACTCATGTTAACTAGTGTTAACTAATGTTAACTAATGTTAACTACTGTTAATACCTGAGGTCTGAGAAAAACTGTTAACTAATGTTAACTCATGTTAACTAGTGTTAACTAATGTTAACTACTGTTAATACCTGAGGTCTGAGAAAAACTGTTAACTAATGTTAACTCATGTTAACTAGTGTTAACTAGTGTTAACTAATGTTAACTCGTGTTAACTAGTGTTAACTAATGTTAACTAATGTTAACTACTGTTAATACCTGAGGTCTGAGAAAAACTGTTAACTAATGTTAACTAATGTTAACTAGTGTTAACTAGTGTTAACTAATGTTAACTAGTGTTAACTAATGTTAACTAATGTTAACTACTGTTAATACCTGAGGTCTGAGAAAAACTGTTAACTAATGTTAACTCATGTTAACTAGTGTTAACTCATGTTAACTAGTGTTAACTCATGTTAACTAATGTTAACTACTGTTAATTCCTGAGGTCTGAGAAAAACTGTTAACTAATGTTAACTCATGTTAACTAGTGTTAACTAATGTTAACTCATGTTAACTAGTGTTAACTAATGTTAACTAATGTTAACTACTGTTAATACCTGAGGTCTGAGAAAAACTGTTAACTAATGTTAACTCATGTTAACTAGTGTTAACTAATGTTAACTCGTGTTAACTAGTGTTAACTAATGTTAACTCATGTTAACTAGTGTTAACTCATGTTAACTAGTGTTAACTAATGTTAACTAATGTTAACTACTGTTAATACCTGAGGTCTGAGAAAAACTGTTAACTACTGTTAACTCATGTTAACTCGTGTTAACTAGTGTTAACTAATGTTAACTAGTGTTAACTAATGTTAATACCTGAGGTCTGAGAAAAACTGTCAGTTCATTTAAATCAGACTGAAAACATTATTGTTCACTGGAGCTTTGACTTAGATTCTCAATTGTTTTTTAAATGTTTTTATATCTCTTATTTTAATTGTCTTTTCATTTATTTTAATAATTTAAATGTTCTTATATTTTTATGTAAAGCACCTTGAATTGTTCTGTACATGAAATGTATTATACAAATAAATTTGCCTTTTGCTAATCTCAAGTTTCTATGACAACCTGTTCTTGAATTAGAGCCAATAATGTGATTTTGACCTTTCTGCTAAATGTGACCTTTGACCTTTGACAATATTGATAATTTACTTTTACTCAAATGGATGATTGCATCTGATGCACATTGATTATATGTATATGTCCATGTAATTTCATGGTGATATCACAAGTATTCATTGAGTTACAGCATATGTCTCTGTGGACACACACACACACACACACACACACACACACACACACACACACACACACTCACAGACACACACACACACACACACTCACAGACACACACACACACACACACTCACACACACACACACACACACACACTCACAGACACACACACACACACACACTCACAGACACACACACACACACACACTCACAGACACACACACACACACACACACACACACTCACACACACACACACACACTCACACACACACACACACACACACACACACACACACACACACACTCACAGACACACACACACACACACACACTCACAGACACACACACACACACACACTCACAGACACACACACACACACACACACACACACACTCACACACACACACACACACTCACACACACACACACACACACACACACACTCACACACACTCACACACACACACACACACACACACTCACACACACACACACACACTCACACACACTCACACACACACACACACACTCACACACACTCACACACACTCACACACACACACACACACACACACACACACACACACACACACACACACACACACACACACACTCACACACACACACTCACACACACACACACACTCACACACACACACACACACTCACACACACACACACACACGGTGATTGCAAAATAAAATACATTAAAACAGTTCATGCTCACAGGTTTGTGTTGTTTTGAGCATGAGTATGCGGGATTGTGGAGGGAAGGTTTTCCTATGAGGTATCTGATAGTCACCATTACAGTCATAGAACTACTGGTAAAAAAATGTGGGCCACTCCAGCGAAACGAAAACATAAATAACATATCAATAAACATAATAACCTATAAATAATGATATATATATATATATATATATATATATATATATATATATATATATATATATATATATATATATATACTACATATTTTTGTCTTCATTTTAGTAAAAATGAAAAAAACACATTACATTGTGAAATATCCCGAAAAACCTTAACTTTAAGAAAAATAAGTGTAATGTTACCAATATTGTCCATGTGTTTTATTATGGATCAGTTCAACAAAGACACTAAACTGTTTTTAACAGAAGCAGAAAATGGTTCAAAATTCTGATTAATTTTCTTCAGACATTTCAGGTTGTTGATATTTGTTCAGCTTTTTCACGATATGCTTTTATGCCGATACGATTCTTTTAAAAAAAAATTTAAATTGCGGTTCTTTGATATTCCCATTTTTCCGCTTGTCTTTTTAACACCAGACCAGGTGAAAAAGCTGAATGATGAACCTACAGATCATATCAGGAGCCATATTTTCCCCCAAAAATGCCCATCATATGTGAGTCAGTTCAGATTTATTCAGCAGTAATATATTTGAACCAGACTTTGGGAAGTAAACTGCTCCATTTATCTGCACACAACACAAACAGGAGCCTTTAAATGAACATACTTCATAATAAAATGAACTTTAACTCTCATTTCAAAGCCTGGACTGTATGTACAAAAGACAAACTAATGTACAATATAAAATATATTTTCTCCAGTATTTATTTATCTTATTCATCTGTTCCTTCATTTACCTCAGGATGGTGTCTTACTAACTGTGCAGTAATGTTTGTGGTGTTTCCACAGTATGACACGTGTGTTACAGAGTTTACTAATATCTTTCCACATGTCCAGTTCTGCTCTTCCCTTTGAAGCAAAATATCCACAGTGTCCACACTTTTGACTTAAAATGTGATGGTGGGGGTTTTATGTCTGCGCATTTTTGCCAGTTGTTCATCATCCCCATCCATTGCCATTTTCTGGGAACAGATGTAACGTCACAGATAGTTGAAGAAAAACATTTTACCCTCCTTAAAATGAATCATTTAAATATGGGAAAGAAATTTGGATATATATGTAAATTTATTTTTTCTACCACCCCTATATATATATATATATATATATATATATATATATATATATATATATATATATATATATATATATATATATATATATATATATATATATATATATATATATATATATATATATATATATATATATATATATATATATATATATATGTATATATATTAGGGCTGGGTGATTTTCTCTTTTAAAAAAATCTAAATAAATTAAATAACATGTAAAACAAAAATACTTCTACAAATAAGTGTAAATAATAAATCATTTGTGCAAAAGGTGCAACTGCAACCTGAGACTTTGTCTACATGAACTGTAGTAAGTCCAGACATATCCACCACTGTTACAGGAAAAACAGTGCAAAAAAAATAGTGTAAAAGATACATTTTGTTGGAAAAAAATAAAGCTTAAAATATTTTAACAACTAAAACAATATACATTAATACTCATATTATATGAAAAACATTGCAAAAACGTAGTAGTGCAAAAGTAAGATAAAAATAAAACTAGTAACATTTTTACTTTGTAAGGACAAAATAAAACAAAACCTTATTATCAATCAAACTACTTCAATAAACCTGAACATGTTACCAATATTTTGGATATATGATGTTATTGCGTCTGTTATCGCTCCCCATCGTGCTCCATGTTTATCATAAGGTGCAGAGTCCTGCACGGGTTCGGGTACCCGTGGGTGAACCGCAGATTTTCACGAAACAGGTGAAAAATGTTGTGCTGTGTCGGATACGGGTTCGGTTCGGGTCGGACGTGGGTGATCGCGGGTCTAATTTGCGGTTCATAGGTTAAAAGGTTAACGTTTTTATTTGGCTCTGCCTTGGCTATGTCACTGTTCAGTATATTCGTGGCAATAAATGTTTGTATTTAAGTTTGGCTATCTGACATTTTCTTTCGGGTTCGGGTCGGATATCGGGTTCATTTATAGCGGGTCGGTTTGGGTGCGGATTTTTTATTTTTTTTCGTCGGAAAACGGGTCGGATACGAGTTTAAACATGACGGGTACGAGCGGTTGCGGTATGTCAAAATCAGAACCAATAAGGTGTGCCGCGAGAAAAGCTTTGAGTCAGTGTTTGTTGAACAT
>CM035788.1:46869401-47132623 GCA_020466265.1 Siphamia tubifer | reverse complement strand
ACACTGTACAACAAAATGTGTCCTTTGCATTTAACCCACCCTTGATGTCATTTATTATACAGATAAATCATCTGTCAATCAATATATTTGAAGCTTGTATTTGTTTAGATTAGTACCTTTACAGCTTCAGAAAACTCACTCAAACATTTGTTTTAATAAAGTGTAAATTATAATCAGCAAAATCACAACAAACAAATACTGTATTTATCCCACTGCACGACAGCAGGTTATAAACTACATTGGTTTCACCTTCTATGTTGAATTAACTGAATAAAACCAGTTTTATATGATATTCTCATTTTCCCACTCACTGTTTCCTGTTTTAGTCACATGATCCACACACACACACACACACACACTTTTTTGAAAACAACAACCTGTTAGTAGGCTAAACTTTGCTGTTGCATACAGCTTCAACTCTTGTGTCTAACTCTACACTCTGCAATCGACTATTCCAGTCTTCCTCCTAAAGACGTCTTATGACTCCAGAGGTCCATGTCTGTAGATCAGTAACTGTGGACACACTATCTGAGGACACTTGAGTTTGTCTTTACTCTCCTCCTCTCCTCTACTTACTACTTACTACCACTGAAGTGTGATGTTGTTTTTAGAAGAGTTAGTGTAAAAATAGTTTTTTTCAGACATGTCCTAATCACTTCCATGTCTGTTTTAAACATGTCACTCTTCCACCACACATGCATCACTTAATGATCAACTTCATCATAAAGCTCAGGGGAAGTCTGATAATGATGTAATAGCTTCCAGGTGTGATGGAAGAGGGAAATGTAGAATGTAGAAAATAGAAAATGTAGAAACCATGGACATGGACACTGGCCCCCCAGGACTGGATTTGGACACCCCCTGCTGTAGATGTTCATCATTTGTCTATCACCCCTTCGTGGGACATAGGCCGCCGACAAGGTCTTTCCATCCTTCTCTGTCCTGGGCGAGTCGCTCCAGCTGTCCCCAGGTGTGGCCCAGCTTCTTGACATCAGCCTCAAGGTCACGTCGCCAGGCGTTCCGTGGCCGACCTCTCCTTTTCCCTTGGGGGTTCCATCTTAGGGCTTGCCTTGTGGTGTTGGTGGCTGGTTTGCACAGAGTCTCCCCTATCCATCTCCAGCAGCGTTGCCGAATTTCTGTTTCCGCTGCCACAACTCCTCGTTACTGATTGTATCAGGCCAGCGTATCCAGAGGATCCTTCTCAGGCAGTTGTTGATGAACGCCTGGGCCTTCTTGATGATTGTCACCGTTGTCCTCCAGGTCTCTGCTCCATAGAGGAGTACTGGTTTCACGTTGGTGTTGAACAAATAGATCTTGGTGCTGACTGACAGGTCTCTTGTTGCCCAGATGTTCTTTAGCTGTAGCCTTGCCGATCCTGGTCTTCACATCGGCGTACGTCCCACCTTGCTTGTCGACGATGCTGCCAAGGTAGATGAAGCTCTCTGTAGATGTTAGCATACCGCAAATCAGGGACGTCTTCTTCAGTTGAGGAGGAGATACTTTTGAAAAGCACCCCAGGGGTATTATATGGGTCAGTTAGATTTAATATGTCCAATTACTGCATGTAAATCTGAATTTCAGATGAACTTAAGTGAGATGTGCACAAGATGTTTACGGCCATAATGTTAACAGTGATGCCAACATGGCATCCTGACTAAAAGTCATGTGACGTCCAGAGCTGAATGAAGCACCACTAGACCCATACATGTAATGAATGGGGATAGTGCGGCTGGGCGACCTTTGACCTACATTCATCTTTACTGCAACAGGATCTATTCTGGGCTACGTCACACCTTTACTGAACATAGACTGGAAATGGGTCCAGTAGTTTTTGTGTAACTTTTCTGACAAACACACAAAAACATGGAACCAAAGATAATCCCCTCAGCTCCTATTTTTATATGATTTTTTAAATTGTATTTTATTTTGTGTGTGTGTGTGGGGGGGGGGGGGGGGGGGGGTGTAGAACATCAGTTTGTAAAATACGAACTAAACAAATGTCTTATCAGATGTTTCCAAAATCAGTCCACAGTCGTTCCAGTAATAATCACTTTCCTCTTTATTATTTCTTTCTCAGTTTGTTGCTCAACAATGACACAAACATCCTGAGAAATGGAGACGACCTCGGGGTCACTGGCTTCACTCCACTGCTCTACAGCTCCAGGATGCCTGGGGGGGGGGGCTGTTATGTATGACCCTCTGGTGTCCACACAAACATTTAGTAACAGGCAGAAGAACTTCAGCCAAGTCACATTTTATCAACAACATTTCATCAGGTTATTCAGATTTTTTGCAAAAAGACAATTTGTTAATATAAAGAGCTTCATGTAATTTGACTTTTTTTTTTTTTACATTAAAACCTGCGTTTTTTATTATTTATAAGTAGCATATTTTCTTGACTATAAGGCACACTAAAATACTTACATTTTCTCTAACAATGACAGAGCGCCTTATACATGGATTAATTCTGGTTGTGCTTAGTGATTTGGAGTTTTTACTTTTTGTCTCATTATTTGGATTTTTTTAAAGTTTGATTCAGCAAAATAAGAATGTGTTTTTTCTGTGTACTGTATTTCACAGTATTGCAGTATTTTCTGTCACACTATCAATTAATTGTTGTTTATTTTTATTAGCTTTTTCTTTTAGGTTTTTTCATATATAAGGTGCATTAAGTAAAACTAAACGGTCACAACAACCTTGTGGAATTGTAACTACACAAAGTTGAAAATGAATTGAATCATTTTGAATTCAAATCATTTTGACACCGTTAATGTCTTCACTGTTTTTCATCCTACGGGCCAGATAGGAGCATTTGGCGGTCCACAGTTGGGCCCTGGGCCTTATGTTTGACACCTGTGCAGTAAGGTTTGTGTGTGTGGACATAACGGCTGCATTAGTGCCAGTGTTTCCCTCTTTAACAGTATTGACTCATGATGCATTCTCCTTCCTGCTGCTGTGTGTTAAATCTCTTTTCCCCTGTGACTCCTGTACTTTTAGTTTCCAAGACTCTGTGAGGAACACCACCTCTACCTTCTACCCCCCCCCCCCCCCCCCTCCCCGTTACCATCTGGATGGTTTTCCTGCCCCCACTCCCCACCCCTCCGTCAGAGCTACTTTTATGTTCTGTCGGATCCACAAAAACAATTCAGAGACCACACAGACAATGACAGTTTGTATTTTCAGCCTCTTCATTTAACAAACATGCTGTTGCATCAGAGCAGGGTGGTCCAACATACGGCCCGGGGGTCAAACACAGCTCAGTCCAGTCCAGGCCTGAGGTGTTAACCATCTATGGGACTTAAGGGCCTAAAGTAAATGTCCTATTCTCACTTTACAAAATTGACCTTTATTTTGGGGTACTGTCATTTATAATTGATTTGTTCCGTTAGGGTATATATTTGTATATTGTTATATTTTTTCATGAATTGTTAATGTAAAAAATGACTGATAAAACCAAACAATGTCTTCATTATCCATGAACATATTTGACTGAAAAACACTGAGAACATTTCATTTCAGAATGATCCTAAAATCATAAAAAAAATTACTGTATTTTCCGCACTATAAGGCGCACTGTCAGTGAATGGTTTATTTTTTAGGGTTTTTCATATACAGTATAAGGCACACTGGACTATAAGGTGGATTAAGTGAAGGCAAAATCATGAGATAAAATGTACAAATTATCAGATAAAAAGTAAAAATTATCAGATAAAAAGCCAAAATCATGAGATAAAATGTAAAAATGTATGATACAATATGATTGTTTAGAAGCTTGTGTTATTTTTAAAGCTGTTTTAAATGTCATATATAAATGACGTAGTCCGACAGAGCGTTAACAGTCCATTATGTTCAAATCACTTTAGTTCAGGTTCCACATACAGAACAATAGGATCTAAAGTGGGTCATAACAGTCCAATAATAAGTCAATAACCTATAAATACACAGGTTTATCTTCAACAATTTTGAATGTTGAAAAACAAGTGTAATTGTACTAATATTCTGCCTGTTATTTAATGTTTAGTGTGATCTGTAGGGTTTAATGCACATGTACAAATATTAAATTAATAATATTGTTACATTTCCACTTATTTTTCTAATGAATTTTCAGATTGGCCTTATTTGTTCACGTTATGTTGAAATTCAGTTCATAGATGAAAAAATGTCATTATAGTTTATATAATTTATAAATTTGTATCCTATTATTTATATTATTTCCCTGCTCTGGCCCACGTTGGATCATACTGAGATGTGACTCCTGATCTAAAATAGAATAGAACACCCCTGTTCTGTTCTGTTCTGTTCTGTTCTGTTCTGTTCTGTTCTGTTCTGTTCTGTTCTGTTCTGTTCTATTCTGTTTTACTGTGTTCTATGATATTCTGCTCTATTAAGTTCTATTCTATTATGTTCTATTCTTTTCTATTCTATTGTGTTCTTTTCTATTCTGGTCTATTCTTTTGTGTTCTATTATATTCTGTTCTATTCTATTGTGTTCTATTCTATTCTAGTTTAATTCTACATGTTTTCTTGGTGACGATCATGAGTCAAAACTCCTGAAAACATTTGTTATGTGACTTTTCATTGTGGATTGTTTTGTCCAACCCTCTGTACAGGACCCTGAATGCATCAGCTCTGCCCCTCCCCCTCCCTCCCTCCCCCCTCCCTTCCTGCCGGCCTCTAAGTAGAGGATGTGTCCGGGACAGAGTGAGTATGAGGGAGAAGAGGAACGCCGTCAGTAGAATGGATCTGATCCTCCTGCTCTTCACTCCTCCTCCTCCTCCTCACTCTTCTTCTTCTTCTTCTTCTTCTTCTTGGTATCATCTGTGTGTTCTCCTTCCTCCTGCTCCTCCTCCTCCAGCAGCGGGTGTCGTACCCTGGACCCCTCCCAAACCCCTCCCTGAGGTAAACTCACACTCCTCAGGTGGACTGAAGCTGAAAACTACACTGTCAATGTCAGAGGGACACCAGCAGAAAGATGAAGAACAAAGACAAGGTAACACACACACACACACACACACACACACACACACATACTCGTTTCCATGTCTCATGAAGACCAAGTTTGTAATCAAGTAACCATTGGGTATTGAGTGTAAACACGTCTTCATTTTTTTAATAAAATAAAGTAAAAAACTAGTATTCAGTGAATGTCTATTTTGTGCCAATCTAAAGTTTCAACCTGTTCTTGAATTAGAGTCAATAATGTGATTTTGACCTTTCTGCAAAAAAGTGACCTTGACCTTTGACCTTTTTCAATATTGATAATTTTGTTATATGTATATATGCGTCAGTGTGTGTAATATTATGATAATATATCCAGTATTAATTAAGTTAAAGTGTGATATGTCTATGTTTGACACACACACAAATACTATTATGGAAGATCATTTTACAACACGTCACCTTTGACCTCCAGACATCCCAAAAACTATTGGTCGTAGGTAATAACACCAATTATGGGAATTATCAAAATCTTCATTCCGCATCGTTTGGTACCAATCTGAATGTTCTGTGACCCTCTGTTCTTGAGTTATAACCGATAATGTGATTTTGACCTTTTAGTTAATTGTGACCTTGACCTTTGACCTTTACTCAAATGGGTCACTGCATCTAATGCGTGTTAGTTATATGTATTAGTATTCATTGAGTTATAGCATGATATGTCTCTGGTCACACACACACACAGTGATTGTAATAATCTCACACAGCCAATGTTGGGCGAGATAAAAATAATGATAATCATTTGAAAATTAAATTAAAAAATAAAAATCAGTGAATAAATAACAACAATAACAATGTAAGAAATAAAATCAATATTTTAAAAAAATTAATAAGTAAATTTTTTGTATGTTTTTTAAATAAATAAATAATTTAAAAAGACAAAAATAAATACTTGTTTTTTTAAGTGAACACATCTTCAAACCTTTGAAAAATACATGTTTCACTTTGTACCTTTCCCTCATGCTTTATGGGGACTTCCTGACAAAAACTAATTAATACCACATCATTTCTATTTTACTAGTGGAGACCTTTATTTATTTTTAACCCTTGTGGGGACCTGAATTTTGGTCCCCATAGTGTCAGAGATCCTCATGGTGTGACTGTGTAAACACATTAATGTCCCCATAAAGGTAGGAATCCAAGTACACACACACACAGACTGTCCACATGCTGTTGAAAACATTTGTGAAAAACTGACACCCACCAACTACAAACTAGTCTTTATTGTCACTGTTACAGGAATGATGAAAATCAGTTTAATGTGAAAAATAATGGAAAAAAACACTTTAAAAATATCACAAAATTATGTTGAAAATATTAACAATATACATAAAATTAAAATATTGCAATTCTGCTTCATAGAAATGGTTTTATATATATATATATATATATATATATATATATATATATATATATATATGTACTGTATATAGTTATATATATAGTTTGTTTTGTTTGTTTTTTACTTATTACAGATATTATTATTCTTTTACATTATGTTTATGCTGCACTTTTTTTTTTACTGTTCTTTATTCTGTCACTGCTTTTGACCAGTGAATTTACCTGGGATTAATAAAGTATAATATAATATAAAATATAAATATAATATAATATAATATAATATAATATAATATAATATAATATAATATAATATATAAACCAAAAGGTGACTCTATATGACATTTAAAAACGCATATGTCATATAAAGGATGTAAACAGGAAGTGGAGGATCTGCTTTTTCCAAACACTGAATCAACTCTTCATTTCCTTATAATCAGGTATTGATCATTGATAACATATTGTGAATCAGCCAGAGTTAGAGTCAGGAACAAAACAGTCAAAATCCAACATTTCACAAAGACCTTTAAACTTTTAGGTCACATGTCAATCATCTGAGTAGAAATGTTTATTTCACTTTAGTACAGTTAAATCATTCCCAGTTGGTATCATATTCATCACAGAGTTTCTATTAACCCCAATTAAATATCACTTATGTGTAAACATCAAGGTTTACAGTAGTTTTATTGTCATTTAAAAACAAGAAGTGAATTAAATATATTCCTCTGGTCCCAGGAGTTCATTCACAAGGATAAAAATACAATAAAAGTAGATAACTATAAAATAGAATATACATATATATGAGAACACACGGGTCATTTCAGAATTATGGGTACATTTCAAGTTTAGACAAAAGTACAAAGTACTGTAAATATTTTTTTTTCCAATTCTCAGTGAATAATAACAATTTTACACTTCCAGTATTTGTGAAGCTTAAACATGTTAGATTTTTTATATTTTAGCTGAAAACCAGGGAACTAAGAGTACATTCTGTTAACCCTGTTATAGCAACATCACAAATCTGACAGTTACAAAAAAATACCCAGAACTTTTAAAGGGACAGTTCAGTATTTTTCACATGAATGTGTTTGTCGTCAGTGTCGTTACTCTGGTGCACCCACAGTCACTTACCCCCACAGTGTCCTTTGAGCCCAGTGCTGGTCCAGTTTTGGTCAAAGAGAAAGTAGTCCTGGCAGGTTTCCTGGGGTCAATAAAATAAAACATGTTTCTAATCAAAACACTATGTGTTTGAATGAGTGATTTATTTACATAACAAAAACTCACACCTCGTAATTGTTTGGAGCTACTTTCTCTCAATAGTGATCAATGCATGTTGTCACTGCTAACAGCTGTGCACCTTAGCTAACTACTTTCATCAGTTGTTCTGCAGTGTTTGTAGCTGCTATGTGCAGGTGCACAGGTGTTAGCAGTGACAACATGCATTGATCACTATTGAGAGAAAGTAGCTCCAAACAATTACGAGGTGTGAGTTTTTGTTTCACTAAATAAATCAGTCATTTAAACACATACTGTTTTGAGAAGAAACATGTTTTATATTGTTGTACCCAGGTCTAATGGGTTACAGTGCAGTTGTGTAGTTGTCATTGGATGGGTCAGTTGGTAGAGTGGGTCGTCCAATGACTAAAGGGTTAGCAGCTCTGGCTGTCCACATGTCCAAGTGTCCTTGGACAAAGACACTAAACCCTGACTTAGTCTTTCAGTAGGACTGACCAAACCTTAGAACCCTACTGGTGTATGAGTGTGAATGGGTGAATGTGAGGCTAATGTAAAGAGCTTTGAACCATGAAGGTGGAACAGAACTATAGAAGTGAAGAACATTTACCATTTATTTGTGTAGTTGTGTATTAGTGTATTAATGTAGTTGTGTAGTTGTGTATTAGTGTATTAATGTAGTTGTGTAGTTGTGTATTAGTGTATTTGTGTATTAATGTGTTAATGTAGTTGTGTATTAGTGTATTAATGTAGTTGTGTATTAGTGTATTAATGTATTTGTGTATTAATGTGTTAATGTAGTTGTGTATTAGTGTATTAATGTATTTGTGTAGTTGTGTATTAGTGTATTAATGTAGTTGTGTATTAGTGTATTAATGTAGTTGTGTATTAGTGTATTAATGTATTTGTGTATTAGTGTATTAATGTAGTTGTGTATTAGTGTATTAATGTAGTTGTGTATTAGTGTATTAATGTATTTGTGTATTAGTGTATTAATGTAGTTGTGTATTAGTGTATTAATGTATTTGTGTAGTTGTGTATTAGTGTATTAATGTAGTTGTGTATTAGTGTGTTAATGTAGTTGTGTATTAGTGTATTAATGTATTTGTGTAGTTGTGTATTAGTGTATTAATGTAGTTGTGTATTAGTGTGTTAATGTAGTTGTGTATTAGTGTATTAATGTATTTGTGTAGTTGTGTATTAGTGTATTAATGTAGTTGTGTATTAGTGTATTAATGTAGTTGTGTATTAGTGTATTAATGTAGTTGTGTATTAGTGTATTAATGTAGTTGTGTATTAGTGTATTAATGTATTTGTGTATTAGTGTGTTAATGTAGTTGTGTATTAGTGTATTAATGTATTTGTGTAGTTGTGTATTAGTGTATTAATGTAGTTGTGTATTAGTGTATTAATGTAGTTGTGTATTAGTGTATTAATGTAGTTGTGTATTAGTGTATTAATGTAGTTGTGTATTAGTGTATTAATGTATTTGTGTAGTTGTGTATTAGTGTATTAATGTAGTTGTGTATTAGTGTGTTAATGTAGTTGTGTATTAGTGTGTTAATGTAGTTGTGTATTAGTGTATTAATGTAGTTGTGTATTAGTGTATTAGTGTATTAATGTAGTTGTGTATTAGTGTATTAGTGTATTAATGTAGTTGTGTATTAGTGTATTAATGTAGTTGTGTATTAGTGTATTAGTGTATTAATGTAGTTGTGTATTAGTGTATTAATGTAGTTGTGTATTAGTGTATTAGTGTATTAATGTAGTTGTGTATTAGTGTATTAATGTAGTTGTGTAGTTGTGTATTAGTGTATTAATGTAGTTGTGTATTAGTGTATTAATGTAGTTGTGTATTAGTGTATTAATGTAGTTGTGTATTAGTGTATTAATGTAGTTGTGTAGTTGTGTATTAGTGTATTAATGTAGTTGTGTATTAGTGTATTAATGTAGTTGTGTATTAGTGTATTAATGTAGTTGTGTAGTTGTGTATTAGTGTATTAATGTAGTTGTGTATTAGTGTATTAATGTAGTTGTGTATTAGTGTATTAATGTAGTTGTGTATTAGTGTATTAATGTAGTTGTGTAGTTGTGTATTAGTGTATTAATGTAGTTGTGTATTAGTGTGTTAATGTAGTTGTGTATTAGTGTGTTAATGTAGTTGTGTAGTCCCATCATGGCTGTTCCTTGGTTTTGCTGATGATGACATGTGAGTGAGTTTCAGATTCAGTCATGTGACATCAGCTCTTTGTGAAAGTGAAACAGACAAATATGTGCAGCTGTGTCACACCAACCCTGAAACTACGCTGCAAAAAATACACACAAGTGTGTTTAACATTTCTATAATTCTATTTAAATATGTCAGATAGAATCAACCAGAGAATAGATCTGGAACTAATCTGATTAAACTAATCTGATTAAACTAATCTGATTGAATAAATCTGATCAAGATCATTTTACCTGCTTCCATTTATATATATATATATATATATATATATATATATATATATATATATATATATATATATATATATATATATATATATATATATATATATATATATATATATATATTGCTTAATTACATTTGCTAAATAAATTTTTTTTATTTTTATATTTTTGCTAAATTCAAGCTGAAAAAAAATCTGCCAATGGAACAAATGAAAGTTGTGTTCGTAATATTATTTAAATGAAGTCCGTTCCAGATCTACTGTGTATAAATCAGTTTAAAGTTCCTCTGTGATTGTGTGTGTGTGTGTGTGTGTGTGTGAGTGTGTGTGTGTGATTGTGTGAGTGTGTGTGTGTGTGTGTGTGTGTATGTGTTGACTCAGCCTCCACCACATTATTCACTTAAGCCCAGTTGATCATGTGACTGTTGATGATTCCACAGCCTGTGACTGACTTCTGGGAAACTCAGGCTTCATACCTGAGTGTTCAGCTAAAACACAGACACTGAGCCTCCACTAAAAGCCTCCCCCAACCCCCCCCCCCCCCCCCCCCCCCCCCCAGTGGAGATAATTAATCTGACTATAGTATATACAATAGATAGTTTTTTGGTGTGTTGCATATTTGTTACAGTGGGCATTAAGGGGTTAAACCCATGGGGCAGATCAGCTGGTTTTTGACGCCACTGCTTTAAACTTTTTGCATGATAAGATGAGTGTGGAAGTGGACACATATGACAGATGAATGTCTCCCACACAGAAAATGATCTGCTGTGGAATCACTTTGTCCAAATGTTTGTGTTAATGCACATCTGCAGCTCTTTTTAATTATCACTGCGTGGGTTTGGGCTGGTTTGGCAGAAAATCTGGTGAATTGTGGCTCTTTGGTTTGGACGTAGAAAACCTTCATACCCTTTGAATGTCATTTAAGTCATTTAAATGTTAGAGTTTGAAAGTCCAAACCCTGGTCAGACACCATTTAACTACTGGGAAAAACACAAATGGACTATTTTTTATTTGTGTGGTGTTTTTTTTTGTTTATGGTTTGGTTTTCATTTTTTATTTTTCATTTGGGTTGAAGGAAACCAAAAGTGAAACAGGTATTCAGAGAATGCCTAATCTCACCCATATTTTGTGCCAATCTCAAGTTTCTATGACATAGAGCCAGTGATGTGACCTTTCTGCTAAATGTTGACTTATTGCAATATTGATAATTTTGTTATATGTATATATGCGTCAGTGCATGTAATATGATAATATATCCAGTATTGATTAAGCTATAGCGTGATATGTCGATGTTTGACACACAGTAATTACAATAATCTTGCCCAACATTGGTCGGCGAGATTAGAAATGGATCTGTCTGTCTGTCTGTCCAGAGGTTAGTCATGTCACACTTAACTTCTGACTTTTTGCAGTGGCAGTTATATCCTGGGAAACGTTAACGAACATTCCATGTGTGAGTGGTGAACAAGAAAGTTAGCCTAGCCATGCTAGACCCCCCTCGTGGCAGCAAATCTAATGTTCTACTGTAGTTGTCTAGTTATGCTCAATGTAACGCTGACGAATCACAGTGAAGATTCAGAGGGTGGGCTTAACAAAGTGACGCTGTAACCACTCGATAAATAGTTTTTATGTTTAACGCAAACAGATTTTTATCAACTCCAGATCCTCCACAGTTTGTAGTTTGTTCCTTGAGGCAAAAAGAGGAAGAACTATTTTATTTTAATTTGTTCACACATGAGTGGCTTAGATTTGGTTCCATTGTCATTTTAAACAATTATATTGAACAATGAAGATAAAATACTTAGAGAACAGTGCATTTATTTGTAATTTTTACTGCACCACTGTACATGGCCCTTTCTAAAAAAAAAACGTTTGGGCACCCCTGGTCTAGGGGTCGACCGATATGTTTTTTTCAGGGCCGATACCAATAATAATGGAATTGGGAGGCCGATAACTGATTTGTGTGACCAATAAATAGAAACGTTATTCACGTCAAATTAAAAATAGCACACACTGACACTGACCTTCATATCCAATAACTTTGTTTAATTGTAAAAATGAAAAGTGCAGGAGCTGCCAGCAGTATTTGTGAAATTAAACCAAACATAAATAAATAAATAAATAATTATAAATAAAAATAATAAATCACTCCCTGCTAATAAGTAAAAATATGTTATTTTTTTTAGCATGTTAAGAAGTTATATCAAATTAAGAAACCCATGAAGAAAAGAAACACAAACACAGACTCACAGCAGCTTTTAGGACAAAGTTCACAGCAGCACATTGACCTGAAATAATGTTAAAGGGAGTTAAAGGGTTAAACTGCATCAATCAATAAACAGGGACATGAGAAGGCTCCCCTCCCCGTGTTTTGAGTTGTGTGCGTAGATGCACGGTCTGCCGCACAGGCGCACGTCCCTGGATAGGTGACAGCAGATGTAGTATAATAATTACACTACCTTGGTACATTCGCCAAAAATAATTGCATCACATGCTAACAGATGCTAGTCCTCACCAGTTACCAAAACATAGAAGCTCTTAGTCCGCTGAAGTGCGTATGCATTCGGTCCAGGTGTTGTAGCAAACGCGGCAGTGCTAGGCTAATGCTAATGCTACTTTTGTCTGCCTTACACAATGTAAAATCATCCCAAAATTCTAACATGTTTTTTTTTTTTTTTTATGCATGCTGCTACTTTCTTCCATGACAGTTGAGCACATAGACATGATTGAGTAAACTGTGCTGCCGAACATCTGTGACATGTTCAGACAGACAGTACATCGGTTCAAATAGTCCGGGTGAAAATCAGAGGCTGTGAGGAGCGTGGCAGTGCTCATACACTCAGAATGGCCACAAATTTGGTTGTGAAAATTATATGAACTTATTAGTTGAAAAAAGGGGAAATTATGGCCGATACTGATAACCCTAAAATGCAGAATATCGGCCCAATATATCTGTGGGGCTAATAATCGGTCGAGGCCTACCCTGGTCTATACTGTATATATATATGTGCAGAAAATAATATTAAACCCCCTCGGGTTTCTTCCATTTGTTGTTTATTTTAATGGTTGGTCCAAATACAGGAGCATTTGTTTGGATAAATATAATGAAACCAACAAAAACAGCTGATATGAGTTGAGCTGATATTTATACATTTAACATGTTTAATGGATAAAACCAGTTGTTCCATTATATCTATGTCACTGTACTGACACACGTTCTGTTGACAGACGTGATGGTGGTCACTGAAGTTTGGCCGGAGGTGGAGAGGGCGGAGCATTTGGCCCGAGGCTCCGCCCTCAAGTGGGCGTCAGGTGTTTTCTGTCGACCTGAACATCTGGAACGACTGAGTCACTACAAAAAGAGAGAGAGTCAGAGAACCACCTCTATACACACCAGACTGAAGGTGACACACACACACACACACTATACAAAACACACACTCTATACAATAGTAATAGCAGTAATATTGGTAGTAGTAGTAGTAGTATTCCTAATAGCAGTAGTATTAATAGTACTAGTATTGGGAATAGTAGTAGTATTAATAGTACTAGTATTTGGAATAGTAGTAGTATTAATAGCAGTAGTATTGGTAATAGTAGTAGTATTAATAGCAGTAGTATTGGTAATAGTAGTAGTATTAGTAGCAGTAGTATTGGTAATAGTAGTAGTATTAGTAGCAGTAGTATTGGTAATAGTAGTAGTATAAGTAGCAGTAGTATTGGTAATAGTAGTAGTATTAGTAGCAGTAGTATTGGTAATATTAGTACCATTAGTAGCAGTAGTATTGGTAATAGTAGTAGTATTAATACTAGTAGTATTAGTAATAGTAGTACATATTGTTGTACAGTGAAAGTATCGTCCTGTGTCTTCAGTCCATGGTGCAGTCGTACCTGGAGGGGGTCGGCTGGGGTCTGGAACAGCTGAGAGAGGCCAGGGCGGAGCTGAAGGAGGTGTCCAATGCCCTGAAGAGGGCGGAGCTAGAGTCCAGTCAAAACACAGACGGCATTAAGTCTTTGGAGAAGCTGAGAGATGTGTCCGTTAACCACCACCAACTGCTGGCTGCCGTTAGCAACCTGCCACGACTGTACTCTGGTCAGATGGATGGATGGATGGATAGATGATGGATGGATGATGGATGATGGATGGATAGATGATGGATGGATGGATGATGGATGGATGGATGCTGGATGGATGGATGATGGATGGATGATGGATGATGGATGGATAGATGATGGATGGATGGATGGATAGATGATGGATGGATGATGGATGATGGATGGATAGATGATGGATGGATAGATGATGGATGGATGGATGCTGGATGGATGGATGATGGATGATGGATGGATAGATGATGGATGGATGATGGATGATGGATGGATAGATGATAGATGGATGGATGATGGATGGATAGATGATGGATGGATGGATGCTGGATAGATAGATGATGGATGGATGGATGCTGGATAGATAGATGATGGATGGATGGGTAGATGGATAATGGATGGATGGACAGCTCGTCCCATTGCTCTGAACACGCTGATGAGTGTATATGTGTGTGTATGTGTGTGTGTGTGTGTCAGTGCGGTCCATGGTGTTGGAGACAGAGCGCCTGGTGGAGTCACGCCGCCTGCTGGAGGCCCACGCCCGCCTCATGGAGCTGGAGCGTTGGCAGGACGACATCCTGTGGCAGTTGCACGGCAACGCTGGCACCACAGGAAGTTCACTGAGCGCCGATGACCAGGAGCTGGTGACACAATACTTCTGTGGAGTAGGACGACTGGTGGAGGCTCTGGGTGAGGAAACCACACCCACACCCACCCATAACCACACCCACCCCACCCCTAACTCTAACCACACCCACTAGAGTATAAAGTACAGATATTTATATAAATGTAAAGAGTATAAAGTACATATATTTATATAAATGTAAAGAGTATAAAGTACAGATATTTATATAAATGTAAAGAGTATAAAGTACAGATATTTATATAAATGTAAAGAGTATAAAGTACATATATTTATATAAATGTAAAGAGTATAAAGTACATATATTTATATAAATGTAAAGAGTATAAAGTACATATATTTATATAAATGTAAAGAGTATAAAGTACAGATATTTATGTAAATGTAAAGAGTATAAAGTACATATATTTATATAAATGTAAAGAGTATAAAGTATAGATATTTATAGAAATGTAAAGAGTATAAAGTACAGATATTTATATAAATGTAAAGAGTATAAAGTACATATATTTATACAAAAATGTAGGGAGCAAAAGTAAAGTAAAGTTTCCAGAAAAATAAATACAAAAAAGTATGTAGTAAGTAGTAAGTAAAATACAGATACCTAAAAATCTACTTAAGTACAGTAATGAATTATTTCTACTTAATTTCCACCTCTGTAATTAACAGTAATTAACAGTAATTAACAGTCTCTTCTTAAGCCAAAACTGCATTAAAAACATTTTATTTCATAGTGTTTTAAATACATGTTTCTTTGGTTTAAATCAGTTTTCCAGCTGAGTGAACAGTTTTATAATTCCATAAAAAATAGATGCATTAAAAAGGTTTACATCACATTGGGGTTTTTCAGCATAAAGACAAATAAAAACACTTAAAAAACTAAATGTTGACTGTGGTCGACATCTGCAGGTAAAGAAATGTGGGCGGTGGTCAGCAGCGCTTTGGCTCTGGCCCGGCAGAACCCCACCCCCTTTGTGTCGGCCGTGCGGATCGTGGAGCGGGAGGAGGCCTTGGACCAGGCCCTGCTGGAGGAGAGGGGGGGGGCGGGGGCCGTCTCCAGACCCCTGCCCCCGGGACGCCCCCGCTGTTGGAGAGCCTGCTTCTTCAAGGTCCTTGAACCTTCATTCTGTTTGATATTTAACCTTTTAAAAACATTTGTATCATATTTGCTACAGCAGGTCCTGCTGTGTTTTTCTGCCCCCTGGTGGATTATTGTCCCACTGCAGTCACTGAAGGTTTTTTTTCTTTTTTTGTCAAAGGTAATTTCCACTTTATTCAACTTGCTTCAGGTCAAAATTGGATAACACGGAAAATGGCAGTTATCCATTTTTTCCATTATTCATTTAAACACAAAAAGGAAAACTGAAAAAATGCATCATTATCTGTTTTTTCATTTTGGTTTTGGGAACAAATAATGAAGAAACAAGTTGTTTTTTCGTTGTCTTATTTTTGGCTGCTTTTGGGTTCTTTTAGGGGAGGGCCTCACTGTTCCACACTTTGAAAACCATTGTCATAAACAACATGATTTGATCAAATGTTTTACTTTTCTTTTGTTAAAATGTGGAATAACCATGTGAATGTAAAGTCATGATAGTTCAGTTTGTAGTTTGTGGAGGTTCAGGGTTGACGAGGGTTAAATGTGTCTGTGTTCAGGTACTAGAGGAGGCGGTGTCTGCTCGCTTCCGCAGCGTGTCGTACCTGCACACTCGTGGTCCAGGTCTGGCCGGACACCTGTCTGCGCTCCAACATGGCATCATGGCAGATCTGGCCACGGTGCGTCACCTGCTGGAACACTGCGTCCCTGCACACTACAGGTTAACGGGCGCCTATCTGAGGGCCAGCCACCGCTGTCTGCACACACACCTGGCACAGGTGAGTCACACACACTCAGGAAGTCTACAGCAGAGGTTTTATTCCTGTTTAATCCAGAATAAAGGTTCATTCCTCTTTCAGATGAACCAATAATTCCAGTTATTGGCACTAATTCAAGAACAGGTTGTCAAAGTGTTGGAAAATTACAATAATATCAGAGATATAATGTTAACGTAATGTTTCATATAAAATGTAACATTCTTGGGAGTTGGAAAGACCCGATGCCCGACCCTTGAGGAGCCGACCAAAGGACGGAGGGGTCGATGGGAAGGTGTTATAAAACTGTATGTCTGAGCCCCCCCCCCCTTAGTGCTATGTGGCCATTCAGGCCATGTACACTCAACGACCAGACTTAGACTGGACTTTAGGACTCATGTCTATGTAACTTTAATCTTGCTGAAATGTTTTGTAATGCTGTAACTGAATGTAAACTATGATTGTAATATTAAATTAATGAAAAGACAATGAAAAAACTCAAAGAGGTATATCTTAACCAACCACTATTAGGCCTAAATATAATTGAGTTAAATATGTCTACTTAATTATATATAAAGTATTTGTTAATTATTTTTTTACCAATACAATAGAAACTTGAGATTAGCACAAAATAGGGCCGAGATTAGGAATTCTATGAATACTAGTTATTATCTTACTAATGATCATTTGAATTATCAGTTTTTACTTTGTTGAGCTTATTATCCTCATGTTAGTGATGTTTGTGTCTCAGGTTAGCAGCTGGGACCTGGAGAGTAGAGAAATCTTCGCGGTGCTCAACTGGGTTCTACATATTTACAGCAGGTGAGACCAAAGTCATTAACTCATAAATGTGCAATGCAATGTAAACAATGTAAATAGTGTATACACCAGGGTTCTCTCAAACTCATGTTCTTCATTTTCCACATTCAGTCTGATTTAATCTCCAATGGGTTGGACTAGTAAAATGAAAACATAATAACCTATAAATAATGAGAACTACACATTTTTGTCATTGTTGTAGTGCAAAACCCCCCATTAAATTATGAAAATACATTTATAAGTTATCCAAATTCAAATAAAGTTTAATTTCATGAGTAACATCAGGTTAATTTAACCAATATTCATTAGTCCATGTGTTTTATTATGGATCAGTTCTACAAAGACACTAAACACTTAGTAACAGAAGCAGAAAATGGTTCAAATTGTGCCTAATTTTCTTTAGACATTTCAGGTTGTTCACATTTTATTGTTACGTGATAGTTTGCAAATGTAAATATTTTCATAATTTCATGTTATTTTTTTGCAGTAAAACAATGACAAATATTTGAAGTTGTCATTATTTATAGGCAGAGAAAAAACTGAGAAGAAAATATGGAGTCATTTAATCAGTTCTCATGCTCCTCAACCCACGGGCCACATTGGAACCATTGGTGGACCACATTTGGCCCCCGAGGTACCCAAAAATTGCTCAAAGGTCAAATGTTCCGCTTCTCTGGTCTGCTAGTCTATCTAGCTACGCCTCTTCTGCTACGTAGCTGAGATAGCAACTGTTGAATATAAATAGTGAACATGTTTCCAGACTCAGAAATGTGAGTACACATCCAGCTACTTTAAGTCCACTTCTCTGTCACCAAGATCATAATGTGAACGCCCTGTGAACCCAAACTCAGTACTGTAAGTACAGAGAGACTGGATACTGGAACCCAGATGAGCTCATCACTTCCACCACAGAATGCGTCACTTATATTATGCATTTCTGGTTTCCGAACAAGAAGGTTTGGTTGTAGTTCATTCTTTTTCAACTTGGGGCGCTGGGTTTTTGGAGCAGAATGAATGGAGTGCTATATCCCCAAAAGTGCCCTCATCTCAGGATATTATTGTTTGTCTTGTAATTCATATGTTGTTTTTGAAAGGGGTTGTAGAGAAAATACCCAGGGCTGAGCTTTAGATTTTTAGTCACATATTTGCTTAAAAAGGGATTTAATGTGTCGATGATGTCACATAGTGTTTACGACCGGAGATACCGCTTTACGGTGACAAGCAGAGCCGCAACTGACACAGGTAAGTAGACTACATATGCTAGAAAGTTTTTTTTTTTAAAAGTTTTTCTAAAGGGGTTGTGAGTGAATGGTGAGTGGCGATGCTGTTCTAAAGGGGGGGGGGGGGGGGTATGATATGCTGCCAGCCGTCCAGCGGTATCTCTGGTCGTAATCTGCCCTCTCGTCAGCCAACCAGCTGTCATTAGCAGAATGCTAGCAAGTTGTGGGCAACAAGACGTCAGCCTGTAAGAAATCAAAGGGACATATGTACTTTTTCAGTTTTTTTTTTTACTTAAAACCCACATTGAACTTTCAAAAGTTCACGGAGTGCTCTCAGCGACAATTCGGTGAAATAGACAATTTTAGCATCTACCTCCATAGGGAAACATTCATTGTTCACTCTGTCGATTACCCCCAGTGGAATTCTACTGGAACTGCAGATACAATGGGACTGAATAGTGAGTGGAGAGGCTGTCCTGACAGAGGGTGTGATGTGGATCCAACAGCACATCCCAGAATACATTTCACAGGGGTCTCTTAAAGTGACATAACCTTTATCTGTTTCATCTATATTATAAATAGGTTAACTGGAGAAATTAATTCTGACTTCAGCAAAAAGTTAAGTTAAAAACGTGTAGAAATGACTGATGACAAAGTCCAGATTTTTTCACTGACTGTATGTGAGGCATGTGTTCTGGAACTGAACTTAAATACACTTTCATGGATTTATTTGACAAATAAATAATCCAGCTCATTGAACTGCACTGCATATTTTTTTAATAGAATGAATGTTTTGAATCAGAATGAACTGAATCGTTGTGGTTTGGTTGCGAATCACATCATGAGCTGCCACTCACATATCTTTAATATATGGGATTGTGTATGCTGAATGGAGATGCTTATAGTATCAGCTTTAAAAGGAAGACAGCAACAATTAGGTGAAATAGATCATTTTAGTGTCCAGCTCCATGGGGAAACATTCATTTTGCGCTCCGTCGATGGACCCCAGTGGAATTCTGCTGGAACTGCAGATACAATGGGACTAAATAGTGAGTGGAGAGGCTGTTCTAAAGGGGTTGTGTCAGTTCCACCAATCAGCAGCTTTCTAAAATAACATGAGCACAGCACCTCTACTGGGCTGAGGGACAAATACACACAAACACTTCTGAGCCAGGGTCAAAGTTCAATGTGTAAGAGTTGTGCTTGTGCAGCCCAGACATGATGGGACATCCAGAACTGGTGCCTGAGATGGAGAAGGAAGAGCTGGGACCTCTGATCTGCACTGAAGGACTGGAGCAGCTGCAGAGTAAATATGTGCAGAGCGTACGAGTGAGTGGACATGCACACTGGTCACTACACCCACTGGTCACTACACCCACTGGTCACTACACCCACTGGTCACTACACCCACTGGTCACTACACCTACTGGTCACTACACCCACAGTTCCATTAACGACACACACTGAATATATCATCTGTGTGTGTGCGTGTGTGTTGCAGAAGAGTGTGTCTGAGTGGATGCATAAAGCTCTGCAGGTGGAGTTACAAGATTGGCAGAGAGACCAAGAACCAGATACAGACCATGAAGGCTTCTACCAGACCAGCCTGCCCACCATCATCACACAGGTTCACCACCAATATGTCATCAATACGCCACCATTACGTCACCAATACATAATAATAATAATGATAATGGATTAGATTTATATAGCGCTTTTCAAGGCACCCAAAGCACTTCACATTAGTGTTCCATTATTCATTCACTCTCACATGCTCCCTCTGGTGGTGGTAATCTACATATGTAGTCACAGTTGCCCTGGGGCAGACTGACAGAAGCGTGGCTGCCATTTCATGCCTACGGCCCCTCTGACCACCACCGAACATTCATACTCATTCATACACCAGTGTGAGTGACACTGGAGTCAAGGAGGGTGAAGTGTTTAATTAATGATTTCTCCTTCCTTGTTTGTGGTAAAACTGTAAAACTTTCATATTGCACTTGTTACTTGTGGCTTGTCAACAAGGGTAGGATTGGGCGCAGCAGTCATTCTTTTCTCCTGTCCCGCTCAACTGTATCCCAGCTACAACGCCACATTACCTGTTGAGTTTGCCGCACTGTTGCAAGTACTGGTACCTTTCAAACGCAGTATAGTGCCTTTTTAAGTGCCTCAGTACCGTGGTGCAGTACTAGTACCGGTATTCATGACAACACTAGTTGTAGGTGATAACATGAATTATGATAAATGTAGAAATCTTCATTCCCCATCATTTAGTACCAATCTGAACTTTCTGTGACCCTCTGTCCTTCAGTTATAACCGCTAATGTGATTTTGACCTTGACCTTTGACCTCAATTCAAATGGATCATTGCATGCGATGCGCATTAACTACATGTATATGCCCATGTTATTTCATGGTGATATATCAAGTATTCATTGAGTTATAGCATGATATGTCTCTGTGGACACACACACACACACAGTGATTACAATAATGTCGTCCAACCAAGGTTGAGTGAGATTAAACTTTCACTTCCTCTGAGCTTCAATAGTTTTTGGACAGACCAGATGTGTTGATGTTTGCAGATGTTGGAGGAAAACGCTCGAGTGGCTCTGATGATCGGACCTTCACTCAGAGACCAGACCATTAACATGGGTCTGTACGAGATGGAGAACCTGCTCAACAGGTGTGTGTTCGTACCCTTTACTGAGTACCCTTCAGTTCCCTGTGTGCTTGTTTGTAATCCAAAGCACAGGGAACTATTGTTCATCATATATATTTTTGTTATGACTTCTTCTGATTTATATTAAAAAAATTTGCAAAAAAATGTGGCCTACACCACTGTAAATAGACCAAACATTTTGACACTAAAATGTGCGTCCTACACAGGAATAGTGTGCTATCTATCAAGATTGACATTCCGATGCACAGATTTCATATAAAATGTGAAAAACCAGTAAAAAATGTCCATCTCAAATTAATTGGGCCATGTTCACGTGGCTATAAGTCTAAGGCCCGCAGCACGAGTCGACTTAAATTTGGAGGAGTCAACAAGTCACATGTTATTCTTTCTCCCCCTTGGTGTGTAAACTCCTAAACCAGAGGTGACATGGCTGATGCAGGTAAAAGAGAGGGTGGTGGGTCTGACAAAACGAAAGAGAGTGAGACACACACATGTCGCATGTGTGGAAATATTTCACCTTAGATGAAAAACACTAGCCTCGCCGTGCTATCCCTATTCATTCCATGTATGGGTCTAGTGGTGCTTCATAGTCAGGGGAGGCGGGGCTTAAAGGTTGTCTTTCAAATCCCTCTGTATGCAATAGGACAGTACTACAACCAATCAGTGTAATCTTTAGGATGACGTAGTTAGAGCGCCGGAAAGTTGACGGAGGAGTGTGGAGAAAGTTAGGAATGACTAAACAAAATGGTGGATTATGGAGCTGAACGACTGTTGTCGCTTCTGTAAAAAGAATTTAAAGATTGTTGACGTTTTCCCACATTCTTCACTCATCTGTGATAAAAGATGAGTGAGTGTTGTTGTTCTTCTTCTATGGTTGTTTCCGGTTGTTTTTCTCCAAATCACTGCAGTGTCACTTTGTTACGCCTGCCCTCTGACTCTATACTTCACCATGATTGGTCGACCAGTTTCAGGGAACTCTAGCCAAAAGTTACATTGAGTGTAACTAGACTAATACTGTAGAACATTAGATTTGCTGCTGCCAGAGGGGTCTAGTGCTGCTAGGCTATAAAAAAACTGTCCAATTTAAAATGCAACAAAAACACAAGCGTCATGGGTGACATCTGAAGAGGCATCCGCTAGCTAACGTGAGTGATATGAGCAGCAGCGCAGACGACGTACATTAAGACAACACACTCTTTTTTTTTTTTTTTTCCCATGATGTGGACAAGCATGGTGTACGTCGTGGCGGCCACTGACTTTGTCTTTTACCACTTTTTATGTTGTGCAGTTAAATTTAACAGAAAACTCAAGGCTAACGTCTTTTTTCTGTTGGGGTTAAAATTCTGGTGCTTGTGTCTTGTCAGTGGACATTGTTACGATGCAGTGAACTTTAATACCAGTTGTTCATTGCTGGACAGACGTGTGTCCGTGTTGTTTCTCTGCTGACAATGTGATGACGTCATCATGACCCATCGACTTGACTTTGACTTTATTGACAGATAAGTCAACTTGAAAAAAACTGAAGTCGTCATTGCCCTTGTGTGTGTGTGTGTGTGTGTGTGTGTGTGTGTGTGTGTGTGTGCGCCTTCAGGTTTCGAGAAGCATTAGTAGAATTTGGGAAAGAGAGACGCAGAGATCCGACCAACGGCAGACACCAGTTCTACCTCCACTATCTACTGGCCTCCATCAGCAACTGCATCATCCTCAAGTGAGACTCCGACACCAGTAATATTCAGCTGTTATTACAGTAATACCTCAATTTGCGAAAGACCCAACGAATGAATAATGCAAGTTACAAAACGCCTTTTCGTAAAATGTTCATCTCTGAAGATGAAAGAAAATTCAGTGTGTTTACTGTTGTGTGGTGAGTTTTTCCAGTGAGTTCATTACAACTTTATTATTCGTTATTCATCATGGGCCCAAAGGTCTGTTAACAAACACTGAAGGTGAAAGTGGAACCAAACAGACAAAAAGCACTGACCACAATTAAAACAACCACAATGGTATGGAAATGATTAAATGTCTTAATAATAATTAAGACAATAATTAATCATTTTATTTTACGTTAAAAAAATATTTCATACAAAATGTGTAATGTGTTTTTAAAGGGTTTAGGGGGTAGTATTGGGGGCCGTGGAATGACCAGAGACCTTTTACATGTAAAATGTGACTACTTACGAAAAAAAATCACGTCACAAAACCACCTCTGTAATGAATGAATTTTGTAAATTGACTTACCACTGTATTATTATTATTATTGTTGTTGTTGTTGTTTATAATAATAATAATAATTACTATTATTATAATTATTATTATTCACACCTGATGTCCGTTAATTTTGACTCTTGTGTTTCCTGCAGGAAGTCCACTGAGAGTCTACAGCAGCAGCAGTCGTCCAGGGCGGGGGGCCAGTTTTCCCGGACCCCCCCCAACCCTCTGGCGGCCCTGGACCGGGCTGTGAGACGCGCCTGTCGCCTGGTGATGGATCAGCTCCTGCTGGACCTGCAGCCCCTCCTCCCAGGTCTGCTGACCCGTCCCTGGCTGGCCCAGGGAGACCCCACCCCAAAGCTCTGCCGGGTCCTGGAGCACCACCTGGACCTGTACAGCCGAGTGCGCCCCCCCTGCCGGCAGGTCACACCTGGGTTCTGTGGGTGATTTTACCCAGAAGCTAATCTGACAGGAAAGGGTTAACAGAAGACTTTCCCTTTAGAATAATACACAGTAAAATCACCAGAGTTAATATAACACTGAAAGAGTTAAGTTTAACACTAGCTCAGTGAACATAAGATGAGATGAGATAATCCTTTATTAGTCCCACAGTGGGGACATTCACAATCACATATGGCCCTTGTCTACAGTGTCACATTTACACTGAAGATAGAGTTACATTTCCAGAGTCAACTTTGCACTAGTAAGAGTTAATATTTGACACTAATTAGTGTCAAACAACTTTTATACTTTGTGAGAAGTAACACCCATAGTGTAATTCACATCCAAAACTGAAGAGTTAAGTGTTATGAAATAATGTTCCCAGTGTTAAACCTACTTAACACTGCATGTTCTTAAATCAATTCCCCAAGTGTTGATTTTTAACCATTTTTTTTTTAACCATAAAAAAACTAAAGCAACTGTATATTTAGAAAAACTTATCACAGTTTTTCAATGTTCAACTTCTCACTGAGTTTGAGCGCAGATGTCGGTGGGAGGAGCTTTTCACAGTCATTATTTTTTAACAAAGAAAGGTATCTTACACTTATCGCTGTTGAATGAACTCTGACAGAGTCAGTTTATTTTAACACTGAATATATGACACTGACAGTGTCAAATATCAGAAATGTGGGAACATTTCATTAGTTTGATTCCAGAAGTTTCTGACTGTAGATTAAGATGACTAGAAATGACCAAATAATGAATAAAATAATCCACAAAATTTACCAAAACAAACAGCAAATGTGTAGAATAAGAAAATACTTAAACAAAAATGATTAAAATATTCAATAAAATGAATACAAATGACCAAAATATTCAGTTAAATGAATAAAATGACCAAAATCATCAATAAAATTAATTTTAAAAATGACCAAAATAATCCACAAAATTTACCAAAACAAACAGCAAATGTGTAGAGTAAGAAAATACTTAAACGCAAAAGTGAACCAAATATTCCATAAAATGAAAAGTAAAATGTGACATTTTGAGCCCAGACTTATCTTGGAAACTTGATCCTACATTATTTCAGATTTTAGTTTTCTTCATCACTAACACACATTAGGAACATGTCATTAGTTTAATTCCAGAAGCTTCTGCCTGTAGACCAGTGTGATGCTTTAGTGTTAGTTGTGTATTTTCTAAAGTCTTGTCCAGTGGTTTCCAGTGTGGCAGTAGTTGACCCGTCCAGTCCTGGTCCAGTAACGGTGGTGTTTGTGCTGTGGTGTGCAGCGGCTGCAGGAGGAGGCCCAGTGGCTGATGGTCGTGGAATACGTACGTGCGCTGATGCAGAAGAGGCTGGTGTGTCGCGGCGCTGAGGAGAGGAGGCAGCTGGGCCAACAGATGGTCCAGGACGACCAGCAGTTCAGGGAGATCTTCCACAGCCTAGTGAGGACTTTACACACACCACCATGTGACGAACTAGTACAAGTACTGCCTTTACTGTACTTTACTGCAGGTTTTAAGTATCTGTACTTTACTGCAGTATTTATTTTTTTCAAAACTTTTTATTTTTACTCCCTACATTTTTGTATAAATATCTGTACTTTATACTCTTTACATTTATATAAATATATGTATTTTATACTCTTTACATTCTCAGAATAGACTAATTAATTTTCCAAACTAAACAGATGTGACCGTATGAATAAGTTGTAAATCATATCATAATTTGGACTTTTTATCTCATGATTTAGATTTTATTTTATCTCACATTTTATCTCAATTTTTTTTTTTTAATGTTCAATGACTTTTGAATTTTTCCTAAATGTTCTGTCCATACCCACTAAACCCAGTACCATGACCCAATAAAACACATCATCTACACTCTGACTCACTTTTAAAGACTTTATTTTTGGATATTTTTTTTTAACATTTTTGTCTTTTTTCCTGCTTAAATAAATATTATTTCATCCATAGCAAAAAAGAAATAAATACATTAAAAACAAATGCAGTTTTACTTTTTTACTTTATTACAGTTGAGAAATTGTACTTTTTAACTTTTACTTCAGTAAAGCAGTTGAATCAGTACTTCTACTTTTACCAGAGTATTTTTTCACACCAGTAGCTGTACTTCTACTGCAGTACAGAATGTGAGTACTTTGACCACCTCTGTTATAAATGACAACTAAGGAACTATGAAGAAACTACAGAACCAATGAAGAAATGTATTTAAATACATTTCTTCATTGTTTGTATTTTTTGTTTGTGTAGGAAGGTGACAGCTCGGTACCAGAGGTCAACCCACTGGCTTTACTGCCCGTCCTGGCTGACTTCATCCGACTCAAAGACCCCATGATGCTGACGCTGGAAGTGTCCGGACTCATCACAAAATACCCTGACATCAGGTGTGGGTCTGGATTAGGGATGTTAACTGATGACGATGTGATGGTTGACCGCATCAACGTTGTCTGGTCATAATTTTCTGTCGTCGGTTAAAACAAAAAAACATTCCGCTGCACAAACTCTTTATCATTGTAGTGTAAGTTATTCAATTCAATTCAATTTTATTTATAAATCCCTAAATCACAACAAAGTCGTCTCAGAGGGTTTTACAAAAACACAATCAGCTACAGAAATACATGAAAAGTCCCAGGCATCCCCTGTCCTTAGACCCTCCTTCTCGGCAAGAAAAAAACTTCCAAACCCAGTGGGAAAAAGAAGAAATCTTGAGGAGAACCACACTGAAGGACAGATCCACTCCCATGGACGGACAGACGATAGATGAACGTCCATGTATAAATGCAGGAAGGGGGGCTGGTCCAGACAGGCAGGGGCGGTGGTCCGGGGTCACAGGTCGGCACAGGCGAGATATTGCAGATCCTGTCGTCCATGGCTCCCATGCAGGCACTGTCAGGAAAACCACCACTCCCCCCAGGGGGGGGACACGACACCAGGTGACTAGTCATGTACAGACTTGGTATGAAAGATAGGTTGTAAAAGTTACAGAAACAGGTGTGAGGGAGAGAAAGAGAAGAAAGAACTCAGTGTCTGTACTTCCCCCAGCATTCTAACTCCTAGGGCAGCCTAGACTGAACTGTGACTCATACATCATGTATACATGATATATGAGTCACATAATTTTTAACTAACCTGACCATAGGCTTTCTCAAACAGGAATGTTTTAAGCCTAATTTTAAATGTAGAGACTATTTCGGCGTCTTTAAAGTTATAAAGAGGAAGCTTTGTGATCTGTCCATAGCATATCTTTAAAAATGATTAATTTGAACATTAGCAGTAGAATACAAGACAGAGTTCATTAATATCAAACTCAGAGCTCAGTTAATCTATGTGGTACGACCATTTAACACCAGTTTAGAACGTTTACTAAAAACAAACAAAACACAAAGCTGATGTGAGAGCTAGGACAGCAAGTTTGTCACCATGACAACCCAAAATTACAATGGGTGAGTTGTGTTATCCATCTGACAGACCTACTGAAAATGACATGACAGGTGGACTGCGACAAAAGCAGTTTGTGCAGAACTGATGCAGGCTGGTGGACGTCACTAAGGTTTTTTTATCCATGACATTTAGCAGCATAATTTACTGTAACATCTAATGTGTTCTCTGTGTGTCACAATTTAAAATGAGCTTTTAACAGAACATCACATCACAGTGTGACTCGTGTTTAAAAAACTAAGTGAGTTCACCGCTGTGTGTAAATGGCTGTGTGTGTGTGTGTGTCTGGGTGTCTGAGTGTGTGTGTGTGAGAGTGTGTGTGTGTGTGTGTGTGTGTGAGAGAGTGTGTGTGTGTGTGTGTCTAGGTGCCTGGGTGTGTGAGTGTGTGTGTGTGAGAGTGAGAGTGTGTGTGTGTGTGTGTGTGTGTGTGCGAGAGTGTGTGTGTGTGTGTGTGTGTGAGCCATCAAAGCAAGTGTTTTCTTTTCTCAGTGACCGACTTCAACCAGTTAATGAAACTCCGTGATCGGGCAAGATTTTGTATAAATTTTGCCATCCCTAGTCTGGGCTGTCATTCACGCTCGTCGTCCATTCTTCTAAGACGTCAAGTTGTATCAAACATATTCAGATAATTTTCAATTAAATCTGACCAACCATTATTGCCGTACTTATAATGCCTTGTGGGATTCCAGCACGGTGAGGCGGCGACCTGCAGCACATCACAAAGTTGAGCTTGGCTGAACTTGATGCAAATTACCATGGCGACCGTACGTCTGTTTTCCAATGACAGTAGATCATAGAGGTCTATCCATGATGAAAGCATCATGAAGAAGGTCCTCGAGAAAATATAAAAAGTGGAGGAGATTCTGATCACAGCTGCCAGCAGAATGTCCATTTTGTTAGATTTTTCAGTCACCACATATAGAAACACAAAAGTAAAGGATGAAGGACGAGGCATGGAGGAAGGTGTGTTGAGTAGCATTTTGTAATAATGATATATTTTGTAATAAACATCCAAAATTTCATAACTTTTTCATTTCATTTTGTAATAAACTGCCTCAAAACATTTTGTAATAAATTTGGTAAATAAATAGTTTTTCCATTTTGCAGCAGCAGGTGTTTTGGTGGTGCAGCATTAAAACTTAAGGAACTGTTTGGGGAAACATTCCAAGTGGTTTATGTCTTGGCTGGTAATTAGATATATTAGACATGGACAATTTGAAATATGTAAGAAAACACTAAAATATTTGAAATATATTTTGGAAATAGAAATGCAGCTAAATTTATTTCAAAACGTGATGTGGAGGTTTATTACAAAATGAAATAAAAAAAAGTCATTACATTTTGGACGTTTATTACAAAATACGTCTCAACAAGGTGTCTGAAACAGTTGGTGTCAAATATCTGGTCTAATGTTGTGATCATTCCTCCATGAAAGGGTTAAAGTCTGTGTTAAAGTTGAAGGCTGTGTTTGTTCCTCAGTGAAGAACATGTGTGTGTTCTGCTGGACCTTCGTGGGGACATCAGCAGGGACGTGAGGGCCACCGTCCTGGACACGCTGGAGCAGAGCGCCCCCCCTCTGCCACTGGGATACAGACCCATCTTCACAGACATCCTGGTGCCTCCGTCCACCCTGGCCTTCTGTCTACCCACCGCCAAGTGTGCATGACCCAGGTCAAAGGTCAAAGTGTGACATGCAAAGCAAACGGAGGTTGTTGGTTCATACACACAGTTTAAAAAAAATAGAAAAAGAGACAAGTTAAAAATTTCAAACAATTACAGCTGAAAAACAATAAAAAATAAATATCTATCAATTTAAATAAAGTAAAGGTCATAGGTCAGATAGAAACCTTTCAGGTCTATACACAGTTGAACAGAATGTTTTCAGTCTGGATTTAAACACTGTCAGAGTAAAGGTCTGTCTGTCTGATCTCTAGGACGAATACAGTTACTATCGAGTACTGATAGGGAGTCATATATAGACTTTCATTTAGGTTCATGACCTCTGACCTTGAGTGAACTTAAAAGGCTAAATTCAAAGTCACCAGTGTCTACATTTCAATAACCTTCTACAGAACTGCTGGTTGGATTCATTAAAAGTTTAACTGTATCTTCTGTAGAATTTTTACCAATGACTTGAAACATTAGAAGTGTGCCTTTCCTTCTAATTGTCCATATTCTGATGGTTTCTAACACTGATGAGCGTTGGTCTGAGCTCATCACAACCATGTCCTGGAACATGTTTCAGGATGTTTTCGTCTCCAAACATCTGCATTTTCTACATCTGTTGAAGGAACAAACTCTGGGTTTATATCAGGGGTTTCAAACTCACTACTTTCAGGGTCCACATTCAGCCTGATTTGATCTCCAGTAAAATAATAGCAGAAAAACTTAGAAAAAATGACCATTCCAAACTTTTGTTTTTATTTTATTGCAAACAAACCTCATTACTTTATGAAAATGCTAATAAAATACAACAAGAAAGGTGTGAAGAACCTGGAAATGTCTCAAGAAAAATACATGCAATTTGAACAATATTATGCCTCAGTTTTTTTTACACACGTGCATTATGGATCAGATCTACTAGAAAGACACTTAAATTGTTAAAATTGTGCTTAATTTTCTTTAGAAACTTCAGGTTGTTAATATTTGTTCATGTTTTTCACATTTTATTGCTACAGGAGAGTTTGTAAGTATAAATATTTTTCCAATTTAATATTAGTTTTTGCTCTATAACAAAGACAGAAATTCAAAGTGGTCATTATTTATGGGCAGAATGTAAATTACTTTCACATCAAAATGAGAAGAAAATATGGAGTCAGGTCTGTATGTGGAACCTGAACTAAAATAAGTTGAACAGCCTTTTCCCTTTTCATCTCACATTCATCCCATGGGCCGCATGGAACCTTTGGTTGGCCGCATGTTTGAGACCTTCGATTTATATAATGCACTGATTTACTGAAGTGTGTTCAGAGGAAATAACCTGTTAAATCAGCCTCATTTCATGTTTGTAGCAGCTTTTCATGATCAACTGGGCTTCGGCTGATAAATAAACCACACAATTTATTTTACATTTAGAACATGTTTTCATTAACTTGACTTAACATGTTAGTTTTGGTTGTTTTACCATTTATTGTTGTTTACTACAGTGTATTTATTGTATTTATGTATTTGTTACTGCTTTTTTCCTTTTGTGTATTGTGTATCTGTGGTTAAAAGCTAACCTCTAAAACACAATGTAAATGCAGTGTTTGAATAAATGCTCCACTAATAGATAGATCTCTGTGTCATTTTTTTTATTGATTAACTTTGACATTAATATCACCTTTGCTATAGAAAGTACAACATACTGTAATATATGAAGAAATGAAGATATGTGTGTGTGTGTGTGTGTGGATGTATAGAGAGAGAGAGAGATATTATTAATCAAGTTACATCAAATAAAAATCAACATATATTTGAAATAATATGATCATTTTATAGCAGAAAGTGTAAAAAGTGTTAGTACTGTATAATGGAGCTATTTTATTTTATTTAGTTTAATTTCAGCCACAAATATGTAAAACAAAGAGGACAAAATAAAAGACGAAAAACTAAAATCAGTAATAGAAAAATTTACATTATCATAGAAATACTGTTATAATACGATGTGATTAAAGTCAAAATTTTGACTTTAATCTCGTCACATCAACAATATTTTGTTCACATGTGGCCCTAATACTCTGTCATGGTAATAATGATCAGAAAATAGAAAAAAAATATTATGCATGAAATATTTCCCTTTTTTCCCTTTTTATTTAATTTTTGATTGTTAATATTATTAATAACAACAACAACAACAACAATAATAATAATAATAATAATAAATGAATAGAAACAGAAAATGGGAGGAAAAGTACGATCTGAGAACACGAAAATCACAGTCACGTGATGTGTGTCTGTCGTGACGTCACATCCAAGATGGCGGCTCCCATGGTCACAATGCTGAATTTTTGATCCGGTTTAGATTTTCTATTTTGTTTTCGCCATTACTTTAAAAAAACTGCTCTTGTTAAAGTTGGTTATCGAGACTGTAGCCGAGATGAAGACGTTCTGTGGAAGAGCCAACCCGACCACAGGGGCCCTGGACTGGGTGGAGGAGAGCGAGGAGTACGACTACCACCAGGAGATAGCAAGGTAGCCGGAGTTAGCATCACAAAGCCCGGATACAGCAGCGGGGAGTGCCAGGGTCACAAACTGATCAATATGAAGAGGATCACAACAGTCAGATAATGACATAAAACCTATAAGAATGACAACTCAAAACTTTTCTCTATGTTTTAGAGCAGGGGGTAATTTTAATTCAGGGGCCACATTCAGCCTAATATGATCTGAAAAGGACCAGACCAGTCAAATAATAAAAGTGAAAAGAGTCAAATGACATTAGGATAATGTTCACATCTATAATGTTTCCCTCAAAATGTGAAGAACATCATCAACTGGGCACGTGTTAGGGTTAGGCGTTTGCTGCCTCAGTCTATATGTTTGTCATTTGCACATGTGCAGAAAAACTGACATTTAAATTATAAATACACTAAACATTTAGTAACAGACGGAATATTTGTAAAATGGCACTTCTCTTCAGATATTTCAACTGCTACATATTTGTTCAGGTATTTTGTAAAAGGATGGTTTGTTATTATAAAGATTTTCATGTAATTTGACTTTTTACATTAAAATCTGCAGTTTTCATTATTTTTTTAGCTAATTATAATATTTTATTGGTCTGAATAATTGAAATGTAATTATTCTGTATGTAGAACCTAAATTAAAATAATTTTTACACCATTAATATCTTCATTGTTGTTCATCCTACAGGCCAGATTGGACCCTTTTGTCCCCCAGGCCTTAAGTTTGACACCTGTGTTTTAGAGTAAAAAAAAAAAGAAGTTAAATTACATCATAAACTATTTGCCTCTCCAAAAATGTCATGAACAACCTAAAATTTCTTGTGAAAATGAAGTACAATTTTGCCTCGGTTTATCATTTACAACTTACAGATCACAGTCAAACTACAAATGCACAAAATACTTAATAACAGACAGAATATTTGTAAAATACAGTTTCTTCAGACATTTCAGGATTTTTTGTTTTCCGATTTTTAAGTAAATTTTTTTTTGTTCAAACACCCCAGAGATACTTGAAGGGAAGACAGAATGACGGACAACTGGCAAAAATGTGTGGAGATGAAAACCCCCACCTGTGGACACAGTTTGTCCTTTTACATGCAGTCCAGGCTTTGAAATGAGAGTTTAAGTTCACTTTATTATGAAGTGTGTTCATTTAATTTAAAGGCTCCTATTTGTGTTGTGTGCAGATAAATGTAGCAGTTTACTTCCTAAAGTCTGGTTCAAATATATTACTGCTGAATAAATCTGAACTGACTCACATATGATGTGCATTTTTTGGGGAAATATGGCTCCTGGTATGATCTGTAGGATCATCCTTCAGCTTTTTCCTGGTCTGGTGTTGAAAAAGCAAGCAAAACATCGGAAAGAATCGCAATTTCAATCGAATCAGCATAAAAACATATCCTCTCAGCCCTAATTTATACTCGTAGAAACAATATGATCTTTGTTAAGTATGCTTCAGTCAACGACCCATTTGAGATCAAATCAGACTGAATGTGGAAAATTAAGAAAAGGAGTTTGAGAGCCGTGGTATCGGCGGAGACACAGGTGAAACATATGAGGAGGAATTAACAGGGAGAAGAAACACTGGTGACGGGAAGTAATGCGGGTCAGAGTGAACATGAACCAACATGACAAAATAAAAGCCTCAAACACTAACAATGACAGAAAAAACAGGAAGACACACAAACAGATGACACCACAGATGACATGTATGGTTTTTTTGTCTTTCTGTGTCTGTGGATCAAAGCTGAACTCAGTGTTTTTCTTCCAGGTCGTGTTATGCTGATATGCTTCATGATCATGACCGAGTGAGTGTGACATGTGATCATCTTAATATTTACTGTTTTCTACTGGATCCATAGAACAGTGACGCTCTAACCCACTGCTTTACAACCTTGTTTTTTTGTTGTTGTTTTTTTCGGGGGGGGGGGCTCATGACTTCATTTTTATATCACAGACATTCAAAACTGATCCTTTTTTTTTGCTAAAATCAAAAACATGAGGAGGTCTGCACTCTCAAAGTGCTTTTCTAGTTTGTTACTTTTTTCCCATTATTTTCTGTTTGCAGTACATTCACATTAAGTGCAAATGACAGTGGAACTCAATGCACTGGGCTTGACTTCAAATCAATTTGGGAACTAGTTTCTGGTTCGGAAGAACACAGCCGATGAACCAGAACCGGCAGTAGAATCAGGCTGTTGGACGGGCTTTGCACTACCTTGGGGCGGGCACTAGGGACATCTTTTCAAGGGGGGTCTGGGAGTCCTCCCCCAGATAATTTAGCATTTCTTAGATGCAATTTTCTGCATTTTAATAAATCAGGCGTCTGACATAAACAGTCTGAAGAAAGACGATTCTTTGATTCCATGAACAGCACAAATAGCAAATAGCATAACCCCCCCCCCAACCCCTCCCTCCACTCACCGTGCTGCTGTGTTTCCTGCAGAACCAGAAGTACCACCAGGGCATCCGAGCCGCCGTGTCCAGGGTCAAAGCTCGTGGAGAGAAGGTCATCGTCTTGGACATCGGGACGGGGACGGGACTGTTGTCCATGATGGCCGTTAGCGCTGGAGCTGACTTCTGCTACGCTGTGGAGGTGACGGATCCACCCCAACCAGGAAACAGAATTAAAATAAGACAAAGATGATGTATTACACATGTGTAAAACCCAGATGCACTTTGATTTTCTGCATGTTTTCTACATTTACTGCATTTTTAGTCAGAACCAGAACACTTGGTCTACATGAGTGAAGGTGTGTTTTCATACCAGAGGTACAAGTACTTCCTTTACTCTACTTAACTACAGTTTTTAGTTATTTGTACTTTACTTGTGTATTTGTTTTTCTGGCAACTTTGTACTTTTACTCCCTACATTTTTGTATAAATATCTGTACTTTATGCTCTTTACATTTATATAAATATATGTACTTTATACTCTTTACATTTATATAAATATATGTACTTTATACTCTTTACATTTATATAAATATATGTACTTTATACTCTACATTTATATAAATATCTGTACTTTATACTCTTTACATTTATATAAATATATGTACTTTATACTCTTTACATTTCTATAAATATCTGTACTTTATACTCTTTACATTTATATAAATATATGTACTTTATACTCTTTACATTTATATAAATATATGTACTTTATACTCTTTACATTTTTGTATAAATATCTGTACTTTATGCTCTTTACATTTATATAAATATATGTACTTTATACTCTTTACATTTATATAAATATATGTACTTTATACTCTACATTTATATAAATATCTGTACTTTATACTCTTTACATTTATATAAATATATGTACTTTATACTCTTTACATTTCTATAAATATCTGTACTTTATACTCTTTACATTTATATAAATATATGTACTTTATACTCTTTACATTTATATAAATATATGTACTTTATACTCTTTACATTTATATAAATATATGTACTTTATACTCTACATTTATATAAATATATGTACTTTATACTCTACATTCTCAGAATAGACTCATTACTTTTTCAAACTAGACAAATGTGACAGCATGAAAAATAAGTCGTAAATCAAATATTGTGACTTACTATATCATATTTTTGACTTTTTTATTTCATCTCCTATTCATGACTTGAATTTTTCCTAAATGTTCTGTCCATACCCACTAAACTCAGTACCATGACCCAATAAAACACATCATCTACACACTAACTCACTTTTATTTTTGGATTTATTAATACATATATATATATATATATATATATATATATATATATATATATATATATATATATATATATATTACATTTTTCTGTTTTAAATAAGTATTATTTCATCCATAGCAAAAACAAAATTATGTAGTTTTACTTTATTACAATTGAGGAGTTGTACTTTTTTTTTTTTTTTTACTTTGATTTACTTTGACTTCAGTAAAGGAGTTGGATCAGTACTTTTTTCACACCAGTAGCAGTACTTTTACTGCAGTACAGAATGTGAGTACTTTGACCACCTCTGGTTCATAAACCACTCAAACATTTTCACTCATTTTTTTGTCTGAGGATGAAAACATAGGTTTAGTTTGATTTAGTGTAAAACTGAATTTAAGAAAATATGTATAAATGTATGAAAACCACTGAAGAGTTTTGAGGATTAATGAGACTCATCAGCAGGTGGTTTCTAGCTGGTTCTGATTCTGGTTCTGATTCCAGTTCTCGTTCTGCAGGTTTTCAAGCCGATGGCCGACGCTGCCCAGACCATCGTGAAGAAGAACGGCTTCTCCAACAAAATCAAGATCATCAACAAACACTCGACGGAGGTCACCGTGGGTCCAGGTCAGAAAGAACTGGGGCACAGTAGAGGGGCGGGGTCAGATGGCGGGTGGTTTTGTTCAATGGGGGAGGGGGGTCCAGACGGTGGATGGTCTTGGTACCAGGGGTGGGTGGGGTCAGACAGTGAGTGGGCTTGGTACCCTCGGTGGGCAGGTCTTGGTACCATGGGGGGGGGCAATGTCAGACAGTTGGGGCGGGGTCAGAGGCTCATGTGCGGTGTTTTCCAGATGGAGATATGCAGACGAAGGCCAACGTGCTGATCACTGAACTGTTCGATACGGAGCTGATCGGAGAAGGGGCGTTACCCAGTTATGAACACGCCCACCTCCACCTGGTACAGGTGGGTGTCATGGAAACAGAAATCACACAGGAAGGGAATGTGGACAGGTGTTGTCATGACGACCGTGGCTCTGTGTCGGCACACAGGAGGGTTGCGAGGCCGTCCCTCACCGCGCCACCGTCTACGCTCAGCTGGTGGAGTCGGAGCTGCTGTGGAGTTGGACTCAGCTGCAGCCAATGGAAGTGGACGGCGCCCGGCTAATCCCGCCCCCGGCTTTGGGTGTGTGCGCTGGAGCCCACTCTGTGTGTGACATCCAGCTGAGCCAGGTGTCCCCTGACAGCTTTAGCGCCCTGGGGCCCCTGTGCACCATGTTCAGGTAACATGTGGTGTCAGGTCTGGACACAAAACAACAACTGGTGCCAGACACAACAAACCCCGCCCCCTTACAAACAGTTTACATTAACTGCTCCATCTCTTTTCATTTGCGATGTTTACATGATGTTTATTAGATCATCCAGCTGTTGTCGATGCGCTTCGTCCGTCGTCGTCCACAATTCACTAAAACTTCTGCTCCTCCCACATTTCTTCACAGATTTCAGTTCTGATTGATTCATTAGATCAAAGCACTGGGCACAAAACTTATCCCTTTGAATGAAATAATGTTTATCTGAATATTAAACTATATTCTGTCATTTTTCATCGTTACTTTGATCCCAGACCTGTTAGAAAAGAAAAGCCTGAATCCAACGTGTCCACATACTTTTGTCCACATCATGTACTTTTTTTGCATGGTTCCATTTCCTGCTGTCTTTGACTCCGCCCCTGACTCCGCCCCCTCAGTGTGGACTTCAGTAAAGCGGTGAGCAGCGCCCTTCGGTCCCACTCGGCCCGGTTCGTGGCCCAGTCCAGCGGCCGGGCCCAGGTGGTTCTGTCCTGGTGGGACCTGGACATGGACCCCAGTGGGACCATCGTGTGTTCCATGTCCCCACGATGGACGTACCAAGAACCACGGACTGCACCAGTGAGTGGACATGGACAAGATAACACACAATAACAGAAGATTTAATAAGATAAAGGGAGGTGAGATAAGATAAAAGGAGGTGAGATAAGATAAAAGGAGGTGAGATAAGATAAAAGGAGGTGAGATAAGATAAAAGGAGGTGAGATAAGATAAAGGGAGGTGAGATAAGATAAAAGGAGGTGAGATAAGATAAAGGGAGGTGAGATAAGATAAAAGGAGGGGAGATAAGATAAAGGGAGGTGAGATAAGGTAAAGGGAGGTGAGATAAGGTAAAGGGAGGTGAGATAAGATAAAAGGAGGTGAGATAAGATAAAGGGAGGTGAGATAAGATAAAAGGAGGTGAGATAAGATAAAAGGAGGTGAGATAAGGTAAAAGGAGGTGAGATAAGATAAAGGGAGGTGAGATAAGGTAAAAGGAGGTGAGATAAGATAAAGGGAGGTGAGATAAGATAAAAGGAGGTGAGATAAGGTAAAAGGAGGTGAGATAAGGTAAAAGGAGGTGAGATAAGGTAAAAGGAGGTGAGATAAGGTAAAAGGAGGTGAGATAAGATAAAAGGAGGTGAGATAAGGTAAAAGGAGGTGAGATAAGATAAAGGGAGGTGAGATAAGATAAAAGGAGGTGAGATAAGGTAAAAGGAGGTGAGATAAGGTAAAAGGAGGTGAGATAAGGTAAAAGGAGGTGAGATAAGATAAAGGGAGGTGAGATAAGATAAAAGGAGGTGAGATAAGATAAAGGGAGGTGAGATAAGATAAAAGGAGGGGAGATAAGATAAAGGGAGGTGAGATAAGGTAAAGGGAGGTGAGATAAGGTAAAGGGAGGTGAGATAAGATAAAAGGAGGTGAGATAAGATAAAGGGAGGTGAGATAAGATAAAAGGAGGTGAGATAAGATAAAAGGAGGTGAGATAAGGTAAAGGGAGGTGAGATAAGATAAAGGGAGGGGGTGAGATAAGGTAAAGGGAGGTGAGATAAGATAAAGGGAGGTGAGATAAGGTAAAAGGAGGTGAGATAAGGTAAAGGGAGGTGAGATAAGATAAAAGGAGGTGAGATAAGATAAAGGGAGGTGAGATAAGATAAAAGGAGGTGAGATAAGATAAAAGGAGGTGAGATAAGGTAAAAGGAGGTGAGATAAGATAAAGGGAGGTGAGATAAGGTAAAAGGAGGTGAGATAAGGTAAAAGGAGGTGAGATAAGATAAAGGGAGGTGAGATAAGATAAAAGGAGGTGAGATAAGATAAAGGGAGGTGAGATAAGGTAAAAGGAGGTGAGATAAGGTAAAAGGAGGTGAGATAAGGTAAAAGGAGGTGAGATAAGGTAAAAGGAGGTGAGATAAGGTAAAAGGAGGTGAGATAAGATAAAGGGAGGGGAGATAAGATAAAGGGAGGTGAGATAAGATAAAAGGAGGTGAGATAAGATAAAGGGAGGGGAGATAAGGTAAAAGGAGGTGAGATAAGATAAAAGGAGGTGAGATAAGATAAAGGGAGGTGAGATAAGATAAAAGGAGGTGAGATAAGATAAAGGGAGGTGAGATAAGATAAAAGGAGGTGAGATAAGATAAAGGGAGGGGAGATAAGGTAAAAGGAGGTGAGATAAGATAAAAGGAGGTGAGATAAGATAAAGGGAGGTGAGATAAGATAAAGGGAGGTGAGATAAGGTAAAAGGAGGTGAGATAAGGTAAAAGGAGGTGAGATAAGGTAAAAGGAGGTGAGATAAGGTAAAAGGAGGTGAGATAAGATAAAAGGAGGGGAGATAAGATAAAAGGAGGGGAGATAAGATAAAGGGAGGTGAGGTAAGATAAAGGGAGGTGAGATAAGGTAAAAGGAGGTGAGATAAGATAAAGGGAGGTGAGATCAAAGAAATCTATGCTTAGAAAATATATAGAAGAAAAATGAATATGTATAAACATTTCAATATAATATTTACATTTATGTACATATATTTTGTATATAATGTATATATATACATATATATATATATATATATATATATATATATATATATATATATATATATATATATATGACATATACCATTATGCTGATGTGTGTGTGTGTGTGTGTGTGTGTGTTTCAGTGGAGGGACCACTGGATGCAGAGTGTGTACTTCCTGCCAGTGCAGAGCAGCGTCAATGAGGGGGAGGAGCTTAGTCTGACAGTGTGTCATGACGACTATAGCCTGTGGTTCGACCTGAAAACACACAGGTACCAAAACACCTTTGTGTGTTTTATTGTTTTACAGTATTTAGTTTTTACGGCAGAGTGGTCATCTGTCTACAAATGAGCTTCACCACAGAGAACCTTAGAACGTATACGATGAACAAAAGAAGATCTGAGTCTGACACTAGTGAAGACATTCTTTTAATCCTTCGATGCCTAACCGAAGGATAGGCATAACCGACCAAGATCTCTCCTCTGGCATGAGTCATCTTAAAAATGACCCCAAATAGAGAGGTGTGAGAGTGCAGACCTCCACCACTTATACTGAGTTAGAACCATTGGTGTCCAAACCAGCCCTATTTCCCACTAGTAAAGAATCCTTCAAAAACATCCTGGATCCAGACAGTAATCTGGATCACCCCCAAAAATGTGATCATTTGTTGCTGTTGTCATACCAGACATTCTGTGAAAATTTTATTGAAATCCGTCAATAGCTTTTTTTTAGTTATGTTGCTAACAGGCAGACAAACCAACAAAGCCTGATGATTACATAAGCTCCGCTGGCAGACGTAATGAATGTGTTTGATTTTTATTTTTTTTTAGTTCACCAGAAAAAATCCAAGTCTAAAAACTACATTTAAAAGTAAAAAAAATATATGCCACAATAAAATACACAAAAAATCCTAAAATGAACAGAAAACAATGACAAAATGATATACAACATATGTCAAAATACATAAATTAGTAGAAGACTAAAAGTCACAACAAATACAATAATATGTAAACCCACAAATGCTGAATAATTCCACTAAAATATACACAAAATATGGTAGAATATACTACGTTAAAATGTACACAAAAAGACACTAAATTGTGGTATTTAGGTTGTTTTTGAGTGACTTTTTGGGGGATGATTTTAGATTGACATTCATTTTAATGGGGAAAATTGATTTGCAAAAGAATGGATCACAAAATAAGGTTGGCCATGGAGTGAATTAAATTGCTACTGTGAGCTTCAACTGGTTTTTCTACTAAAAAGATACACAATTGTATTATTTATTACCTCAACAAGAAGATATTAAACTGGAGTCTGTCTGTCAACAACAAAAGTTCTGAATGGATTTTGCTTAAACTTTCAGGAATGATAGATAATGGGTCAAGGAAGAACCCATTAGATTTTGAAAAACTGATCTTGTTGCTTTTCCTGCTTCAGATAATGTGAAATAAAACAAACAGACCCATCCACATTCAGAGTGTTTTAAGTTGACACATCAAAAAGGAAACTCACAAACAGTAAAGTTAGTCTAAAAATGACATTAATGGAATGAGAAAAAACACAACACACTAAACCTGACGTCATCTGGCTGTGTTTCTCCAAACTACATGCTAAGCTCACACAATACATATAAGTATCGTGTAGTTCAGGTTTTCTGAAAAACGAAGGAGCCAATCAGTGTCACCAGGTGGGACATCCCATGACTGGGCGGCGTTGGCAGGTTAACACGACTGTAATGAATTCACCTTAATGTGATAAATGGAGCCTCTAAACATGACAATCAGGGACATTGGTATTCTTTGTATTCTCTGTCCACCTCTCAGACAGGAGGAGTGCCGGGCTGTGGCTCCGCCCCCTCGGCCCTGCTGCACCTGTCAGGCTCACCTGGTGTGGAACCGGCCTCGCTTCGGTGAACTCAACGACAGACATCGTACGGACAGCTTTGTGTCTGCACTGCGCAGTGTAAGAGTCCATGTTCAGATCAGTGTTTATGCTTATGCCGGTGGGCGTAGGTTCATGTATGGGGGTGGGCGTAGGTTCATGTATGCGGGTGGGCGTAGGGTCATTTGTGGGTGGGGGGCTTCATGTCTGCAGATGTGTGTGGGTTGGGGTTCATGTGCATGGGTGGATGTGGGTGTGGGTGGAATGGGGGGGTTTATGTCTGCAGGTGGGGCATGGGTTCATGTATGTGGCTGTGGCGTGCGTTCATGTGTGTGTTTCCTGCAGGTTGTGAGGGAAGACAGTGTTTGTCTGAGCGTGTCTGATGGAAGTCTACTTCCTGTGTTTGCTCACATGATGGGAGCTAAGAAGGTACAAACACAAAACAAACACTAAAGGATTTTTCTGTATTTTCTCTGAACCTGCTTTATGCCTGTGGGCGCTGTTAACTGAAATCCCCCCCCCCCCCCCCCCCCCCAGGTGTTCTCATTGGAAAACTCCAGAATGTCTAAGCAGGTGATTGAACAGGTGAGTTCAACACCTGGGATCAAACTAGTGTTTCTGCTCAAACTGAAGTTGGTCCATGTTAAATAATAAAAATAAATAAATAAATCGATGAATAAAAAAATTTACCTCTGCCATATCTGCATTTGAATATATATATATATATGTATACAGTACTTTTAAAAATCTATATAGTGTCATGAAATGAAATATTGTGATATATTGCAGGAATGACCCCCCCCACACACACACACACACACACACACATACACACACACTAATGTCTGGTGTGTTCTTCAGGTCCTGGAGGCCAACTCCATCCAAGGGGGTGTGGACCTGTTTGAGGTCCTACCTGATCAGCTGACCAGTACAGATCTGGGTGGAGAACAGGTACGTCTGGTTTCACCTCCAAACACCAGCCTGTTTACACCACCATAAAGGTACCAATACCTGAACTAAATGTACAGGTACTACAGTATCTGTATGGAAACACTCTGATAGAATAGTATGTGGCGGCACAATATAAATGTATGAATAATGGGGCCTAAAACTGCTCCCTGAAGGATCCCATAATGAATAAAATACAGACTTCAGATCAATAATAATGTGAAATCTGCATAAACTAGTGCAGAGCCTGTAGAAAATGTCAGATTGTTTGTACTAATGTGTTGTGGAAGTGGGTGAAATGAGATGAAAGGAGCAGAAGAAAGACTGTAATAATTATTTGGGGCTGTTTTGGAAGTGTGTACTGGAATCTGTGAGTATGATAATGCTAATGGTCTTAGTTGTTACTGCTGGTGGAATTAGTAAAACCCAGTTTCATGTGGGGCAGACAGTCTACCACTGTAGTGGTTTATGTCATGCTAACACATGCCACACCGATCAACACACAGCAAAATCTATGATTATTATTATTATTATGACCATGAAGTGAGCCGCTAGTCGCTCATCTCACACTCCAATGTCTCTGTCTACTTTTAGACGTGAATGAACGAAAAGCAGGAAACTGGGCAATGTGGCTCCGCCTACTAAACTACAGCTAACAACAAACAAACCAAAAATGAAAAGAGTCTAAAAGTGAAGTGATTAAACTGAACAGTGGATGAACCAGATAGTAATGTAGCCTACAGTCATTAAGATTGGTGCAATGTTCAGTTGAAGGTGAATCAGACGTTCCTGTTAATTCACTAAATTATGGACCTTGTTTAACTCGTGTGAATGCGTCGTAATAATAGCCTCGGTCACAACCAGATTTGCTGTGGACACAACAATGACAAAAATGTCTGTGAATTCCTGGGGGGACTGAAGTTGTTAGCAGTGTGTAGCACAGTTGTCATAGAGACCATGTGAAAGTCCATAACAGCAGTTAGTTGTCATTAGTAATGAACTACAGCAGAGCTGTAGACAAATCAGGGGGTGGGACTTAGACAATGTGGACGACAATGCTCAGAACAACACAGTTAGAAAGAGAAATGAAATTAGTTTAATATCTTTGTTGTTGTTTGTCATAATGGTGTGAAACTTTTCCCTGTAACCCACCATAGTAGTGGAAAGACGCCTTCCAAATATTGGATCATTTGGTGGAGTTGTGCAGGTGTTAGGGGTTCCACAGACAAACACAACACACTACAGTCACAGATTTGTTGAATTATAGATATTATAGATAGAATTATAGATGAATCTGATCAGTGTCAGTGTGGAAGTACCCGCCCCTCTGCTCTTTGCCTGGTGTCCCTCAGGTGTCTGTCCTCATGGGGGAGCCCTACTTCAGCACCAGCCTCCTCCCCTGGCACTCGCTCTTCTTCTGGTTCTGTCGCTCTGCCGTGGCCGGACTCCTCAAACCCGATGCCACTATCCTGCCGTGCACCGCCACGCTGCAGATGGTCGCCGTGGAGTTCCAGGTGGGTCCGTCATATCTGGTCCTCCTGTTTTCCACTAGAGCCCCACCCATGAACCAGCCCACTAAAGCCTATTATATTACATTATTGCACATTATATACGCCTTCCCATCAAAACACATGTTGCTCTATGAGCACCACCAATCCAAACCAAAGAAAGCACGTCTTTCACACTACGTCAGTCACATGACCACCAGTGCACATCATCACATCATTGACATTTTTCCCAACATATAAGAAATATGGAAAGAATAAGAATATAAAATACATTTCACCAAGAATATTGCAAAGTACTATCGATTAATGCAACAAAAAAACTTAAAAATTAGCACACTTTTCAGCACGAGCTACACAGCTAATATATTGGTTATCAGCCAGTGTCTGATATTGGCTGAAATAACTGATACCTGATTTTTATAGATCTGCTTTGGCATGACTCATGTGCTGCTATGCCCCACTCTGATTTTCTTTATATTGTTTATTTTCTTTTATTCGTTTTGTCCATGTCTTCGAGTGTGTATGTGTGTGTTGTGTGTGTCTGCTCTCCTGTGCGCTGCTCTCTCCACCCCAATGTTCTACCCAATGTTCATCCCCATGTATATGAAATCAAGATGCACTCCCATGTAGCATTACCTTCATATAACTAACACAATGAAAGGTTTACACGTTATACATGTGGACAGAGTCCTGCACGGGTTCGGGTAACCGCGGGTGACCCGTGGGTGAACCGCAGATTTTCACGAAACGGGTGAAAAATGTTGTGCTGTGTCGGATACGGGTTTGGTTCGGGTCGGACGTGGGTGATCGCGGGTCTAATTTGCTGTTCATAGGCTAAAAACTGTTCTTTAGTTTGGACTTGTATAGTTGCCTCCTGTCGGTTTCCTTCTTGATGCGTTTTTCAAGCGTGTGTGTGTGTGTGTGTGTGTGTGTGTGTGCGCGCGTTCGCGCGTGAGCTCACGTATAAAAATAGTTTTTGAATTTCTTATTTGTCTGCTCCTGTTTAACAACATTTTTATTTGGCTCTGCCTTGGCTATGTCACTGTTCAGTATATTCCTGGCAATACATTTTGTATTTAAGTTTGACATTTTGTATTTAAGCTGACATTTTGTTCCAGGTTCGGGTCGGATATCGGGTTCATTTATAGCGGGTCGGTTCGGGTGCGGATTTGTAATTTTTTTTTCGTCGGAAAACGGGTCGGATACGGGTTTGAACATGACTGGTACGGGCGGTTGCGGTTTGTCAAAATCAGAACCGTGCAGGACTCTGCATGTGGATATTAGAAGTCTATTTCTAAAAATCAATCTGTTAAAAGCATGGGTTGCTTATAATAAACCAAATGTTATCACAATCTCTGAGACGTGGTTAACTAGTAATATATCAGACAATGCTATTCAATTAGATAATTATATTCTATATAGAGCCGATAGAGGTATTAAGAAGGGAGGAGTGGCCACATATGTTTCCTCAAATTTGTCCTCTGAACTTATTACACCAAAGGAAATCCTTGTTCACTTTGAATCCCTATTTATCAAAATACGTTTTCAGAACAAACATTTAACCATTGGAAACATCTATGGGCCTCCTGATGCTCCTGCCGAATCTATGGACTGTATTTTGTCCACCATTAACTCCCTAGATCCTGCAAATGACGCAATTATTTGTGGGGACTTTAACAGGAACTGGACAGATCGGTCCTGCTCCAAAGACCGTAACCTTATCAGCAATGCCAACCTAACCCAACTCATAAATGAACCCACCAGAACTGACCCAGTTCATATGACTAAGTCACTACTAGATTGGATCCTTGTCACCCATCCTGACAGAATTGTTTCCTCTGGAGTATTGCCTGACTGTTTCAGTGATCACTCCATCATCTCTTGTGTTTGGAAGATCAAAATATCGAGGTTTCCACCAAGATTTATTAATGTACACAAACTTAAAAACATAAACAATCACCTTTTTGCACAAGATATAATCCATATTAATTGGAACAGGTTCCAACTGATACCATCTGTAGAAGATGAGTGGAATTATCTCTACGCAGAATTGATACATGTTATCGACAGGCATGCACCATGGATGACAATTAAAGTTAAAGGCAGACATTTGACCTGGATCAATGGTGAGCTCATTCATCTCTTTAAACAAAGGGATAAGGCTTGGAGAAAGTATCGCTCAACAAATGATCCTAATGACTGGATTACTTATAAATATCTAAGGAACACCTGCAAAACAAACACTAGAAATGATGAAGCTGATTATTTTAAAGATTGCTTGACAAATAATTTTAATAATCCTAAACAATTCTGGAAAAGAATGAATAATATACTGAATAAGGAGAACAAAAGACCCAACAGTATCCGAGTAAACGATAATTTAACTGATGACCCCTCCATAATCAGAAATGCATTTAACTATCACTTCTCTATATGCAGCTCACAACCATCGAATCCACCTTATGCTCACGCACCCCCGAATAATTTTGTATGTGACAGCTCCTTCTCCTTTCGGAAAATCTACCCTACAGATGTCGAGAGAGCTATATGTGCCCTGAAAGCTGGAAGTGGGGCAGGGCTAGATGGTTTTGACATAAAGTTCATCAAAATGGTACCTCACATTCTGGCGTATCCTTTAGCTGATCTTTTTAATCTATCTTTATCTACAGGTGAAGTCCCATTAACCTGGAAGTGTGCGCGGGTCTTGCCACTACATAAAGGTGGTGATCCCCATGACCCTAACAACTATAGGCCTATCTCCCTAATAAATAACATAGTAAAGGTATTTGAGAAATTGATGTTCAACCAACATTCTCAATATTTTACTGATTTTAATATTCTTTCACCTTTTCAATCAGGGTTCAGGTCCAATTAAAACTAACAAACTACTACATTCATGAAATTCACCAATGATGTGTTCTCTTCATTTGGAAATAACATGCCCACAGGAGCCATATTCATAGATCTCCCCAAGGCATTTGACATGGTCGACCGCTACCTTCTTCTTGATAAACTACATGTAATAGGTCTCTCAAGACAATCTCTCATCACAGACGACAGTGCGTATCATTTCTTGGGACACATTCAGATTCAATGCTCATTGAAAAAGGCGTACCACAAGGTTCTTCTCTAGGACCTCTTCTCTTCTCCATATTCATTAATGACCTACCTTCAATCTGTTCAAACAGCCATATCCAATTATATGCCGATGACACAGTCATTTACTTTTCAAACTTATCCACCTCCTCAATTGAAATCACACTGCAGGCAGATTTTGACCTTATTCAAAACTGGTTCCAAAATAACAAACTGGTGCTGAACAAAAAAAAAATCAGTCAGTATGTTGTTCACCCCCAGACCAAACCCTCTCTCTTGATCCCTTAAATTTATGGATGGGACAGCATTGGAGAAGGTGAAGGAGTACAAATACCTAGGCTGTGGTTGGATCCCTCTCTTTCTTTTAAGACTCATATTATTATTATTATTATTCAAAAAATACATTTTAGTCTGAAAACATTATATCGGTCAATCAACAGCTTCACTCTCCTGATAAGGAAAAGATCAATTTCTCAGCTAATTCTTCCAATCATAGACTATGCAGACATCATCTACCAGAACACCACAGACACTCATCTCTACCCCCTTAATGTAGCTCACAATAACCTCTGTTGATTCACATTGAGCTGCCCCTACAGAACCCACCACTGCTCCATGTATGAAACATTGAACTGGCTTCCACTGAAATCTCGTAGACACTCACACTGGCTGTAATTTATCTTTAAGTGTATTTTTTTAAATTACCCTCCATACCTGAAACAATATCTTGTACCATACACATCAGCATACAATTTAAGACACACCACTCACCCCTACTTTAAGGTTCCCACAAGGATTAACAGAGAAGGCTTTCAAATTTAAAGCACCATCTGACTGGAATGCCTTACCAGCTCCACTCAGATCTATAACCTCCCTCACTATCTTTAAAGAGAAGGTCCAGACTTACCTTTCAGCACAATGCTCATGTTTCTAAACTCGTCTTTGTTGAGCTTACTGGTTTTCACCCATGCATGTTTATACTGTCTTCATCATTTCTAATCTGATGTTATTATTATTATTTTTTTTAATTTTTTTTTTATCACCATTATTATGTATACTTGTTGGAGCAACATGTTTTATGCCACACTCTCAGGGACATACAATGCGCTTAGCCAAGTATGAGCCGAGCATACTGTATTGCCGGAATACTGTTTTACATTGTGTTTTCTAAAAAGTATATATCTTTCCTCTATGTACCCTGTCGTGTAGTGAAGGGCGGAACTGGTGTGGTGGGAGTGGCTATTCCTGGAGAGCTTCTGTTTGTTTCTTTACAATTTGTATGTTTGGATGTACCGTTGTCTAGTGTTGTTGTATTGTATTGTATGTCCAGTTTGTATAGTTCTGTTAAAAGATCCCCTCGAAAATGAGATGTGACATCTCAAGGGGTTTATCCTTCAATAAAGATGAATCAATATCAGTATCGGCACCAACAATCCCATATCAGTCTGGTTCTATTTTCCATCATTTACATTTTAATCTAGATATTTGTGTCCTCTTCCTAATCTGGTAGGATTTATGGAGGATACGAGCGCCATGTGGGACGTGTGAAGGCTTCGACGTTACGGCGATGGACGACATGGTCCAGGTAAAGACACAGGTTCTGATCCTGAAGGTTCTAGGGGTTGTGTTCTGGAGGTTCTAGAGCAAACATGCAGCCCACCAAAGGTTCCAATGCGGGCCCTGGGATGAATTTTTTCGATAACCGTCCGCTGTACCATTAACGCTCGCTGCCAATGACAACGAGTTTTGTCACTTCAGATTCACAGTACCATATCACTCCGCAGGTAGTTCGGCCACTTTGAAAGTAAATATTCGCTACGTTGTAACAGCTATTTTATCCAATCAGTTAGAGTAGTAGCAGTAATAAGCTGTAATAACCGTAGAATAAGCGGGAATAATGTATTGCCCATGCGTGACTATCGAAAAGTATATTTTTCTCATAGTAACGCATGGACAATACATTATCCCTTGCTTATTCTATGGCCCTCTAGAATGTTGTGATAGTTCCCATTCACTTTGAATTGACGTTCCCAGCCTTCTGCGGGCGGATTTTTTTCGATAACCACCTGCTTTGCCATTAACGCCCCCTGTGCCATTAACGCCTGCTGCCAATGACAACAAGTTTTGTCACATCAGATTCACAGTACCATATCAGTCCACAAGTAGTTCGGCCACTTTGATAGTAAATATTCATGCAGTTTAATGTCAACAAATAGGGCTAGCAGAGGCTAGGCAGCAGAGGCTAGGCAGCAGCGGCTAAGCAGCAGCGGCTAAGCAGCAGCGCAACAAAGTAGTCTATACAGTGCCAGTGGAGTGTTGCTTAGAAACAACAATAACGTTCCAACTGGACTACTTCTTCTCGACAGAAGCCATCGTCTATATGATTAAATTTGTAATCCTTTTGGTAAACAATTGTCTGTCTTTTCTCAAAATAAGCTGTAATAACCAATAGAATAAGCGGGATAATGTATTGCCCATGAGTGACTATCGAAAAATATTTCCCGACCGGACTGAACAGCACCCTGACGCCGAAGGCCAAGGCGTAATGTTCCACCGAAGAGCTGTGTTGTATGCTTCCTGCTAACTTGTGAGGCTAACGGTTACGAATTACTAACAGTAGTTAATCATTTACATGTATGCATTTAGCAGACGCTTTCATCCAAAGTGACTTACAAAAGATTGCTAACAGTAGTTAATGCTAACTGTAGCTAATTACTAACGGTAACTAATTGCTAACAGTAGTTGATCACTAACAGTAGCTAATTGTTAGAAGTACTTAATCACCAATGGTAGCTAATTACTAACAGTGGTTAATTGCTAATGGTAGCTAATTAGTAATAGTAGTTAATCGCTAATTGTAGCTAACCTCTAACAGTACTTAGTAACTAGCTGTCAGATAAACTAATACTTCAGATTATAGACCAGGGTTCCCCAATTAGATTTCATCAAGGGCCAAATTCTGACCTGGGCACCAAGCCGAGGGCCACAGCACCTGTGGGGCACACGGCGGCAGGGAGGGGGGCGCATCAACAGCCCCACTCTAGTGACAATACTGATAATAATGTTGAAACTGCACTTATAGTGAATTATAACATTATTAGTTATTCCTGGGGTTCAGGAATACTACTGGTGAGGGTCACACAAAGATAAAATTCACCCTGGAAACAAAAGTTGAGAACCAACCATTTACTCAAAATAAATATTTGGTTATTACAGTCTGCTCTGAAAGTTTACAGATTTATAACAGCAGCTAGTTAACACAAAATAAAATTGAAAAAATATACTTTGCTAGTCTGCTGGAACAAATCAACAGTAATACAACTGTAACAACAGCCAGTTGGACATACTTAAATAATAAATACTAATACATGTATAATTTTTTTCTTCTTCTGTCTCTTCAGTTCCTCTTTGAAAAGAAACTTTCCAAACACATTCAAGGGACAGATGTAACCAACAGAATCCGGTCATTTTTCTAAATAATAGATTGTTCAGACTCAGATAATAAATACAAGAGAAATAATGAATGAATTAAGTAATTATTAGGCGGCCGGCGGCACAGTACCAAGTGATCCACGGATCGGCCCGGGGGTTGGGGACCACTGCTGGAGTCAATGGTTTGATCATGTGTTCAATGAAGCCTGTGAATTATGAGGATATAACAGTGGTCCGGTTCTGCAGCAGGTGTGTGCGTGCGCGCACCACATGGGGTAATGACTGAGGAGTGAGGCCAGGTCCAGATGACAATGTCCAGTTTAAACATATGTCACAGGAGAGCCGTGCTTCACACACTCCAAAAAAAGACGAGAGAAAAAAAGACGAGAAAAAAGAAAAACACACACGGGGCAGAGATGACGGTGCACTTATGTTGCAACGTTACAATATTTTAAACAATTAACTTTTTGCTCACAAGTTGGTGTGGGCCAGTCTGTGTCCTCTCTCGGGCCGCCTATTGGGGAACGCTGCTATAGACAGATACTTGTTTGAAAAACTTAAGGCTGATATTTAACGTGATTAAAGTAATCTGGTATCACTTCTATGTGCTTTGAATGAGTGTTAATAGAAGAGCACTATGTACATGTGATCTATTATTATTATTATTATTATTATTATTATTATTATTATTATTATTGTAGAAGTGGCTTAAAAAACCTTTTACTTGACTTTAGCCCTAAATGGCTTTAACAGAATAACTACACTGAAGCAACCGTGTGTAACATAATCCTATTGGTCTGTTAAATGTTGCAGTACAGTTTAATGTACAGTTTTATACAAATTATTAATTTTACCCCTGCCCCCTAAAAAGATCTTTGGTTTGTTCTTTTTGTCACTTTATCCTCACTAGGGTCACAGGGGTCACTGTGGGTCTAATCCAGCTACAATGGGTGAAGGCGGGGTACACCCTGTATGAGTCTCCAGTTCATCACAGGACTGAACATATATAGACAAACAATCACTCTCACATTAACACCTATGGACAATTTAGATTAACCAGTTAACCAGTTAACCAGTTAACCTATCAGTGCATGTGTTTGGATCCCATTACATTTTGGTTAATCTAGGTCAATGGTCAACGGCCTTTTCTTCTTTTTTCCCCAGAAATCTTTGGATTTCCATGAGTCCCGTGAAGCCGAGCCCCACCCACTGTGGGAGTACCCCTGCCGGGCTCTGACCCCCGCAGTAGGGGTCATGACCTTTGACTTCACCCAGTGTGTGCCTCAGCATCCGATGGTCAGTGAAGGTTCTCTGCCCTTCATCAGGTAAAGACTGTGCATGACTGCATCTGTGTGGGTTTTTATGCAGAAAATCTGTAAAAAAAAAAATCAGATAATTCAGGATTTATTGATGCTTTTTTTTTTTTACTCACTGTCTGGAAAAACTGTAATTTCTACACATATACTCCAGTATATGTGGTTAGTTAACGACAGTGCATGTGAGAAGAAAAATCACACCTGAAGTGAAAATGAGAGAAATTAAGATTATTTTAAAAGAAATGTTAAAAAACACATAATGATGTCAACAAAAACATACACAGACATAAAAATGTAGTTAAAAAGATGCTGAAAACACAAAAACCAGGTGGAGATGTTAAAAAAAAAAACCATAAAGCGTCCACATTTTAACTTGAACAAAACAAAGGTGTTAGCCTTGAGTTCTCTTTTAAATTTAACTGCACAACATCAGTAGGGTGAACATATGTCCGGATTTTGTCCGAACAGGCAGCTCTAAAACCAGGCTGTCCACACATCTGTCACACATCCTCACTTTTTATATTTCATCCTAAGGACAAAATGTAAACGGTGAGGACATGTGACAGACGTCCAGACAATCTGGGTTTAGAGCCGTCTGTCCGGACAAAATCCGGACTTATGGTCACCCTACATAAAGTCAGCAGCTGCAAAGACAAACACCGCACTTGTCTGTATCATGTTTGGGGAAAAACAGTGTGTGTTGTCTTAATGTGAGTTGTCTGTGCTGCTGCTCAGATCACTCAGGTTAGCTAGCAGATGCCTCTTCAGATGTCGTCCATGACGCTTGTGTTTCTGTTGTATTTTAAATTAGACTTGCATACAGTGCAGGTCACTGTGCCGTTTTGTTTAGTCAGATCCACCACCCCCTGGTTTACCTGCAGCAGCCATGACTCCTCTGGTTTAAGTCTGACTAGTCTGTGTTTATGCACTGAGAGAGAGAAAGGATAACATGTGACTTGTCGACTCCTACAAACTTAAGTTGACTTGTGCTACGGGAGTTGATGTGTCAAAGTTTCTGTTAATGCCCTTATATATATATATATATATATATATATATATAAATATATATATATATAAAGATGTTTTAAGAATATTTAAGAAATAATAAAGCAGACACCATAACCGTTCAGTATCTACATGTTCTTCAGGAGCGGTCGTTGCCATGGTGTCGCATTGTGGATGGAGTACAGGCTGTCAGAGGACGTTACTGTCAGTGGTGGACTGATTGGATCAATCGGTGAACAGGTACAGTCTGCACTAAATTTGAAAAGCTTTTTCTGCTTTCTTAGATGTAAATGAAATCAGATTAACTTGTGTAAAAGCATGAAGACATCAGGATATCTTGGCTTTTTTTTCTTTTGAATTCTCCCAGTGGTAACAATAACGTACTGCAAGTTCATCGTATACCAGCATTTAATAGATGAAAAAAATAATGAATAGACATCAATTGAGTAAATTAAAACTGAGAGCAGTCTCAAAGGCCTTCGCTGTCCCTCGCCACCACCTCCCATGGTGACGTCTGAGTCAAATTTGAGACAAATCGGTGTTTGTATTCCTGATCTAATGTCATTTTAGTACAGGTGATTTTATAGGGGGCACTATAGAGCAAAATCTTAATTTCTATTGATAAACTGGTGTAGGACCGAGAGATAGTATGAGTGTGTGTGTGTGAATGTGAAGCTAATGTAAAGCGCTTTGAGCACCATGAAGGTGGAAAAACACTATATAAGCTCAGTCCATTTAAATCAGAACATCTTTAGTTAAATGGATGTAGACCTGGGAGATAGATGTCTGAGTCATATTTGAGTCAAATCAGTGTTCGTATGTCTGAGCTGAAGTAATTATAGAGAAAGTAAAAGCTTTATTTTTTTGCAGGACAGTGTATTTGAAGGTTTATTTTATAATCTCATAGAATTTCATTATGAACACATACATTTATTATTCACAGTAAAATGATAAAAATGTGTTTTTAGTCTAACACTAGTTTAAGCATTTATTACTTATAAAAATAATATTTAAGGGACAGGTATTGATAGTTAAATTCTTCCTGGAAAAACAAGTGCAAAACTTGACAAAAAATAAATAAATACATTTTCTTATACTTTTATTTTGAAAAAAAATACTTAAAGGAAGCACCACTTTACTTTTTTTTTTTTTTTTTAAAGTTTCTTCTTCAGACATTAAATGTGTTAAATCTTACATATTTTAATCAGATGAATGAGAAAACAAGTGACTTTAGTGCTGGTTAGTTCATGTTTTTAATATATATGTGACAGTAATAAAAATAAGTCACTTCAGAGGGAAAATCAAAGGAGGAGAGAAAATGGGACTTTACAGATTAAAATGATGACTTTTATCTCATGATTATACATTTTTTAATCTCATATTTATTCTTCTCTTTTTTAAATAATGTCTTTTTATCTCAATTGTGACTTTTCCCTAAATGTTTTCCTAAATGTTCTGTCCATATCCACTAAACTGAGGAACTGTGACCTGATCAAACACATTTTCTACACACTGACTCACTTTTAAAGCATTTATTTTTATATACTTTTGAAACTTTACAGATTTTTGTATCTGATTAAATAAGTATTATTTCATCCATTGAAAAAAACACCTGCAGTTTTACTTTTTACTCTTGTACTTTATTACATTTGAGAAGTTCTACTCTTTTTCTTTTTTTTTACTTTTACTTCAGTAAAGGAGTTGAATCAGTACTTCTACTTTTACCACAGTAGTTTTCACACTAGTAGTTGTACTTTTACTGCAGTACAGATGGGAGTACTTTTACCACCTCTGTGTCTTCCTAAAATTACAACAGAGAAACAGAATTGTCTTGTTTTCATGAGTTTTTATTCCCATTTAATTCAGAATAAAGGTTAATTCCTCTTTCAGATGAACCATGTAAACACATAATTCCAGTTACAAATGATAATTCACTATTAAACTGAATTCAGAATAAAATCACTGGTTTATTCTGATCTTAATTCTGAATTCAATCATTCCTCTGACATGGAAAACAATTAATTATTCCTGTCATTCTGTACATGCTCCTGGTCTGGACACCATCCATCCATCCCTCCCTCCCTCCATCCATCCATCCATCCCTCCCTCCCTCCCTCCCTCCCTCCCTCTCTTCCTCCCTCCCTCCCTCCCTCCCTCCCTCCCTCCATCCATCCATCCATCCATCCATCCCTCCCTCCCTCCCTCCCTCCCTCCCTCCCTCCATTCATCCATCCCTCCATCCCTCCCTCCCTCCCTCCCTCCCTCCCTCCCTCCCTCCATCCATTCATCCATCCCTCCATCCCTCCCTCCCTCCCTCCCTCCCTCCCTCCCTCCCTCCCTCCCTCCCTCCCTCCCTCCCTCCCTCCCTCCATCCATCCATCCATCCCTCCCTCCCTCCCTCCCTCCCTCCATTCATCCATCCATCCATCCCTCCCTCCCTCCCTCCCTCCCTCCCTCCCTCCCTCCCTCCCTCCCTCCCTCCCTCCCTCCATCCATTCATCCATCCCTCCATCCATCCCTCCATTCCTCCATCCCTCCATCCCTCCCTTCCTCCATCCATCCCTCCCTCCCTCCCTCCCTCCCTCCCTCCATCCATCCCTCCCTCCCTTCCTCCCTCCATCCATCCATCCCTCCCTCCCTCCATCCATCCATCCCTCCCTTCCTCCATCCATCCATCCATCCGCCCATCCATCCATCCATCCATCCATCCATCCATCCATCCCTCGCTCCCTCCCTCAGTCCATCCATCCCTCCCTCCCTCCCTCCCTCCCTCCCTCCCTCCCTCCCTCTTTCCCTCCCTCCCTCCCTCCCTCCCTCCCTCCCTCCATCCATCCATCCATCCATCCATCCATCCATCCATCCATCCATCCATCCATCCATCCATCCATCCCTCCATCCACCCATCCCGCCCTCCCTCCCTCCCTCCCTCCATCCATCCATCCATCCATCCATCCATCCATCCATCCATCCATCCATCCATCTCCTAATATCACATCTTGTCTCATATTTATAACATCAGTGTCATTTATTGAATTAAGTCACGTTCCACATTTGAAGAAAAACATTTTATTTTGTAAAATTGTTGACATCTATCCATGGAAATTAATCATCCAACATTTTTAACTCATTTTCATGACCATAAAAACCCTATAACTGTTAATAACCAGATAAATGTAATAATCAGATATGATGTGTTTACATGCACTTAAGAAGTCATTAAAAATAGTTTTTCAATGATTCACTTCATTATTGAATGAATGACATATTGATCCTATTTTGTATTTTAACATATGTACAGATGTAAAAGAATGAAATAAATCATATTAACAGGTTTACATACATGAGCTCATCCTCATTATCTCCACTTCTATCGTTGTCTCCAAATCCATGTCAATGCTTCTGTGTTAGGAAACAGGAAAAAACCACTGGATTTGAACTAAACTCGTCCAAAGTAGAACAAACGCTGCCACTTAGTTTGACTTTTTTAAATCCACAGATAGGATGACAGTGTAGTTGTGTGGTGGTCAGTTAATGACAGCTCTGTGAACATCACACATGCTTTTACAAACACACATTTGGCTGCTTCATAGTCACATAGAGTCGACCATTAGAATCCTCCCAAAAAAAGTCTGAATGGAACCAAATCAGAGTTCAGGAAAATAAAAGTTTGTGTTTTTTTCTGTCGTGTGGTTTAGAGACAGATTCTTAAAAACTGATCTAATCGACTGGATCAAAGACAAGGATCAGTTTAATGGAGTTTAGGAAAGTGGACAGTGTCTCCAGTACAATAAATCCTAACTCCAGCGTACAGAGGTTCAGTGAATGTGGTCTGGACTCTGTGGATCAGAGTCATGGTTTCAGAGACGTTGTAGAAGGACAGAATACCTGCTGTGTGATCCAGGTAAACTCCTATTCTGGACCCAACTGGACCTGGGACAGAAGACTGGACTCTGTTGTACTGAAAGAAAGGACTGTTTTTGTCACAACATAAAGACCAAGATTTGTCATTTGATCCAAATTCACATTCATTATATTCTCCTTTTCTCTTAATGTCCTTATATGTGACTGCGACTATAACCCACCTCCCACTCCACTCCACCTCCCAGTAACATCGTCCAGTCAGACTCTCTCTGCTCATGACCTGAGGATCGTCACTGAATCTGTCTGGATGAGGAGGATGGTTCTGGATTTTACCCGTATATGTTACTCTTTTATTTTCCTCAGACAGAAACAGATATTTAGTCACAGTGTTTGGATCCAGTGTGATTTGTCGTGAATATGTTAAAAACTCTGATCTGGTCACTGGTTGTTGTTGCTGTTGTTGTTGTTGTTGTTGTTGTTGTTGTCGTCGTCGTGGTTGTTGTTGTTGTAGTTGTTGTTGTAGTAGTAGTTGTTGTTGTTGTTGTTGTCGTCGTCGTGGTTGTTGTTGTTGTAGTTGTTGTTGTTGTTGTTGTCGTCGTCGTGGTTGTTGTTGTTGTTGTTGTTGTTGTAGTAGTAGTTGTTGTTGTTGTTGTTGTTGTCGTCGTCGTGGTTGTTGTTGTTGTAGTTGTTGTTGTTGTTGTTGTTGTAGTTGTTGTTGTTGTTGTAGTAGTAGTAGTTGTTGTTGTCGTTGTTGTTGTTGTTGTAGTTGTAGTTGTTGTTGTTGTTGTAGTAAAGCCTGTGTTTGGGTGATTCTCAGTAACATGTTGTTCCATTCCTCTGTCAGACTCAGTTGGAGTTTATCTCTGAGCTCTGACACAGCTGTGGTCACATCCTTAAAGTAACTCAGAGGACACATGTCCACGCTGAAGGAGTCTGGATCTTCACTGAGTTCACACACTGATGGATACTGGAGTAAAAAGTGGTTGTGGTCGTGCGTCTGTGACAGTTTGTCCATGTGGGCGTCTTTCCTCCTCAGCTCAGTGATCTCCTGCTCCAGCTTCGACTCCAGTTCTTTGAGTCGAATCACTTCAGTTTCCTGTTTGGATCTGATCTGACGCTCCACATCACGCCTTCTTTCCTCCATCAGTCGGATCAGTTGGGTCAGGATCCGCTGGTTGTTCTCCACTGCTTGGTCAGCAGAGCGGTTGATGTTCTCCACCTGCTGTTGAAGAACCTTCACATCTTTGTGTTTGTCTTTGATTCTCTGCTGGATCTTCAGTCGACTCACCTCCAGCTCTGTCTGCCTCTCACTTCTTTCTGCTGCAGATGACACTGTGTCGTGGCCTTTATGTTCGTCCACAGAGCAGAGATAACAGATACACTGACCATCAGTGCGACAGAACATCTTCATCAGGTCATTATGACGAGGGCAGATGTTCTCCTGGAGCTTCTCTGATGGATCCACCAGCTTGTGTTTGTTAAAGGCAGCAGATTTATAATGAGGCTGAAGGTGTTGGTGGCAGTAGGAGACCAAACACACCAGACATGACTTGACCGCTTTCACTTTCCTCCCAGTGCAGACATCACAGACCACATCTTCATCTCCAGCGTAGCAGTGATCATCATCATCATCATCATCATCATCCTCATCAGGTCCCAGTCCAGTCTTCTTCAGTTTTTCCACTAAATCTGCCAACATGGTGTTTTTGTGCAGGACAGGCCTGGGTGTGACGGTCCATCTGCACTGAGGGCAGCTGTAGATCTGCTTCATATCTTCTCCATCCCAGTGGTTTTTAATACAGCTCATACAGTAGCTGTGTCCACAGTGAAGAGTCACCGGATCCTTCAGTAGATCCAAACAGATGGAACAGGAAAATGTTTCCTGATCCAGTTCAACTCCTCTCTGCGCCATTTGTGCCTCGTCTAACGACTGTTTAAGTTTCACTTTGAGTGAAACCGGTCTGAGCTGTGATCTGTACAACATGTGCAGTGTTTCCTGTCTGCTGTATGGACCTGCCTCATGTTGGCTCCGCCCACCTGTGAACTGTCAGATCTACAGGAGAGGAGTGGAGGTCATGTGACCACAGAGTGGAGTCACATATGAGGAAGCAGCTGAGTCACAAAGAACCGCTTCTGTCACAAACACAGTGGACGCAGACCCCTTGTTGCTATGGCAATGTTGAACAACGGCCTCTGATTGGTTGAATTAGTGTCACACAAACATTTTTAATAAACTTTTAGATAAATATAAAATCTGAATTTATGAAATTTGACCCAAGTGACTGGTTTTATGTTGGTGGGTCACATATGGAGTCATTTAATAGGTTATTATGCTCTTCATCCAACGGGCCACATTGGTACCATGGACGGGTCACATTTGGACCCCGGGCCCCATGTTTAACACCCCTGGTGTATCTTGTATTTATCTTCCTCCAGTGAAGGCATTTCTTTTCCCAGTAATAGTTGTTTTGTTTTTTCTTTTTTGTGGTCTCCTCCACAGGGTGAATGCCACTGGACTCCACACAGGAGACAGGGGGTGTACTTCTTGAGGTCGCCGTGGGATACCACCACCGACGCCAGAGCTGGAGTGTCATACACATTAACCTTTGAACCCAGTTTAGGAGACGTCAAGATGGACTTCCACGTGGAGTCTCAGTGACGACTGTTGAAGCAAAGGGATGGTTTTAAATCTGTGGTTGGTGTTTCCACATCAATACTCACCATTTAAAAGTCATTAACCCTTGTGTGGTCCTTCGGGTCAAAGAGACCCGGTGGCTCACAAATGTACCTTTTTATACGTACCGTAGGATGCCATTGCTTACTACTGAAAACAGTAATATATCCTTGGGGGGTGGGGTGATGAGTCTATGGAACTGAACTTTGGAATCTGGGTTTTTAAGACTCGATTTTAGGACACAGCCAGTGTGCCTTTTACGAAGGACCGCACAAGGGTTAAAGGGACATTTTCAGTCCTGTTTTATAATAAATACTGAAGCTGAACAATGTGGCTCTAACTTCTAGTACTTACTGTTATTATGGTCCTAGTAAAACACACACACACACACACACACACACATGTATATATATGTATATATATATATATCCACCACCACTATGTCAGGCTGATTGGCCATCGCCATCTTGTCAGTCTGGATCTGGAAGTCCCACAGGATCTTGGCCTGTTTGTTCTCTGTCACCTTTGGGGGGTTCTCCCATCTTGACCCTGGGACCTCCAGTCCATACTCTGTACAGATGTTCCTGTACAGTATGCCCGCTACCTGGTTATGCCTCTCCATGTATGCCTTACCTGCCACCATCTTACACCCTGCTGTGATGTGCTGGACTGTTTCAGGGGCTTCTCTACACAGCCTATACCTGGGGTCCTGTCTGATGTGGTAGACCCCGGCCTCTATTGCTCTGGTGTTCAGGGCTTGTTCTTGTGCAGCCATGAGTAGCGCCTCTGTGCTGTCCTTTAGTCCAGCCTTTTCCAGCCACTGGTATGTCTTTTCCATATCAGCCACTTCCTCAATTTGTCGAACATTCTGTGTTTAGACATAGCAAGCCTTTATTGAACTGAACTCTGACCCGGAAGTCTCCTCATCACCTGACCCCACACATACAATGCCATTGGTCTAATGTAAACAACAAACGTAGCCTGCGTAAAACATTAACCCTTCATATACTATATTCAGGTTTACCACAACAGTCATTTATTGAAGAGGCCACGTTCCCCCTAACATGATCTGAAGTCAAATAATAACAGTGAAAGAAGTAAAATTATGATCATCTTTACATGTACAAAGTTTACTTTAAAAGCTCAATAATATGAATTTAACATTTCTGAAGAATAACAAGTACATTTTTAACAATATTCTGCCTGAATGTATTAGTTTATTATTTACACACATGCATTAAAAGTTCAATTATAATTACAAATACACCAAACATTTATCAAATAGGCAGAATATTGGACACTTCTCTGAAGACAATTCAGTTTATTCACATTTTTTGTTAAAAGAATAGTTTTTGACGGTAAATATTTTGATGTAATTTCACTAAAGCGAAGAGATAAATGTAAAGAGTATAAAGTAAATATATTTATATAAATGTAAAGAGTATAAAGTACATATATTTATATAAATGTAAAGAGTATAAAGTACAAATATTTATATAAAATATAAAGAGTATAAAGTACAAATATTTATATAAAATGTAGGGAGTAAAAGTAAAAAGTTGCTATAAAAACAAATACTCCAGTAAAGTATTTTATTTAGTTATTTAGTTACTTCCACCTCTGGTCAGTCCTCCGTACACATCAGGGGTGTTTAGAATAGTGACTTTAAAAATAAATAGTTTTATTCCATATAACACTGTGTATTCTAGACTACACCACTGAATAAAATATATAATAACAGGCAGTTATAAAAACTGAAAGTTAAACTAAATGATAAAAGGAACATTTCTATGTACATGTGCAAATGATAAACTGAGACAAAACACTGTTAAAATGATGAAGACATTTCAGGTTTTTATTTATTTAAAGGATAATATTTAGATAAAAACATTTTCATTGTAATTTTGACTAAAAGAAAGAGAAAAGGTTATTTATTATTTATCATGATTTATAGCAGGGTTGTTGGTTCAGTTCCACATTCAGCTAAATTTGATCTGAAGTGAAGCCGAACCATTGAAATAATAACAGAATAATAAATAAATAATGTCAACTCCAAACTTTTCTATATGTTAGAGTGAAAAAAGAAAAACTGAACAATGAAAATGTTCATGTGGACAAACAATCCTTTCAAACAATGTGAATAACATGAACAAAGTGAAAGAATAAGCATCATTTTAACCATATTCTGCTTGTGTTTATCATTTCCACATGTTCATTCTAACTTGCAGATCACACTGGATCAAATACAAACACACATTATTTAATATCAGGCAGAATATTGTTAAAATTGCACTGACTTCTCCTTAAACATTTATATTCCTTCCGATTATTTGAACTTTTGACAAAATTATACTTTGTTTTAGTGTAAAGATGTGACAAATATTAACATTTAAAAAGAGAAAAAAGTGCAGTTGTGAGTATTTATAGATTATGATAGAATTGTACTGGTTCTGACCCACTTCACATTGACTTGGTCTGAATGTGGAACCTGAACTAAAGTGCTTATTCATTAATATCTTAATATTAGCATTTCTTAATATAGCATTTCACAAATTCATCCACAGGTCCACACTGGACCCTTTGGGGGGCCGGATTTGGCCCCTGGGCCACATGTTTGACACCTATGATTTATAGATTATTACCTCCACCAAGGAGGGAGTAAATTCAGGTACGTTTGTTCGTCTGTCAACACGATTATGCAAAAAGTTCTGAACGGATTTTGATTACATTTTCAGGAACAATAGTTAATGGGTCAAGGAAGAACCCATTAGATTTTGAGCAATGAAGGTCAAAGGTCAAGGTCACACTAAAGGTCAACAGCTAAAACACATCAGTGGTAATATCTAAGGATTCAGACAAGATTTTTTTTCATTCACATGGTCTGACCTTCAGACATCAGATGGATCAACACCTATGGCTCTAACCTTTGACCCCTAACCTTCATGCATCAGACGGATCAACACCTATAGCTCTAACCTTTGACCCCTAACCTTCAGACATCAGACGGGTCAACACTTATGGCTCTAACCTTTGACCCCTAACCTTCAGACATCAGACAGATTAACACCTATGGCTCTAACCTTTGACCCCTAACCTTCAGACATCTACTGTCTCTGACTGCTTTGTTCTGTTTGTTCTGAATAAAGACAAAGTCATAAAATAAATTTAACAAAAATGAACAAAATAATTCATAACATGAACAAAATAAGACAAATGGAACAAAAAAATAATAAAATAAAAAAAACAATATGTAGAAAAATAAACAAAATAAAGAAAAGCAGTTTTAATTTAGCCTTTTTTCTAATTTAGTTGCCTTTTGATACTTGTTCCGTCAACAAAACTCTGTAAAAACAGTAAAAAATTAAATAAATAAAAAGGAAAACTGTTGAAATTTTCTGAATATTTAAACTAAAGCATCCATTCAGAAGACAAGATGACATTGAGAAGCCCAGACCACTGGAGTTAGCCATTAGCCAGGGTCCCGACGAGCGACGATGGCTGACAGTTGCACAGCCCGGATGACCCAGAGCTCCCAGCAGGACAGCAGTCCACCTGCGTGCATCCGGGAAAAATACAGTCCAGGGTGAAAATGTCGACTGGGTCCGCGAGATTCTGGAGCTTTTTGGAGATTGTGGGCGAGGAGAAGCGGCGAACATTCAACGCCAGCGTCCTTTCTGTGACACAAATGTGTGGACAACCACAGTGACAGCAGACAGTATCAACAGACACACCATCACAACAACACTTACAGTACATAAAGATAAAAACACAATAAAAACATCAGAGGAAAAACTGAAGAAAAATCTTTGTGCCCATTTCTTTAAGCCGATATTGGGGCCGATATGGATAAAAATAAATAAATAAAAAGTGACAAATATTCCAGGTCTCAAGTTCAAAATAAATATTTAATAGTCACAAATAAAATAAAAAAACAAGTTGAGGTAGAACTTGTAACATTTAAACAACCTGTAAAACATAAAATACTTCATTATATTTAAAACAATTGCAAACATGTGACATTGTGCACATTACACTTTCTATATTTTAGGAGTTATTTTCACTTTGAAATTCACTATTATGCAGTGTGCACAATATGGTACTTGTTTGTAACTTTGTTTTCAATATTTTATGTTATACATGTTGTTTAACAGCTCCAAGACACTCGACAAAACAACATGTGAATCAGCCGATGCACTTAAAACACTCAAATATAAATATATATTTCTTTATAATTCCAGGAAAAATAGGTCAATATAAAAATATTTCAATCACATTGTTTTTCAGGAAGGAAATCTTGACAAAGGTTCTCATAATTCATTCAACAAAGGGTTAATATTCATAGATATTACTTTCCTACATACTGTTAATATTGTGTATTCATATTTTATGTCCATTTTTAAATGTTCTACTCACACACACACACACACACACACACACACACACACACACACGTTCATGTCTCATGAGGTCCATGTTTGTAAAAATAAAAATTGGAAAATTAAATTACATTTTTAAAAAAATACAAATGAATGAATAAATTAAATGTAATAATTAAAAAATAAGATAAATAAATAATATACATAAATAACAAAAAAAACCCACAAAAATAAATAATTACTTAAAAAACACATCTTCAAACCTTTGAAAAACACATTTCACTTTGCACCCTTATGCTTTATGGGGACTTCCAGAAAAAAAAAAAACTAATTCATGTATTTAAATGGTCACATCATTTCTATTTTACTAGTGGGGAACTTTATTTATATTTAACTTTTGGGGGGACATGAATTTTGGTCCCCATATTGTCAGAGGTCCCCATGGCGTGACTGTGTAAACACATCAATGTCCCCATAATGATAGGAATACAAGCACACACACATTTTTTAGCACTATTCTTAATTTATTAAATGTTGGGGGTTTGGAACCTTTGAAACACTTGTAGCGTAGAAGTCTCTCCAAGAAAATATATTTGGGCGCCAGACTGAAAAAGGGGACATTTACCTTAAACAATCATTTAAATTAATTAGGAGAGAGAAAAGAAAGTTTACCCCGTCTGCTCACTTCTAAGCTACAAAAAAAACATGGACACCAGAACATTAAATTAAAGATTCAGATGATTATTATTATTTAACTCACAAAAGGAGAAACAAAACATTTCATCATAATACAGAAAAAAAACAAGTATCAACTCAGAATTTCAATACATTAAACATAAAATAAAATTTCTTAAAACAAAAAAAAGTCTTGTATTTGAAGAGGGAAGGATGAGCAGAGGAATGACACTATGTACGGGTTGAATGTCACTGAGGTGGACGTATGGAAATGCAGTTCACTATGAGGGTTTCTGGGAATGATGAGGGTCGTCTTCTATGATTTGACTTCTTCCAGGTGAGTAGATAAGGGTTAAAGGTGGGAGAGTGATGGGGTCCAAGGGTCAGGGTGAAGTGGGTTATGAGGGAGACTGAGGTGTGAAAGAGTTGGAGTGTCCAGGAATGTCTTCAGGTAAAAAAAAAAAGTCAGGACAGTTGGAGAGAAAAAAAAATGACTTAACTCAGAGAGGGAAGATGAAGGTTTTGGGTTGATCCAGGTGACATTAGTACTGTGGAGTCCAAACAGGGACGGTTCTGTCCACTCCAGAGATTCCAGGCTTTTCTCTGTCCTTTGTCTTTAGACCAGGGGTTCTCAAACTTTTTTGGCCCAGGTCCCCCTTGGAGGGGTGACATTTTTCCATGTCCCCCCTCATCCTCGCGATACTGAAAATGATAAAAAACCACTTCAACAATGATTATTATGAAACAATGATAACCTTTTTTAATAGTGCTTTTGTGCAAACCAGCCACATTTTCAGGTATTATAATATAAATGAACACTTCAGAAACAACAATTTTAAATAATTTTAAAATAATAAACGGAACAAAAGACACACAAAACCATGTGTGTGTGACAGACAGACAGACAGACAGACAGACAGACAGACAGACAGACAGACAGAGACTTAATGAGAGGGATGAGCTTGTCAAACTCAATATAACTATCAATGTACTTTCTCTTTTTAGGGTTAGGGCGTTTGTTTTTGTCATTGTCATTTTCATTGTCATTTCTTTTACCACTTCTTGAGGAACTTGGCGGACACAAAAATCGATCCATGTTCGCTGCAGGGTGGCTAAAAATAGCCTGTGACTCGCTCCGTCTCAATTTAGTCAAGCTGGCGTCAAACAGCGCTGTTACTTCCGCCCGCTCGCTACAAAATAAAACTTCCGCATTTCAAAATAAAACAACAAAAATAAAATAAAATAAAATAAAACAAAAATAAAACAAAACCGTGAATAATTTCGCGTACCCCCTGGACATGCGCCACGTCCCCCTAGGGGTCCGTGGACCCCAGTTTGAGAACCGTGGCTTTAGACCACTCCAGTTCACTTTAGATTCATCTACGTAAATTCCGGATTACAAGCCGCTACTTTTTTCCTAATCTTTCAACCTTGCGGCTTTTTCAGTGATGCGGCCAATTTATGTAATTTTCCTAACGGCCGCCAGAGGCGCTCGAGTAGAAAAGGTCAGATTTAGACCGGTGGAATATATGCGTCGAGGAAGACTGAATGAAAAAGGAGGGGCGGAACAGATGCGGGGTGACGGGTTTAAGTGGGAGCGGTAAAGGTGACGGACAGGTGTACAAGGGGTAAAAAGTTGCTTAAAGAAAAACCCGCGGCGGTGTGTGAGAGAAGACAGAGGCTCGACCAGACCCTGTGGATTATTTTTGCACGTTGGCACGGAGGAGTTTGACCTGAACTCTCTGCCAAAGATTAAAGTTATCACTGACTCTGCGATAGATGAGGCGAGGCGGCGACCAGCCACCTGTTTGTGGATGCGGCGGACAATAGTGGATATATATTTTTCCCTCCCTTACCTTTGGAAATATACACTTTTTTTTCCCTTGGATTACTTTCAACGGGACCCGGACTCTGCAGGTCTGCATCAAACCTTAAGTATCATTTTCCGTTCATTTTGCCGGCTGTGATTTTTGGACTGTGGACTTTAACCCTTGTGCGGTCCTTCGGGTCAAAGAGACCCGGTGGTTCACAAATGTACCTTTTTATACGTACTGTAGGATGCCATTGCTTACTACTGAAAACAGTAATATATCCTTGGGGGGTGGGGTGATGAGTCTATGGAACTGAACTTTGGAATCTGGGTTTTTAAGACCCGATTGTAGGACCTAGCCAGTGTGCCTTTTACGAAGGACCGCACAAGGTTAATGAAGGACATTTAGTTTCATTCGCGGGACTTGAAGTCGGGTTTGGGTTAATTTTGTGTTTGTGTTACATGTTTTAATGTGGGCACATGCGGCTTATATACAGGTGCGGCTTGTGTATGTACAAAATCGGTTTTCCTCTTAGAATGAGGTGGGTGCGGCTAATAATCAGGTGCGCTCTATAGTCCGGAAATTACGGTACTTTTTTTTTCTTTATTCAGTTTTCAGTCTTTTTTTTTTTCTTTACTCTCACTCCTGCTTGGCTTTCTGACCTCCTTCCTGTCTGTCTTGCTCCTCCCATTTTCTTTCTGCTTTACTTGCTCCTCCTACTAGTCAGGTGTGCCTCCTTTATAGTACCCATCCCAGTGATGTCACAATTTAAAGCACCTGCTACACACTGCAAGTTGAAATATTGACACAAGGAACAAAACCAATTAAAACTGTAAGCAGTGTCAAAGGCCTTCGCCGTCCCTCGCCACCCGCCTCCCCACGCAACGTCTGAGTCAAATTTGAGTCAAATCAGTGTTCGTATTGTTGTGGAATTATTTCAGTTTAATTAAGAACGAAGCTGGAATCAGATTAATATTTAGAAAATAATTGTAATGAGTTTTGTTCAAGACAGAACACACACGGCAGCATGTGTGTGGAGAGATCTGTGCCAGACCAAGGAGACACAGATACAACTGGCCAATCAAAGGAAACATACAGAAAGGTTGGTAAAGATAATGATCATACAATCAGCAATAAAAGGAGGTCACATAAGGTTGGTAAAACTTTCAACAGATAGAACTAACCATAAAAGTGTCACTGACTGGTTTAAATGCCCTGGACTAAGCACAGTCAACGGTTAAAGTTGTCAGATGTAAATCATAAGACAAAGTAATAATATAAAGAAAAAAATAAGTCATACAATGTTAAAGCACAATAGATTTCCATTACAGTATGTCTGAGCTAAAGTAATTATAAAGAAAGTAAAAGCTTTATTTTTTTGCAGGACAGTGTATTTGAAGGTTTATTTTATAATCTCATAGAATTTCATTATGAACACATACATTTATTATTCACAGTAAAATGATAAAAATGTAAAGTGTTTTTAGTCTAACACTAGTTTAAGCATTTATTACTTATAAAAATAATATTTAAGGGACAGGTATTGATAGTTAAATTCTTCCTGGAAAAACAAGTGCAAAACTTGACAAAAAAATAAATACATTTTATTATACTTTTATTTTCAAAAAATACTTAAAGGTAGCACCGCTTTACTTTTTTTTTTTAAAGTATCTTCTTCACACATTAAATGTGTTAAATCTTACATATTTTAATCAGATGAATGAGAAAACAAGTGACTTTAGTGCTGGTTAGTTCATGTTTTTAATATATATGTGACAGTAATAAAAATAAGTCACTTCAGAGGGAAAATCAATGGAGGAGAGAAAATGGGACTTTACAGATTAAAATGATGACTTTTATCTCATGATTATACATTTTTTTAATCTCATATTTATTCTTCTCTTTTTTAAATAATGTCTTTTTATCTCAATTGTGACTTTTCCCTAAATGTTTTCCTAAATGTTCTGTCCATATCCACTAAACTGAGGAACTGTGACCTGATCAAACACATTTTCTACACACTGACTCACTTTTAAAGCATTTATTTTTATATACTTTTGAAACTTTACAGATTTTTGTATCTGATTAAATAAATATTATTTCATCAATTGAAAAAAACACCTGCAGTTTTACTTTTTACTCTTGTACTTTATTACATTTGAAAAGTTCTACTCTTTTTCTTTTTTTTACTTTTACTTCAGTAAAGGAGTTGAATCAGTACTTCTACTTTTACCATAGTAGTTTTCACACTAGTAGTTGTACTTTTACTGCAGTACAGATGGGAGTACTTTTACCACCTCTGTGTCTTCCTAAAATTACAACAGAGAAACAGAATTGTCTTGTTTTCATGAGTTTTTATTCCCATTTAATTCAGAATAAAGGTTAATTCCTCTTTCAGATGAACCATGTAAACACATAATTCCAGTTACAAATGATAATTCACTATTAAACTGAATTCAGAATAAAATCACTGGTTTATTCTGATCTTAATTCTGAATTCAATCATTCCTCTGACATGGAAAACAATTAATTCCTCTTTAATATTATTCCTGTCATTCTGTACATGCTCCTGGTCTGGACACCATCCATCCATCCCTCCATCCCTCCATCCATCCATCCATCCATCCATCCATCCATCCATCCATCCATCCATCCATCCATCCATCCATCCATCCATCCATCCATCCATCCATCCCTCCATCCATCCATCCCTCTCTCCCTCCATCCATCCATCCATCATCCATCCATCCCTCCCTCCATCCATCCATCCATCCATCCATCCATCCATCCATCCATCCATCCATCCCTCTCTCCCTCCATCCCTCTCTCCCTCCATCCATCCATCCATCATCCCTCCCTCCCTCCCTCCCTCCCTCCCTCCCTCCCTCCCTCCCTCCCTCCCTCCCTCCCTCCCTCCCTCCATCCATCCCTCCACCCATCCATTTCCATCCATCCCTCCATCCATCCCTCCCTCCCTCCCTCCCTCCCTCCCTCCCTCCCTCCCTCCCTCCCTCCCTCCCTCCCTCCCTCCCTCCCTCCCTCCCTCCCTCCATCCATCCATCCATCCATCATTCCTCCCTCCATCCATCCATCCATCCATCCCTCTCTCCCTCCATCCATCCATCCATCATCCCTCCCTCCCTCCCTCCCTCCCTCCCTCCCTCCCTCCCTCCCTCCCTCCCTCCCTCCCTCCCTCCATCCATCCCTCCACCCATCCATTTCCATCCCTCCCTCCCTCCCTCCCTCCCTCCCTCCCTCCCTCCCTCCCTCCATCCATCCATCATTCCTCCCTCCATCCATCCATCCATCCCTCTCTCCCTCCATCCATCCATCATCCCTCCCTCCCTCCCTCCCTCCATCCATCCATCCATCCATCATCCCTCCCTCCATCCATCCCTCTCTCCCTCCATCCATCCATCCATCAACCCTCCCTCCCTCCCTCCCTCCATCCATCCATCCATCCATCCCTGCCTCCCTCCCTCCATCCCTCCATCCCTCCATCCATCCATCCCTGCATCCAACCATCCATCCATCCCTCCCTCCATCCATCCATCCATCCATCCCTCCATTCATCCATTCATCCCTCCATCCATCCATCCATCCATCCCTCCATCCATTCATCCATCCATCCATCCATGCATCCATCCATTCATCCATCCCTCCATCCATTCATCCATTCATCCATCCCTCCATCCATTCATCCATCCATCCATTCATCCATCCCTCCATCCATTCATCCCTCCATCCATCCATCCATCCATCCATCCATCCATCCATTCATCCCTCCATCCATCCATCCATCCATCCCTCCATCCATCCATCCATCCATCTCCTAATATCACATCTTGTCTCATATTTATAACATCAGTGTAATTTATTGAACTAAGTCACGTTCCACATTTGAAGAAAAACATTTTATTTTGTAAAATTGTTGACATCTATCCATGGAAATTAATCACCCAACATTTTTAACTCATTTTCATGACCATAAAAACCCTATAACTGTTAATAACCAGATAAATGTAATAATCAGATATGATGTGTTTACATGCACTTAAGAAGTCATTAAAAATAGTTTTTCAATGATTCACTTCATTATTGAATGAATGACATATTGATCCTATTTTGTATTTTAACATATGTACAGATGTAAAAGAATGAAATAAATCATATTAACAGGTTTACATACATGAGCTCATCCTCATTATCTCCACTTCTATCGTTGTCTCCAAATCCATGTCAATGCTTCTGTGTTAGGAAACAGGAAAAAACCACTGGATTTGAACTAAACTCGTCCAAAGTAGAACAAACGCTGCCACTTAGTTTGACTTTTTTAAATCCACAGATAGGATGACAGTGTAGTTGTGTGGTGGTCAGTTAATGACAGCTCTGTGAACATCACACATGCTTTTACAAACACACATTTGGCTGCTTCATAGTCACATAGAGTCGACCATTAGAATCCTCCCAAAAAAAGTCTGAATGGAACCAAATCAGAGTTCAGGAAAATAAAAGTTTGTGTTTTTTTCTGTCGTGTGGTTTAGAGACAGATTCTTAAAAACTGATCTGATCGACTGGATCAAAGACAAGGATCAGTTTAATGGAGTTTAGGAAAGTGGACAGTGGATCCAGTGGATCCAATCCAAACTCCAGCGTACAGAGGTTCAGTGAATGTGGTCTGGACTCTGTGGATCAGAGTCATGGTTTCAGAGACGTTGTAGAAGGACAGAATACCTGCTGTGTGATCCAGGTAAACTCCTATTCTGGACCCAACTGCACCTGGGACAGAAGACTGGACACTGTTGTACCAGAATGAGGGAATGTTTTTGTCACACCATAAAGACCAACATTTATCATTGTATCCAAATAAACATTCATTATAGTTTCCTTTTCTCTTAATGTCCTTATATGTGACTGCGACCCAAACCTCCCTCCCACTCCACTCCACCTCCCAGTAACATCGTCCAGTCAGACTCTCTCTGCTCATGACCTGAGGATCGTCACTGAATCTGTCTGGATGAGGAGGATGGTTCTGGATTTGACCCGTACATGTTACTCTTTTATTTTCCTCAGACAGAAACAGATATTTATTCACAGTGTTTGGATCCAGTGTGATTTGTCGTGAATATGTTAAAAACTCTGCTCTGGTCACTGGTTGTTGTTGTTGTTGTTGTTGTTGTTGTTGTCGTCGTTGTGGTTGTAGTTGTTGTTGTTGTTGTTGTAGTAGTAGTTGTTGTTGTTGTTGTCGTCGTTGTCGTTGTTGTCGTATTTCTTGTATTTCTTGCTGTTGCTGTTGTAGTAGTAGTAGTTGTTGTTGTCGTTGTTGTTGTTGTTGTAGTTGTAGTTGTTGTTGTTGTTGTTGTTGTTGTTGTTGTTGTAGTAAAGCCTGTGTTTGGGTGATTCTCAGTAACATGTTGTTCCATTCCTCTGTCAGACTCAGTTGGAGTTTATCTCTGAGCTCTGACACAGCTGTGGTCACATCCTTAAAGTAACTCAGAGGACACATGTCCACGCTGAAGGAGTCTGGATCTTCACTGAGTTCACACACTGATGGATACTGGAGTAAAAAGTGGTTGTGGTCGTGCGTCTGTGACAGTTTGTCCATGTGGGCGCCTTTCCTCCTCAGCTCAGTGATCTCCTGCTCCAGCTTCGACTCCAGTTCTTTGAGTCGAATCACTTCAGTTTCCTGTTTGGATCTGATCTGACGCTCCACATCACGCCTTCTTTCCTCCATCAGTCGGATCAGTTGGGTCAGGATCCGCTGGTTGTTCTCCACTGCTTGGTCAGCAGAGCGGTTGATGTTCTCCACCTGCTGTTGAAGAACCTTCACATCTTTGTGTTTGTCTTTGATTCTCTGCTGGATCTTCAGTCGACTCACCTCCAGCTCTGTCTGCCTCTCACTTCTTTCTGCTGCAGATGACACTGTGTCGTGGCCTTTATGTTCGTCCACAGAGCAGAGATAACAGATACACTGACCATCAGTGCGACAGAACATCTTCATCAGCTCATCGTGACGAGGGCAGATGTTCTCCTGGAGCTTCTCTGATGGATCCACCAGCTTGTGTTTGTTAAAGGCAGCAGATTTATAATGAGGCTGAAGGTGTTGGTGGCAGTAGGAGACCAAACACACCAGACATGACTTGACCGCTTTCAGTTTCCTCCCAGTGCAGAAATCACAGACCACATCTTCATCTCCAGCATAGCAGTGATCATCATCATCATCATCCTCATCAGGTCCCAGTCCAGTCTTCTTCAGTTTTTCCACTAAATCTGCCAACATGGTGTTTTTGTGCAGGACAGGCCTGGGTGTGACGGTCCATCTGCACTGAGGGCAGCTGTAGATCTGCTTCATATCTTCTCCATCCCAATGGTTTTTAATACAGCTCATACAGTAGCTGTGTCCACAGTGAAGAGTCACCGGATCCTTCAGTAGATCCAAACAGATGGAACAGGAAAATGTTTCCTGATCCAGTTCAACTCCTCTCTGCGCCATTTGTGCCTCGTCTAACAACTGTTTAAGTTTCACTTTGAGTGAAACCGGTCTGAGCTGTGATCTGTACAACATGTGCAGTGTTTCCTGTCTGCTGTCTAGACCTGCCTCATGTTGGCTCCGCCCACCTGTCAACTCTCACATCTACAGGAGAGGAGTGGAGGTCATGTGACCACAGAGTGGAGTCACATATGAGGAAGCAGCTGAGTCACAAAGAACCGCTTCTGTCACAAACACAGTGGACGGAGACGCAGGGTTAATGTTCAGTTAATGAGGTTGAATTGATTTAACTGGAAAAAACACTTTCTTTAGCTTTCTCTATTTTAATATTAAAAAACACAAAAAACAACCTGCCAAAGCAACATGTTTGAGCAGCTGTAAAAGACACTGTCTGGACAAAAAAAAGTCAGAACATCACCTTTGGTTTTGATGACAGGACACATGTACATTGACATCTTTTTTACCACATAATGCTTATGTCGTGTCCCAATAAGGTGCTTCATATTTTTAATCCATAGCTGTGATAATTTTTGATGATGATGATGATGGTGGATCGGACCATCATCCCAAATTAGAGTCTGGATTTTATGGAGGCTAATTTTAGTTTCATTCATTCATTCATTCGTTTTATTTTATTTTATTTGGTATAGACGAACAATGTACATTAATGAACATTCCTGTAAATTCACCCAATTGTAGCCAAAAGGCTCATTAGCGTTGGCAGTCCTCCTATAATAAAAATAAACAACAAAGAATCATAAACAAGAATTAAAACTGTAAACAGTCTCAAAGGCCTTCGCTGTCCCTCGAGGCAGAGTCCTGCACGGGTTTGGGTACCCGTGGGTGACCCGTGGGTTTCACGAAACGGGTGAAAAATGTTGTGCTGTGTCAGATACGGGTTTGGTTCGGGTCGGACGTGGGTGATCTCGGGTCTAATTTGCGGTTCATAGGCTAAAAACTGTTCTTTAGTTTGGACTTGTATAGCTGCCTCCTGGCGGCTTCCTTCTTGATGCGTTTTTCAAGCATGTGTGTGTGTGTGTGTGTGTGTGTGTGTGTGTGTGTGAGCTCACGGATAAAAATATTTTTTGATTTTGTTATTTGTCTGCTACTGTTTAACAACATTTTTATTTGGCTCTGCCTTGGCTATGTCACTGTTCAGTATATTCGTGGCAATAAATGTTTGTATTTAAGTTTGGCTATCTGACATTTTCTTCCGGGTTGGGGTCGGATATCGGGTTCATTTATAGCGCAGGGGTTCTTAAACTTTTTTGGCCCAGGTCCCCCTTGGGTGAAATTTTTCCATGTCCCCCCTCATCCTCGCGATACTGAAAATGATAAAAAACCACTTCAACAATGATTATTATGAAACAATGATAACCTTTTTTAATAGTGCTTTTGTGCAAACCAGCCACATTTTCAGGTATTATAATATAAATGAACACTTCAGAAACAACAATTTTAAATAATTTTAAAATAATAAACGGAACAAAAGACACACAAAACCATGTGTGTGTGTGTGTGACAGACAGACAGACAGACAGACTTTTGGTGGAATTTTGGTCTCCCATCATTGTTCTCAATGAAGCCAAACTCAATATAACTATCAATGTACTTTCTCTTTTTAGGGTTAGGGCGTTTGTTTTTGTCATTGTCATTTTCATTGTCATTTCTTTTACCACTTCTTGAGGAACTTGGCGGACTGAAAAATCGATCCATGTTCGCTGCAGGGTGGCTAAAAATAGCCTGTGACTCGCTCCGTCTCAATTTAGTCAAGCCGGCGTCAAACAGCGCTGTTACTTCCGCCCGCTCGCTACAAAATAAAACTTCCGCATTTCAAAATAAAACAGCAAAAAAACAAAACAAAACAAAAACAAAAAAATAAAACCGTGAATAATTTCGCGTACCCCCTAGACATGCGCCACGTCCCCCTAGGGGTCCACGGACCCCAGTTTGAGAACCGTGGTTATAGCGGGTCAGTTCGGGTGCGGATTTTAAAAAAATTTTTTGTTGGAAAACAGGTCTGATACGAGTTTGAACATGACGGGTACGGGCGGTTGCGGTATGTCAAAATCAGAACCGTGAAGGACTCTGCCCCGAGGCCGCCTCCCCTGGTCGACCACCTCCCTATGCGACGTCTGAGTCAAATATTAGCCAAATCGGTGTTTGTATACTTGATCTAATGCCATTTTAGTAAAAGCAATTTTATAGGGGGCACTATAGAGCAAAGGCGTAATTTCTATTGATAAACTGGTGTAGGACCCAGAGATAAAACGTCTGAGTCAAATTTCAGCCAAATATGTGTTCGTATGTGTTGGAATAAGTGTATATAGCATATACAATTATTGTGTTTCTTTAATTATCATGCATTACTTACTTTGGTTTAAGGAATGTGCTATTGCATAAGAAGCTATGTGTCTTAACCTGAATTTTGATGACTCATCTCTGAACAGATTTTTCAGTATCGGTTTCAGTAAATCTTGTTTAACAACATACCACATGTGACAGTAAATGTGTAAAAGATAAGAAATTGAAAGGAGACAGTTCGCACTTTGCTCATCCCCTCCCCTTAGGGACTGCCTCCTATTGTGTAACCTAGGGAACCTCAAACTAAATAAAAGGCGAGGAAACGCCAAAATATTCAGAGCGGTTACGGAGATTATGTCTCTGTCCGTTTCTCCTCGCGAGTAACAAATTTATGACTCTGTCTTCTCTTCCTTTTGTTGTTTAAAAGTTGTTCTAGGTTGTTTGAACCTGACAGTATGTCCGAGCTGAAGCAAATTATGTCGTAATTTTTACCGAAATCTTCACAAACTTTGCGACAGCGTAGCACAAAAACGATGCAACTTGTCCGAAAAATTTGGATACCTTTTGATGTCCCACTTGTCTAGATGGTGTTCATCGATTTTGAGCTCATTTGGCCCGACGGCGAGTTCTTTAAATTCCGATGACAGCGAAAACGATGACTCAACATATTTGAAATTTCAATCCAAGATGGCAGACTTCCTGTTGGTTTATGGGCGTGGCCATCATAAGGTTTTTTGTTCATCATCATATGACAAACGTGTACTGATTTTCATAGCTCTAACTTCACTAGGGCGTGATCTGGCCTAATACAAACTATTGTCACTATTCTAGGGGGCGCTGTAGACACATTTCTTTACCGACTTTTACGAAAATCTATAACTACAAAATTTGTGGAGTGTTCGTGCATGTTCAGGGGGTCAAATTAGAGGTCAAAGGGCTGACTCCCCTTGCACCCGCCGTGGTCCACAGCGAAGGCCTAAATGATGGTGTAAAATATGAGACCAAATATAAACCAGTGGTATCATTGAATTATTTCTATCTTTCCTTTTTTCACACTTTAACAAGATGATAAATACAATAGCAAGTATAAATACAAATGAAATCTAACAGTGTAGAGGGAGGCCAAAAGCTTAACCTGCTTCTGTAGTTAATTAATTAACATTAATTAAGTTCAAATTAACAAAAAATAACTGAAACAAAATAACAAAAACACAATCCAACAAAGAATTTAGTTAATGTAAACTAAAAAGCAGGTGTTTTATTTATTTCACTGTCTTTATCAGCTGAACCCTCAGACCATAACACTGTGGGCCACGACTGTCAAACTCATCTTCTTCATTTTCCACATTCAGTCTGATTTGATCTCAAGTGGGTCGGACCAGTAAAATGAAAATATAATAACCTATAAATAATGACAACTACACATTTTTATTTTACTGCAAAAAACCCATTAAATTATGAAAATACAAAAAAAGTTACATTTCTATTCTATTTCTAATAATAATAATAATAATAATAATAATAATAATAATAATAGATTAGATTTCTATTGTGCTTTTCAAGGCACCCAAAGCGTTTTACATGATGGCTACGTCTGCTTTTTTCTTGTCACGTGACCAGTCTGTGACGTCATCGTCCAGAGCTCTTTTCAATATTTCTCAAAATATAAATACATTATTTTTATATAGACTTATGTTCATAGATATACAGCTGGGGTCTCAAACTTATTTTCTTCAGGGGCCACATGTAACCCAATTTTATCTCCAGTGGGTCAGACCAGTAAAATAATAATATAATAACCCATAAATAATGAAATATTTGTTGCTGTCTTTGTGAGGGGGAAAACATCACATTTTGAAAATACATACTTTTATAAACTATCCAAACAAAAAAGGTGTAAACCTGAAAAGATTTCAATTTCTTCCAAAAAATCAGTTCCATTTTAACAATATTCTTCCTCAGTTTCTCATTAGTCCATGTGTTTTATTATGGGTCAGTTCTACAAAGACACTAAACTCTTAGTAACAGAAGCAGAAAATGGTTCAAATTGTGTCTAATTTTCTTTAGACATTTCAGGTTGTTCACATTTGTTCAGTTTTTTTCACATTTTATTGTCACAGGATAGTTTGTAAATGTAAATGTTTTCATAATTTAATATTATTTTCTGCAGTAAAACACTGGCAAAAATGTGAAGTTGTCATCATTTATAGGCAAAGAAAAAACTGAGAAGAAAATATTTAACCGTCCATCATTAAAGCAGTGGTTCATTCACAGCAGTTTTTTTAACTTTAGCCTCAAATATGTTACATGGGTTAAAATGATCGAATTTGAAGTTTATGCATAAAATCCAAGTAAAAAAAACACTTCTAACTATGAGTTTTTGTTAAATTCCTACGGTAACTTCTTCAAATCATGTCTTTTAGGAAGAACAACAACTGACTCTGACAGTAATTAAGTCTAAAACTAAGAAAAATCGACTCAAACACGACTTTCCTTGGCGCTGGCGTTAGGTATTTCCCCGTCATGTTTGGTACCGTTGGAAAGATGGGGATTCCCTCTAGACAACCCTTAAATAGAAATCTACATAATTATAGATTTGAACCAATGGGAGGCCTCAGAACAAAGCCTTCTCCACTAAACTAAACCCCTTGTTGCTATGGCGATGTTGAACAACGGCCTCTGATTGGTTGAATTAGTGTCACACAAACATTTTTAATAAACTTTTAGATAAATATAAAATCTGAATTTATGAAATTTGATCCAAGTGACTGGTTTTATGTTGGTGGGTCACATATGGAGTCATTTAATAGGTTATTATGCTCTTCACCCAACGGGCCACATTGGTACCATGGACGGATCACATTTGGACCCCGGGCCCCATGTTTAAGACCCCTGGTGTATCTTGTATTTATCTTCCTCCAGTGAAGGCATTTCTTTTCCCAGTAATAGTTGTTTTGTTTTTCCTTTTTTGTGGTCTCCTCCACAGGGTGAATGCCACTGGACTCCACACAGGAGACAGGGGGTGTACTTCTTGAGGTCGCCGTGGGATACCACCACCGACGCCAGAGCTGGAGTGTCATACACATTAACCTTTGAACCCAGTTTAGGAGACGTCAAGATGGACTTCCACGTGGAGTCTCAGTGACGACTGTTGAAGCAAAGGGATGGTTTTAAATCTGTGGTTGGTGTTTCCACATCAATACTCACCATTTAAAAGTCATTAAAGGAACATTTTCAGTCCTGTTTTATAATAAATACTGAAGCTGAACAATGTGGCTCTAACCTCCAGTACTTACTGTTATTATGGTCCTAGTAAAACACACACACGTGTATATATATATATATATATATATATATATATATATATATATATATATATATATATATATATATATATATATATATATATATATATATATATAGTTAAAGGGCCACATTCTGCCCAATATTTTCTCAGAACAGAGGTGGAAGTAACTCAGTAGAAGTACTTTTTTATTGTACCTAAGTACAGTTTGTAGATATCTGTACTTTACTTGAATATTTATTTTTCTGGAAATGTTTTACTTTTACTCCCTACATTTTTTTTTAATAAATATCTGTACCTTATACTCTTTCCATTTATATAAATATATGTACTTTATTCTCTTTCCATTTATATAAAAAGTGACAAATATTCCAGGTCTCAAGTTAAAAATAAATATTTAATAGTCACAAATAAAATAAAAAAACAAGTTGAGGTAGAACTTGTAACATTTAAACAACCTGTAAAACATAAAATACTTCATTATATTTAAAACAATTGCAAACATGTGACATTGTGCACATTACACTTTCTATATTTTAGGAGTTATTTTCACTTTGAAATTCACTATTATGCAGTGTGCACAATATGGTACTTGTTTGTAACTTTGTTTTCAATATTTTATGTTATACATGTTGTTTAACAGCTCCAAGACACTCGACAAAACAACATGTGAATCGGCCGATGCACTTAAAACACTCAAATATAAATATATATTTCTTTATAATTCCAGGAAAAATAGGTGAATATAAAAATATTTCAATCACATTGTGTTTTTCAGGAAGGAAATCTTGACAAAGGTTCTCATAATTCATGCAACAAAGGGTTAATATTCATAGATATTAATTCAATTCAATTCAATTTTATTTATAAAGCCCTAAATCACAACAAAGTCGTCTCAGAGGGCTTTACAAAAACACAATCAACTACAGAGATACATGAAAAGTCCCAGGCATCCCCTGTCCTTAGACCCTCCTTCTCGGCAAGAAAAAACTTCCAAACCCAGTGGGAAAAAGAAGAAATCTTGAGGAGAACCACATTGAAGGACAGATCCACTCCCATGGACGGACAGGCTATAGATGAACGTCCATGTATAAATGCAGGAAGGGGGGCTGGTCCAGACAGGCAGGGGCGGGGGTCCGGGGTCACAGGTCGGCACAGGCGAGATACTGCAGATCCTGTCGTCCATGGCTCCCGTGCAGACACTGTCAGGAGAGCCACCACTCCCCCCCGAGGGGGGAGGACACACCAGGTAACTAGTCATGAACAGACTTGGTATGAAAGATAAGTTGTAAAAATTACAGAAACAGGTGTGAGGGAGAGAAAGAGAAGAAAGAACTCAGTGTCTGTACTTCCCCCAGCATTCTAGCTCCTAGGGCAGCCTAGACTGAACTGTGACTCATACATCATGTATCCATTATATATGAGTCACATAATTTTTAAGTAACCTGACCATAGTCTTTCTCAAACAGGAATGTTTTAAGCCTAATTTTAAATGTAGAGACTGTTTCGGCGTCTTTAATATTAAAGGGAAGCTGATTCCATAAGACAGTAACCATGGTAACTAAAGGCTCTAGCTCCTACTGTACTTTTAGAAACCCTAGGAACTTTCAGTAAACCTGCATTCTGAGAACGAAGGGTTCTATTGGGTTGGTACGGAACCAGATCATCTTTAAGATAAGAGGGGCCCATACCATTAATGGTTTTATATGTAAGGAGGAGGATTTTAAATTCAATTCTAGACTCAACTGGTAGCCAGTGAAGGGTTTGGAGCACAGGGGTGATGTGTTCTCTTCTATTTGATCCTGTTAATAATCTTGCTGCTGCATTTTGAACCAGTTGAATCTTTTTAGGGAATATTTAGGACATGCTACAAGTAAGGAGTTACAATAATCTAATCGTGATGTAACAAATGCATGAATTAATTTTTCTGCAGTCGTTTTAGACAGAATATTCCTAATTTTGGCTAATGTTGCGCAGGTGAAAGAAGGCTGTTCTGCAAGTTTGGTTAATGTGCATTTTGAATGAAAGATCTGGATCAAATAAAACTCCTAAATTTTTAACTGTGGCACTGAGTGTTACACTTAAGTTGTCCAGAGTAACTATCTGGTCAGTTAGGGAGTCTCTCGCATCTTTAGGACCAATTATAACGACTTCAGTTTTTTCAGGGTTCAATAAAAGATAATTGGCACTCATACAAGTTTTTATGTCTTGGACACATGTATTTAGTTTATCTATTTGTCTGGTCTGATCAGGTTTAATCGATAAATATAGCTGTGTGTCATCCGCATAACAATGAAAATTAATGCCATGATTTCTAATGATGTTACCTAAAGGGAGCATATATAGTGTAAACAAAATAGGCCCAAGGACTGACCCTTGAGGAATGCCATAATTAACTCTGGAGGACTGCGATGATTGTTGGTTGATGTGAACAAATTGGTAGCGATTAGATAAATATGATTTAAACCAGCAGAGGGCTGCTCCTCTAATACCTATATCATATTCTAATCTGTGCACTAAGATACTGTGGTCAATGGTGTCAAAGGCTGCACTAAGGTCTAATAACACCGGGACCGATATTAATCCGATGTCAGCGGCTAATAATAAGTCATTAGTAACTTTAACTAACGCCGTTTCAGTGCTATGATGGGCACGAAAGCCAGACTGAAACTGTTCAAATAAACTATTATCCTGCAGGAATTGGCACAGCTGTTTAACTATTACTCGTTCTAAAACCTTTGACAGGAAGGGCAAATTGGATATAGGCCTATAATTGGCTAAAATGTCAGGATCTAGGGTAGGCTTTTTCAGAATTGGTTTAATAACAGCATATTTAAATGACTGCGGCACATATCCAGTAGTTAATGAAGTGTTAATTATATTTAGGACAGTGCTAATAATCAGGGGCAGAATCTCTTTAAAGAGTTTTGTTGTAATTGGATCTAAGAGGCAGGTGGCTGATTTGGAAGACATGATAATAGATATGAGATCAGTTCGGTCTACAGTGGTGAAATTATTTAGTGTTACAGAGGGATTTATTAAAGGGCCTAGGTTTGAAACTGCTGCTTTTTCTGATCTAATATTTGGGAGAAATGTGTCTATTTTGTCTCTAATAGTTGATATTTTGTTGTTAAAGAACTGCAGGAAATCATCAGAATGGAGCGTGGATGGAATAACTGGAATATTACTTTCCTACATACTGTTAATATTGTGTATTCATATTTTATGCCCATATTTAAATGTTTAACTTGTGCACACACACACTTTCATGTCTCATGAGGTCCAAGTTTGTAAAAATAATAAAAATTGGAAAATTAAATTACATTTAAAAAAATAAATGAATGAAATGAATAAATTAAAAAACTAATTAAAAAATAAGATGAATAACTAAATATGAATAAAAAATTAAAATATATAAATAACTTAAAAAACAAAAATAAATAACTGCTTAAAAAAATAACATCTTCAAACCTGGGAAAAATACAAGTTTCGCTTTGCACCTGTTTCCCTGATGCTTTATGGGGACTTCCAGAAAAAAAAAACTAATTCATGTATTTATATGGCTACATCATTTCTATTTTACTAGTGGGGAACTTTATTTCTATTTAACTGTTGTGGGGACATGAATTTTGGTCCCTATATTGTCAGAGGTCCTTATGGCGTGACTGTGTAAACACATCAATGTCCCCACACACCAGTTCAAGTTGTGTTTAATGCTGCTTTCAAGTACTACAGTGAGGATGCTAAAAAGTGACCATAGTTTTTAATAAGACCTTCAAAAAAGTCACTGACATTAACTGATATATATGTGTGTGTGTCAAAGAAACAAACATTCTGTGGAAGTTCATGTCATAACATTTAACAAAATAATCAGCAAATTAAAAGAAAAGTGACATAAATGTATAAATAAAGCTTAAGAGGGTGCCAAACTGCCAACACAGTAATGCAAGTGCAGTGTAAGAAAGGCTTGAGGCCTACCATGACACAGCAATAATTGAGATTCATTTATTTCACACAAACACACACACACACACACTTTCATGTCTCATGAGGTCCATGTTTGTAAAAATAATAAAAATTGGAAAATTAAATTACATAAAAAAAACAAATGAATGAATAAATTAAATATAATAATAATTAAAAAATAAGATAAATAAGTAACTATATAAGGAAATAAATAATATACATAAATAACAAAAAAAACCCACAAAAATAAATTACTTAAAAAACACATCTTCAAACCTTTGAAAAACACATTTCACTTTGCACCCTTATGCTTTATGGGGACTTCCAGAAAAAAAAAAAACTAATTCATGTATTTAAATGGTCACATCATTTCTATTTTACTAGTGGGGAACTTTATTTATATTTAACTTTTGGGGGGACATGAATTTTGGTCCCCATATTGTCAGAGGTCCCCATGGCGTGACTGTGTAAACACATCAATGTCCCCATAATGATAGGAATACAAGCACACACACATTTTTTAGCACTATTCTTAATTTATTAAATGTTGGGGGTTTGGAACCTTTGAAACACTTGTAGCGTAGAAGTCTCTCCAAGAAAATATATTTGGGCGCCAGACAAAAAGGGGACATTTACCTTAAACAATCATTTAAATTAATTAGGAGAGAGAAAAGAAAGTTTACCCCGTCTGCTCACTTCTAAGCTACAAAAAAAACATGGACACCAGAACATTAAATTAAAGATTCAGATGATTATTATTATTTAACTCACAAAAGGAGAAACAAAACATTTCATCATAATACAGAAAAAAAACAAGTATCAACTCAGAATTTCAATACATTAAACATAAAATAAAATTTCTTAAAACAAAAAAAAGTCTTGTATTTGAAGAGGGAAGGATGAGCAGAGGAATGACACTATGTACGGGTTGAATGTCACTGAGGTGGACGTATGGAAATGCAGTTCACTATGAGGGTTTCTGGGAATGATGAGGGTCGTCTTCTATGATTTGACTTCTTCCAGGTGAGTAGATAAGGGTTAAAGGTGGGAGAGTGATGGGGTCCAAGGGTCAGGGTGAAGTGGGTTATGAGGGAGACTGAGGTGTGAAAGAGTTGGAGTGTCCAGGAATGTCTTCAGGTAAAAAAAAAAAGTCAGGACAGTTGGAGAGAAAAAAAAATGACTTAACTCAGAGAGGGAAGATGAAGGTTTTGGGTTGATCCAGGTGACATTAGTACTGTGGAGTCCAAACAGGGACGGTTCTGTCCACTCCAGAGATTCCAGGCTTTTCTCTGTCCTTTGTCTTTAGACCAGGGGTTCTCAAACTTTTTTGGCCCAGGTCCCCCTTGGAGGGGTGACATTTTTCCATGTCCCCCCTCATCCTCGCGATACTGAAAATGATAAAAAACCACTTCAACAATGATTATTATGAAACAATGATAACCTTTTTTAATAGTGCTTTTGTGCAAAAAAGCGACATTTTCAGGTATTATAATATAAATGAGCACTTCAGAAACAAATATTTTAAATAATTTTAAAATAATAAACGGAACAAAAGACACACAAAACCTTCTTGAGGAACTTGGCGGACACAAAAATCGATCCATGTTCGCTGCAGGGTGGCTAAAAATAGCCTGTGACTCGCTCCGTCTCAATTTAGTCAAGCTGGCGTCAAACAGCGCTGTTACTTCCGCCCGCTCGCTACAAAATAAAACTTCCGCATTTCAAAATAAAACAGCAAAAATAAAATAAAATAAAACAAAACCGTGAATAATTTCGCGTACCCCCTGGACATGCGCCACGTCCCCCTAGGGGTCCGTGGACCCCAGTTTGAGAACCGTGGCTTTAGACCACTCCAGTTATCTTTAGATTCTTCTACTTTTGTTTTTCTTTATTCAGTTTTCAGTCTTTTTTTTTTCTTTAGTCTCACTCCTCCTGCTTGGCTTTCTGACCTCCTTCCTGTCTGTCTTGCTCCTCCCATTTTCTTTCTGCTTTACTTGCTCCTCCTACTAGTCAGGTGTGCCTCCTTTATAGTACCCATCCCAGTGATGTCACAATTTAAAGCACCTGCTACACACTGCAAGTTGAAATATTGACACAAGGAACAAAACCAATTAAAACTGTAAGCAGTGTCAAAGGCCTTCGCCGTCCCTCGCCACCGCCTCCCCACGCAACGTCTGAGTCATATTTGAGTCAAATCAGTGTTTGGATGCCCCATCTACTGCCATTTTAAAACAAGTACATTTCTAGGGGGCGCTATAGTACTACAGGCTGTGGCTCAGTTGGTAGAGTGAGTCGTCCAGCGGCTCTGGATGTCCACATGTCAAAGTGTCCTTGGGCAAGACACTGAATCCTGACTTAGGCCCCCAGTAGGACTGACCTTTGACCTTAGAAGCCTACAGGTGTGTGTATGAATGGGTGAATGTGAAGCTAATGTAAAGTGCTTTGAGCACCATGAAGGTGGAAAAACACTATATAAGCTCAGTCCATTTAAATCAGAACATCTTTAGTTAAATGGATGTAGACCTGGGAGATAGACGTCTGAGTCAAATCAGTGTTTGTATGTTTGAGCTGAAGTAATTATAAAGAAAGTAAAAGCTTTATTTTTTTGCAGGACAGTGTATTTGAAGGTTTATTTTATAATCTCATAGAATTTCATTATGAACACATACATTTATTATTCACAGTAAAATGATAAAAATGTAAAGTGTTTTTAGTCTAACACTAGTTTAAGCATTTATTACTTATAAAAATAATATTTAAGGGACAGGTATTGATAGTTAAATTCTTCCTGGAAAAACAAGTGCAAAACTTGACAAAAAAATAAATACATTTTTATTATACTTTTATTTATTTTTTTTTAAAATACTTAAAGATAGCACCGCTTTACTTTTTTTTTTTTTTAAAGTATCTTCCTCAGACATTAAATGTGTTAAATCTTACATATTTTAATCAGATGAATGAGAAAACAAGTGACTTTAGTGCTGGTTAGTTCATGTTTTTAATATATATGTGACAGTAATAAAAATAAGTCACTTCAGAGGGAAAATCAATGGAGGAGAGAAAATGGGACTTTACAGATTAAAATGATGACTTTTATCTCATGATTATACATTTTTTTAATCTCATATTTATTCTTCTCTTTTTTAAATAATGTCTTTTTATCTCAATTGTGACTTTTCCCTAAATGTTTTCCTAAATGTTCTGTCCATATCCACTAAACTGAGGAACTGTGACCTGATCAAACACATTTTCTACACACTGACTCACTTTTAAAGCATTTATTTTTATATACTTTTGAAACTTTACAGATTTTTTGTATCTAATTAAATAAGTATTATTTCATCCATTGAAAAAAACACCTGCAGTTTTACTTTTTACTCTTGTACTTTATTACATTTGAAAAGTTCTACTCTTTTTCTTTTTTTTACTTTTACTTCATCCCTCCATCCATTCATCCATCCATCCATCCATCAATGCATCCATCCATTCATCCATCCATCCATCCATTCATTCATTCATTCATCCATCCCTCCATCCATTCATCCATCCATCCATCCCTCCATCCCTCCATCCATTAATCCCTCCATCCATCCATCCATCCATCCATCCATCCCTCCATCCATCCATCCATCCCTCCATCCATCCATCCATCCATCCATCCATCCATCCATCCATCCCTCCATCCACCCATCCACCCATCCATCCATCCATCCATCCATCCATCCATCCATCCATCCATCCATCCATCCATCCATCCATCCATCCATCATCCATCCATCCATCCATCCATCTCCTAATATCACATATTGTCTCATATTTATAACATCAGTGTCATTTATTGAACTAAGTCACGTTCCACATTTGAAGAAAAACATTTTATTTTGTAAAATTGTTGACATCTATCCATGGAAATTAATCATCCAACATTTTTAACTCATTTTCATGACCATAAAAACCCTATAACTGTTAATAACCAGATAAATGTAATAATCAGATATGATGTGTTTACATGCACTTAAGAAGTCATTAAAAATAGTTTTTCAATGATTCACTTCATTATTGAATGAATGACATATTGATCCTATTTTGTATTTTAACATATGTACAGATGTAAAAGAATGAAATAAATCATATTAACAGGTTTACATACATGAGCTCATCCTCATTATCTCCACTTCTATCGTTGTCTCCAAATCCATGTCAATGCTTCTGTGTTAGGAAACAGGAAAAAACCACTGGATTTGAACTAAACTCGTCCAAAGTAGAACAAACGCTGCCACTTAGTTTGACTTTTTTAAATCCACAGATAGGATGACAGTGTAGTTGTGTGGTGGTCAGTTAATGACAGCTCTGTGAACATCACACATGCTTTTACAAACACACATTTGGCTGCTTCATAGTCACATAGAGTCGACCATTAGAATCCTCCCAAAAAAAGTCTGAATGGAACCAAATCAGAGTTCAGGAAAATAAAAGTTTGTGTTTTTTTCTGTCGTGTGGTTTAGAGACAGATTCTTAAAAACTGATCTAATCGACTGGATCAAAGACAAGGATCAGTTTAATGGAGTTTGGGAAAGTGGACGGTGGATCCAGTGGATCCAATCCAAACTCCAGCGTACAGAGGTTTAGTGAATGTGGTCTGGACTCTGTGGATCAGAGTCATGGTTTCAGAGACGTTGTAGAAGGACAGAATACCTGCTGTGTGATCCAGGTAAACTCCTATTCTGGACCAAACTGGACGTGGGACAGAAGACCGGACTCTGTTGTACTGAAAGAAAGGACTGTTTTTGTTACACCATAAAGACCAACATTTATCATTGTATCCAAATCCACATTCATTATAGATTCCTTTTCTCATAATGTCCTTATATGTGACTGCGACCCAAACCCTCCCACTCCACTCCACCTCCCAGTAACATCGTCCAGTCAGACTCTCTCTGCTCATGACCTGAGGATAATCACTGAATCTGTCTGGATGAGGAGGATGGTTCTGGTTTTGACTCGTCCATGTTACTCTTTTATTTTCCTCAGACAGAAACAGATATTCATTCACAGTGTTTGGATCCAGTGTGATTTGTCGTGAATATGTTAAAAACTCTGCTCTGGTCACTGGTTGTTGTTGTTGTTGTTGTTGTTGTTGTAGTAGTAGTTGTTGTTGTTGTTGTTGTTGTTGTTGTCGTTGTGGTTGTTGTTGTGGTCGTTGTTGTTGTTGTTGTTGTTGTAGTAGTAGTTGTTGTTGTTGTTGTTGTTGTTGTTGTAGTAGTAGTTGTTGTTGTTGTTGTTGTTGTTGTTGTCGTTGTGGTTGTTGTTGTTGTTGTGGTCGTTGTTGTTGTTGTTGTTGTTGTAGTAGTAGTTGTTGTCGTTGTTGTGGTTGTGGTTGTTGTTGTTGTTGTTGTTGTAGTAAAGCCTGTGTTTGGGTGATTCTCAGTAACATGTTGTTCCATTCCTCTGACACTGTGTCGTGGCCTTTATGTTCGTCCACAGAGCAGAGATAACAGATACACTGACCATCAGTGCGACAGAACATCTTCATCAGGTCATTATGACGAGGGCAGATGTTCTCCTGGAGCTTCTCTGATGGATCCACCAGCTTGTGTTTGTTAAAGGCAGCAGATTTATAATGAGGCTGAAGGTGTTGGTGGCAGTAGGAGACCAAACACACCAGACATGACTTGACCGCTTTCACTTTCCTCCCAGTGCAGACGTCACAGACCACATCTTCATCTCCAGCGTAGCAGTGATCATCATCATCATCATCCTCATCAGGTCCCAGTCCAGTCTTCTTCAGTTTTTCCACTAAATCTGCCAACATGGTGTTTTTGTGCAGGACAGGCCTGGGTGTGACGGTCCATCTGCACTGAGGGCAGCTGTAGATCTGCTTCATATCTTCTCCATCCCAGTGGTTTTTAATACAGCTCATACAGTAGCTGTGTCCACAGTGAAGAGTCACCGGATCCTTCAGTGGATCCAAACAGATGGAACAGGAAAATGTTTCCTGATCCAGTTCAACTCCTCTCTGCGCCATTTGTGCCTCGTCTAACGACTGTTTAAGTTTCACTTTGAGTGAAACCGGTCTGAGCTGTGATCTGTACAACATGTGCAGTGTTTCCTGTCTGCTGTCTGGACCTGCCTCATGTTGGCTCCGCCCACCTGTCAACTGTCAGATCTACAGGGGAGGAGTGGAGGTCATGTGACCACAGAGTGGAGTCACATATGAGGAAGCAGCTGAGTCACAAAGAACCGCTTCTCTCACAAACACAGCGGACGGAGACGCAGGGTTAATGTTCAGTTAATGAGGTTGAATTGATTTAACTGGAAAAAACACTTTCTTTAGCTTTCTCTATTTTAATATTAAAAACACAAAAAACAACCTGCCAAAGCAACATGTTTGAGCAGCTGTAAAAGACACTGTCTGGACAAAAAAAGTCAGAACATCACCTTTGGTTTTGATGACAGGACACATGTACATTGACATCTTTTTTTCCCACATAATGCTTATGTCGTGTCCCAATAAGGTGCTTCATATTTTTAATCCATAGTTGTGATCATTTTTGATTCTTGATGATGATGGTGGATCGGACCATCATCCCAAATTAGAGTCTGGATTTTATGGAGGCTAATTTTAGTTTCATTTCATTCATTCATTCGTTTTATTTTATTTTATTTGGTATAGACGAACAATGTACATTAATGAACATTCCTGTAAATTCACCCAATTGTAGCCAAAAGGCTCATTAGCGTTGGCAGTCCTCCTGTAATAAAAATAAACAACAAAGAATCATAAACAAGAATTAAAACTGTAAACAGTCTCAAAGGCCTTCGCTGTCCCTCGAGGCAGAGTCCTGCACGGGTTCGGGTACCCGTGGGTGACCCGCAAATTTTCATGAAACGGGTGAAAAATGTTGTGCTGTGTCGGATACGGGTTCGGTTCGGGTCGGACGTGGGTGATCGCGGGTCTAATTTGCGGTTCATAGGCTAAAAACTGTTCTTTAGTTTGGACTTGTATAGCTGCCTCCTGTCGGCTTCCTTCTTGATGCGTTTTTCAAGCATGTGTGTGTGTGTGTGTGTGTATATGTGTGTGTGTGTGTGTCATGTTCTGTACCTTGTACTTTCTGCTTTCTTCTCTGTCTGCGTGTTTTTTCTGCTCTGTGTGTCTGCTCTGTGTTTCACCTTTCACCTCATTCTGTTTCCCCTCATGATTTGATTATGCGACTCACCTGATGGACCCAGGTGTGTTCATCAGGTGAGGAGCATATAAACCCGCATTCTGGTCTGAAACCTTCGTCAGATTATCATGACCTGTCCTCTGATTCTCCAGCAATACTGTATTTCCTGTATTCCGTGTACCAGTCCCGTTTCTGTCCGACCTCCGTTTTCTGCCTGTGATCCCTGTCTGTTTCTGAACCTGGTCCGGAACCTGTTAAGCCTTTCGCCGCCTGCCCTGACCCTGGAACGAACACCGACCCTGATACCTGCTGCCTGCCCCGACCCCGGAACGAACACCGACTACGAGCCCCGCCGCCAGCCCCGACCTTGGACCGGAACCGACCTGAATCCAGTCTCGCTCTCAGAACAGAGGAGAACATCCGTGCCCGGCTTGGATAAGTACAGCCCAGCTCTGAGAGACTTTAAAGGGGACCTGTCCTCGCTCATCTGTATTGTAATACTATACTGTGTGAGAATAAACTATTGTTTGGACTTTTACGCACGCCTCCTGTTTTGCGCTTGGGTTCTCCGTGGTCCGTTACAGAATAATCTGGCCAACATGAACCCAGCAGAACTGGAGGCTTTATTAGAAGCAGTACGCGGTCAGGGCGAAGTAACCACTCAGCACAGTGAGGCTCTGAATGTTCTGGCTACAGGTATGAAGGAGCTTGGATCAGCCATATCGGAGGTTCGGGTCCAGCTCCGTTCCATGGATACGCGGCTCTCTCCGCAGACTCCATCAGCAGGGGTTCCGTCAGCAGGGATCACCACGGCGCCGACCCCGGTCACCACCACCACCACCACCTCCGTTTCCTCCCCGGTGACAACTCCGGTGGCCAGCGGTTTATCCCGGGAACCCCACATGCCCACCCCAGACAGGTATCACGGTGACCTGGGTATATGCGGTCAGTTCCTTCACCAATGCTCCCTGGTATTTAGTCAACAGCCGCTCAGTTATGCTACAAGTGAGTCTAAGTCAGCTTTTGTGATGAGTTTACTCTCCGGACAGGCAGCGGCATGGGCTCTGGCTGTTTCAATCCCAGCGCCCTGAACTTTGGACAGATTATGATCGATTGATTAACGAGATGTTATTAGTATTCGATCATCCTGTTAGAGGCAGACAGGAAGAGACCAGGTTGTTGTCTTTAAGACAGGGGGACGCTCCGGTCGCTCAGTACGCCATCACTTTCTGCATTGCAGCAGCGGATTGTGGATGGGAGGATAAGGCACTACGAGCTCTGTTTCGCAGGAGCCTGAACTCCGAACTCAAGGATGAGTTAGCTCTGCAAGATGACCCCACCTCCCTGGAGGGGCTAATCCACCTGACCATCCTGTTGGACAATCGGCTGAGGGAGCGAAGGAGAGAGAGGGGAGAATCAAGCCATTCTTCCGGGACGTCATCCGCTCCATCCCACAGTACGCAGGTTACAGAGGAGGAACCCAGGCAGATGGGTCGAACCAGGTTATCTCTGAAGGAACGAGAACGACGTCGCAGAGAGAATCTGTGTCTTTACTGCGGGGGCTCTGGACATTACATTCAGGGTTGTCCGCTAAAAGACCAGGCTCAGCATTAAAGGGGGGCATTTTGCTGAGCCGGTCCACTTCCGCTGCCCCCACTCCCCGACCCTTGTTCCATGTTCAACTCCGACTTAAGGGTGAATCCATCACCCTTTCCGCTTTCATTGATTCTGGGGCTGACAGTAATCTTATGGACAAAGAACTGGTCAAACAGCTCGGGTTAACTGTCAGTGCCCTCAAGGAACCAGTCGTTGCCCATGCTTTGGATGGCCACCTTTTGGCTAGAATCACACATCAGACTGAGCCGGTGCCAATGATTACTGCCGGCAATCACTTTGAAACTGTTCAATTTTTTGTTCTGAACTCACCTGATCTTCCTGTGATTCTAGGATACCCATGGCTCCGCCAGCATAACCCGCATTTGGATTGGCAGACAGGGTCCGTACTGAGTTGGGGAAAGGGTTGCCAATCCATTTGTCTCCAACAGAGGGAGCTCGTTCCTAGACCTACACCTTCGGCAACACCTCAGGACCTGAACAAAGTCCCTGCGGTTTACCTGGACTACCGGGAGGTATTCAGCAAAGCTAAGGCGACATCATTACCTCCTCATCGGGACCATGACTGCTGCATTGATCTCCTGCCAGGTACCTCCCCTCCTAAAGGGAGATTATATTCCCTTTCCGCTCCTGAACGTAAAGCTATGGATTCGTACATTAGTGATGCTCTAGCTGCAGGAATCATCAGGCCCTCATCCTCTCCGGCGGGAGCCGGATTCTTCTTTGTTGAGAAGAAGGACAAGACTCTTCGACCCTGTATAGACTACAGGGGGTTGAATGACATTACGGTCAACAATAGGTATCCATTGCCACTCATCTCCTCTGCCTTCGAACTTCTTCAAGGCGCTACCATCTTTACCAAACTAGATCTGCGGAATGCTTACCACTTAGTACGAATCCGAGAGGGAGATGAGTGGAAGACCGCATTCAACACACCTTCAGGACACTACGAATATTTAGTCATGCCTTTTGGGCTTACTAACGCCCCTGCAGTGTTTCAAAACCTCATTAACGAGGTATTGAGAGATATGTTAAACCAGTTTGTGTTCGTCTACCTTGATGACATCCTGATATTTTCTCATTCTGAACAGGAACACATTCACCATGTTCAGCAGGTTCTCCAGAGGCTTCTCGAGAACTCCCTGTACGTCAAGGCAGAGAAGTGCGAGTTTCATGTTCCCTCGGTCTCCTTTCTTGGATACATTGTGGGTCAGGACCAGCTCCAAATGGATCCCTCAAAGGTAGCAGCAGTATCCGACTGGCCTGTTCCTGAGACTCGCAAGCAGCTCCAACGGTTCCTGGGGTTTGCAAATTTCTACCGAAGGTTCATTAGAGGTTATAGCACTATTGCTGCTCCCCTTAGTGCCTTAACCTCTTCCAAGGTTCCTTTTCGGTGGAGCCAAGATGCAGAACAGGCTTTCCTTAAGTTAAAAAGCCTTTTCAGTTCTGCCCCTATACTCCAATTTCCCGATCCGGCCAGACAGTTCGTGGTGGAGGTCGACGCTTCCAGTGTGGGAGTAGGGGCAGTACTTTCCCAGAGAAATGGTTCAGACAATAAGATGCATCCTTGTGCCTTTTTTTCTAAACATTTATCCCCTGCAGAGAGAAACTACGACATTGGGAATCGTGAACTACTGGCGGTCAAGCTGGCACTCGAGGAGTGGAGACACTGGCTGGAAGGCACTAGGGAACCATTTGTGGTATGGACAGACCATAAGAACCTGGAATACCTAAGAACCGCCAAAAGACTCAACTCCAGGCAAGCATGTTGGTCTTTATTTTTTAATTGCTTTGACTTTTGCCTCTCCTACCACCCAGGGGCTCGCAACATAAAGCCTGACGCTCTATCCCGACAGTTCCACTCCTCTGAGGAGGAAGAGGGAGATCCTGAACCCATCCTTCCCAAAGCATCCAGAGTCGCGGTCATAAGATGGGATGTGGAAGAAAGAATTAAGACTGCACTGGAGAATGAACCTGGACCCAGTAACTGCCCTGTCTCTCACCTGTTTGTGCCCTTCTCCTTCAGAAGTGAACTTCTGCAGTGGCTCCATGGATCGAATCTGACCTGTCATCCGGGAGTCAACAGAACTCTTGAGGTGGTCAAGAGGAGGTTCTGGTGGCCCTCCTTAAAAGAGGACGTCACCGCCTATGTTAATGCTTGTCCAGTGTGTTCTCAGAATAAGAGTTCCAGAAACGTGCCTGCAGGTCATCTCCAGTCTCTACCTGTGCCCCATCGCCCTTGGTCCCATATATCTCTTGACTTCGTTACAGGTTTGCCCCGTTCTGACGGCAACACTGTTATTCTTACGATTGTCGACAGATTCAGTAAGATGGCTCATTTTGTTCCCTTGCCCAAACTTCCTTCAGCCAAAGAAACGGCACAACTTGTATTAATGCATGTGTTTAGGATACATGGACTCCCCTCAGATATTGTATCCGATCGAGGACCACAGTTCACTTCCTCCTTCTGGAGGAAGTTCTGTCATCTAATTGGGGCGTCTGTGAGTCTTTCCTCAGGTTTCCACCCTCAGACCAATGGGCAGTCCGAGAGAGCCAACCAGGAACTGGAGTCTCTTCTTCGGTGCATGACATCTAAGGATCCTGGACAGTGGTCCAAGCAGCTGGTATGGGTAGAATACGCACACAACACCCTTGTCAATTCGTCTACAGGGTTGAGCCCGTTTGAAGTGGGTAATGGATACTTACCCCCTCTGTTCCCCGACACTGAGATCAGTTCTAGTTCCCCCTCAGTGGATTCCTTTCTAAAGAAGTGTAGAAGAATCTGGAGAAGCGCCCGTGCCTCATTGCTTCACTCAGTTAAGAGACAGGCGCTGTACGCCAATAAGAAGAGGTCACCAGGACCTACATACAAGGTGGGCCAAAGAGTTTGGCTGTCCACCAAAGATCTCCCATTAAGAGTCGAGTCTAGAAAACTCTCCCCCAGATTTATTGGCCCTTTTACTATAGAGAAGATAATCAACCCTGTAGCTGTCAAATTATCCCTTCCTCGTTCCATGAAGATCCACCCCTCCTTCCACATTTCGAAGTTGAAACCAGTTTCTAAGAGTCCATTAATGGGTCCCTCTCAGTCTCCACCTCTCCCTAGGATGGTCGACGGCGCACCAGCCTACACGGTCCGGAGGCTAATTCGGTCCAGACGGTGGGGGAGAGGTCTGCAATATCTGGTAGACTGGGAGGGTTACAGCCCGGAGGAGAGGACATGGGTACCGGCTCGACAAATCCTGGACAAGAAACTCATCACCCAGTTCCACGCTTCCCACCCAGGACAACCCTCCAACTCCAGACGCCAGAAACTTCCCCCTCTTGACATCCCTGACCCTCCGTCAAGTGAAGGGGAGGAGTCAGAGGTCCCCATGGATGAAGACGAGGAGGGGATGCCGGAACATCACGGGGTACACCATCCAGGGGATGTGTCAGATCCGGAGGAGATGACTTGGGAGAACGACGAGGAGGACAATTTCGATATGAACTCTGACGTCTCCGAAGAGTTCTGACCCTCCTCTGGATCCCCCACCACCCTCCCGTGTCTTGTTTTCTGTGTTTTGTGTTTGTTGTTTGTGGAACGTCTGGAGACGTTCCTTGGGGGGGTTCTGTCATGTTCTGTACCTTGTACTTTCTGCTTTCTTCTCTGTCTGCGTGTTTTTTCTGCTCTGTGTTTCACCTTTCACCTCATTCTGTTTCCCCTCATGATTTGATTATGCGACTCACCTGATGGACCCAGGTGTGTTCATCAGGTGAGGAGCATATAAACCCGCATTCTGGTCTGAAACCTTCGCCAGATTATCATGACCTGTCCTCTGATTCTCCAGCAATACTGTATTTCCTGTATTCCGTGTACCAGTCCCGTTTCTGTCCGACCTCCGTTTTCTGCCTGTGATCCCTGTCTGTTTCTGAACCTGGTCCGGAACCTGTTAAGCCTTTCGCCGCCTGCCCTGACCCTGGAACGAACACCGACCCTGATACCTGCTGCCTGCCCCGACCCCGGAACGAACCCCGACTACAAGCCCCGCCGCCAGCCCCGACCTTGGACCGGAACCGACCTGAATCCAGTCTCGCTCTCAGAACAGAGGAGAACATCCGTGCCCGGCTTGGATAAGTACAGCCCAGCTCTGAGAGACTTTAAAGGGGACCTGTCCTCGCTCATCTGTATTGTAATACTATACTGTGTGAGAATAAACTATTGTTTGGACTTTTACGCACGCCTCCTGTTTTGCGCTTGGGTTCTCCGTGGTCCGTTACAGTGTGTGTGTGTGTGTGAGCTCACGGATCAAAATATTTTTTGAGTTTATTATTTGTCTGCTACTGTTAAACAACATTTTTATTTGGCTCTGCCTTGGCTATGTCACTGTTCAGTATATCCGTGGCAATAAATGTTTGTATTTAAGTTTGGCTATCTGACATTTTCTTCTGGGTTCGGGTCGGATATCGGGTTCATTTATAGCGGGTCGGTTCGGGTGCGGATTTTTAAAAAATTTTTTGTCGGAAAACGGGTCTGATACGAGTTTGAACATGATGGGTACGGGCGGTTGTGGTATGTCAAAATCAGAACCGTGAAGGACTCTGCCCCGAGGCCGCCTCCCCTAGTCGACCACCTCCCTATGCGATGTCCGAGTCAAATATTAGCCAAATCGGTGTTTGTATACTTGATCTAATGCCATTTTAGTAAAAGCGATTTTATAGGGGGCGCTATAGAGCAAAGGCATAATTTCTATTGATAAACTGATGTAGGACCCAGAGATAAACGTCTGAGTCAAATTTCAGCCAAATATGTGTTCGTATGTCCGAGCTGAAGCAAATTATGTTGTGGTAATTTTTCCCGAAATCTTCACAAACTTTGCGACAGCGTAGCACAAAAACGATGAAACTTGTCCGAAAAATTTGGATACCTTTTGATGTCCCACTTGTCTAGATGGTGTTCACCGATTTTGAGCTCATTTGGCCCGACGGCGAGTTCTTTAAATTCCGATGACAGCGAAAACGATGACTCAACATGTTTGAAATTTAAATCCAAGATGGCGGACTTCCTGTTGGTTTATGGGCGTGGCCATCATAAGGTTTTTTTGTTCATCGTCATATGACAAACGTGCACTGATTTTCATAGCTCTAACTTCACTAGGGTGTGATCTGGCCTAATACAAACTATTAGTGTTGCGCGGGCTACCCACTGGCCAGCGGATATCCGCGGGTGACCCGCGAGTCGGGCGGGCTGGGTCGCAGTATTAATACATATTGCGAATGCGGGTGGGTCGGGTCAGGGATGATCAATACCCGCTGAGGTGTGTGTGTGTGTGTGTGTGTGTGTGTGTGTGTGTGTGTGTGTGTGTGTGTGCGTGCGTGCGTGCTCGGCTCGCGCATGTGCAAGCCCGTCACTTCCTGTTTTGAATGCTGTTTTATCCCAACTTTTTGTTATTTGTTATTAGCGCCAAATCTCCCTGAACACTCAGAGATAAGAGTGAAAATGTCGGACTTGATCAGGGAGAAGATTAAAACAGGCGATGCGAAGGTTGTACGGAAACGTTGTATGTGTTGGCTTTATAGAGTGATGATGTGGGTGGAGTCTATTTTATGTGCTGGAGTGAATATTGAGACGTTAGAAAGGAGGCAAAAATTATGCTTCATGACTTTTAACATTAGAAGCACAAGGTAAAGATGCTGCGAATGTACTATGTGAGTTTAGAGACAAATTTAAGCTCGCGGGTTGATAGCGGGCGGGTTGGGTTTATCCATACGTGACATCTGCGGGTTGGGCGGGGCGGGCCTAGCCACGTCTTGGGTTTGGGCGGGGCGGGTTTCTATAAAACCCCCTAACCGCGCATCACTACAAACTATTGTCACTATTCTAGGGGGCGCTGTAGACACATTTCTTTACCGACTTTTACGAAAATCTATAACTACAAAATTTGTGGAGTGTTCGTGCATGTTCAGGGGGTCAAATTAGAGGTCAAAGGGCTGACTCCCCTTGCACCCGCCGTGGTCCACAGCGAAGGCCTAAATGATGGTGTAAAATATGAGACCAAATATAAACCAGTGGTATCATTGAATTATTTCTATCTTTCCTTTTTTCACACTTTAACAAGATGATAAATACAATAGCAAGTATAAATACAAATGAAATCTAACAGTGTAGAGGGAGGCCAAAAGCTTAACCTGCTTCTGTAATTCATTAATTAATTAACATTAATTAACTTCAAATTAACAAAAAATAACTGAAACAAAATAATAAAAACACAATCCAATAAAGAATTTAGTTAATGTAAACTAAAAAGCAGGTGTTTTATTTATTTCACTGTCTTTATCAGCTGAACCCTCAGACCATAACACTGTGGGCCACGACTGTCAAACTCATCTTCTTCATTTTCCACATTCAGTCTGATTTGATCTCAAGTGGGTCGGACCAGTAAAATGAAAATATAATAACCTATAAATAATGACAACTACACATTTTTATTTTACTGCAAAAAAAACCCATTAAATTATGAAAATACTTTTATAAATGATCCAAATACAAAAAAAGTTACATTTCTATTCTATTTCTAATAATAATAATAATAATAATAATAATAATAATAATAATAATAATAATAATAATAATAATAATAATAATAATAATAATAATAATAGATTAGATTTCTATTGTGCTTTTCAAGGCACCCAAAGCGTTTTACATGATGGCTACGTCTGCTTTTTTCTTGTCACGTGACCAGTCTGTGACGTCATCGTCCAGAGCTCTTTTCAATATTTATCAAAATATAAATACATTATTTTTATATAGACTTATGTTCATAGATATACAGCTGGGGTCTCAAACTTATTTTCTTCAGGGGCCACATGAAACCCAATTTTATCTCCAGTGGGTCAGACCAGTAAAATAATAATATAATAACCCATAAATAATGAAATATTTGTTGCTGTTTTTGTGAGGGGGAAAACATCACATTTTGAAAATACATACTTTTATAAACTATCCAAACAAAAAAGGTGTAAACCTGAAAAGATTTCAATTTCTTCCAAATAGGGTTGTCAAAAAAATCGATTTTAGATACTAAATCGATATTGACCCTTGTATCTAATTAGATATTAAGTTGCTGGAAAATCGATTTTTGTTTTTATGGTGCGTCACCGCTTTTCTGTAGCGGGTAACGTTAAGAATTCTAAACAGGCATCAACGCGGTCAGCTCTGGCACAGCCGTAATGCCTGCTTGTAAATTAAATTGTCTTTTTTTTCTCCAGCTGCCTCTGACAGCACACGGGATTACGCCAGTGCGACCACAGACCTATACACTATTTCTATAGGTCTGTGATTGGACCATCCGATGCAGCTTTGCTTTTAAAGGCCTCGATAAAGTCGAACGTTTATGCGCGTGGGCGGCAGCCAGGCGGTAGCGCATTGTATCACGTTACCACCACGGAGGCCACCGTGAGCATGTCAGCCTATCATTTTTGACGTGCGCGCTGCTAGTCCCGCAAGGGGTCCGTGGTGGTCACATGATGCAATACGCTGCCGCCCGCGCACATAATCGCTCGACCATAAAGAGGCTTGCAGTTAGCACTGCAGAAGGGCTTGAGCAAAAAGATAGACCTACCTTAACTTACCAAGAGATAGACATGCATTTATTCTGCACCCGCACTCACTACCTTTTTTTAGCAGTCCATGGAGGACATTTTGAGAGGAATCCCTCACATCTCCAGTATCGAGTATCGAGTATTATCCTTAGTATCGGTATCAAGTTGGAAATTTTTGTATCGTGACAACCCTACTTCCAAAAAATCAGTTCCATTTTAACACTATTGTGTCTCAGTTTCTCATTAGTCCATGTGTTTTATTATGGATCAGTTCTACAAAGACACTAAACTCTTAGTAACAGAAGCAGAAAATGGTTCAAATTGTGTCTAATTTTCTTTCGACATTTCAGGTTGTTTACATTTATTTAGGTTTTTCATATTTTATTGTTACAGGATAGTTTGTAAATGTAAATATTTTCATAATTTGATGTTATTTATTGCAGTAAAACAAATACATACATTTAAAGTTATTATTTTTAGGCCTAATATATTATTTTCATCAAACTGAGAAGAAAATATAGTCATTATTTTTTCTTGGTTATTCTGTTTTTGGTCTGTATGTGGAACAGGAACTAAAATCAGTTCCAGTCAATTATTGACCTTTGAAAATTCACCTCATGGGTCACATGTTTGAAACCTTTGATCCAAATAAATGAACCTGAACTAAAATGATCCTTGATGCCAATATGTAATTGTTGCTAGATTTAAACCTTTCGCACCAGTGTTGGTCCACGGGCCACATATTTGACACCCCTGGTCTACGTTGTTGCGTATACAGTAATACCTCAATTTACCAAAGACCCAACTGACAATAATCTAATAATCCAAGTTACGAAACTGGACACTTGTACGTAGCATCCTATTTGCTATTTGACAGAGTTGTTCTCCCATTGGTTATGTTCTAACACCACGCTGGCCTCCCATTGGCTAGGAGGGAGTTACCCATGATGCTTTTCATGTGTCTTGGACCCTCAATCGTCACAAAGTTCTTACCGCGGTCAGTGTGGAAGAACCTTTACTGTTGTTTGGTGAGTTTTTCCAGTGTGTTCATTACAACTTTATTATTCCTTATTCATCATGGGCCCAAAAAAAGTGATTCCTGGTCCGTTAACAAACACTGTCGAAGGTGAAAGTTTGACCCAAAAAGCACTGACCACTATTAAAACAACCACAATGGTATAGAAATGATTGATGTTTTGTTCATTTTAATGGTTTAATAAAGAATTTTCTTTTACATTTCATACAATATTGGTATAGTTTGATCATTTTTAAAGGGTTTAGGGTAGGGGTGTCAAACTCGGGTCCTCATGGGTCAGTGTCCTACATGTTTTAGATATTTTTGTCTTGTATATGATTCACTTTAACCTTTTAACTCCTGAAACTTTAGCAGTTCCACAGTAAAAAAAATAAAGCTACAAAGTGAATAAAGATAAAGTCATCAATAAAATGAACAAAAATGAACAAAATAATGTATAACATGAACAAAATAAAACAAATGGAACAAAAAATAATAAAATAAAAAAACAATATGTAGAAAAATAAACAAAATGAAGAAAAGCAGTTTTAATTTAGCCTTTTTTCTAATTTAGTTGCCTTTTGACACTTGTTCCGTCAACAAAACTCTTTAAAAACAGTAAAAAAATTCAATAAATAAAAAGTAAAACTGTTGAAATTTTCTGAATATTTAAACTAAAGCATCCATTCAGAAGACAGAGTTAATAATCAGCTCCTCATCATTCTCTGCAGAAGACTTAGCCTAGCCGTGCTACATATAATGTGCTGCTGCTAGTAGTCCAGTTACGCTCCATTCAACTTTTGGTTAGATTTCCCTGAAACTGGCCGACCAATCACAGTGAAGTATAGAGTCAGAGGGCGGCAGTAACAAAGTGACGCTGCAACGATTCAAAGTCGGGAGTCAAACAACCATAGAAGAAGAACAACAACAGGTGTAGATTTCCTTTTATCACAGATGAGTGAAGAATGTGAGAAAACGTCAACAATCTTTAAATTCTTTTTACAGAAGCGACAACAGTCGTTCAGCTCCATAATCCACCATTTTGTTTAGTCATTCCTAACTTTCTCCACACTCCTCCGTCAACTTTCAGGCGCTCTAACTACGTCATCCTAAAGATTCATCTGATTGGTTGTAGTACCGTCCTATTGCATACAGAGGACTTGAAAGACAACCTTTTAGCCCCGCCTCCTCTGACTATGAAGCACCACTAGACCCATACATGGAATGAATAGGGATAGCACTGCTAGGCTACAGAAGACTAATAATGATGGAATGGTTTCCAGGTGTAATGGAAGAGGGACATTTCTAAAACATGCAGGACACTGGCTCTCCAGGACCATAGTTTGACACCTCTGGTTTAGGGGGTAGTATTGTGGGGAGGGGGCTTGGAATGAATCAGGCCTTTTACATGTAAAATACGACTGTACTTACCAAAAAGAATCATGTTATGAAACCACTACTGGAACAAATGACTTTTGTAAATTCTATAATATTATAATATTTGGCAGTAATAGAGGTAATTATTGAATAGAAAATGAAAACATTTCAATGAAATAAAGAAGATGTTTAAGCATCCATTTCATATTCATTTATTGTGATGAAACTTTCTACATAAATATGACGTAGTTTGGACATAATCATCATCTGTGCTGGTGTTTCCACTCATCCTTCAAATAGAAACCATATCAGTGCTTTCCTGAACCCTGCAGTTCACATCATCACCAGCAGATGGAGTCCAACTGAAAACACACAACCTCATTTTTTATGCTCAAAGCCGCCAGTGTGCACATGAGCAAAAAAAAAAAAAAAAATCCTGTTGGTCATGTGACGTGTGTGGATGGAATGTGACGTCAACGTAACGTGTTTTCAAGCGTCCGTTAGCGTCTTGTTGTCCAGTTTGATCTTTTCGCCCGGTTTGAACGCCGGCATCCCCATGTACGGACAGCTGGCGCATCGGAAGGCGTCGCCAAGGTAACACTGATGGAAAAGCAGAGAGGGAGAGAAAGCGTCAGGACTGTGTGGAGTCAAACCAAACCACTGGAAGAGACGACACTTACGCTTCCACAGGCAGATTTAGGCAGATCACTCTTCTGTTTGTTTGTACTGTCCTGCTCCAACTCATCTGCCAGGCCGCAGGTACTAAACACAAACACAAACACAGGTACTAAACACAAACACAAACACAGGTACTAAACACAAACACAAACACAGGTACTAAACACAAACACTAACACAGGTACTAAACACAAACACAGGTACTAAACACAAACACAAACACAGGTACTAAACACAAACACAGGTACTAAACACAAACACAAACACAGGTACTAAACACAAACACAAACACAGGTACTAAACACAAACACTAACCAGAGGTGGTCAAAGTACTCATTCTGTACTGCAGTAGAAGTACTGCTACTGGTGTGAAAAAATACTCTGGTAAAAGTACAAGTACTGATTCAACTCCTTTACTGAAGTAAAAAAAAATACAACTTCTCAAATGTAATAAAGTAAAAAGTAAAACTGCATTTTATTTTATTTTTTGCTATGGATTAAATAATACTTATTTAAGCAGAAAAAAACTGAAAAATATCCAAAATAAATCTTTTAAATGTGAGTTAGTGTGTAGATGATGTGTTTTATTGGGTCATGGTACTGAGTTTAGTGGATATGGACAGAACATTTAGGAAAAATTCAACAGTCATAAATAGGAGATTTAAAAAAAAAATGCAAATTATGAGAAAAAAAGTCAAAATTATGATAGTCACTGTCACATTTGTCTAGTTTGTCTATTCTGAGAATGTAAAGAGTATAAAGTACAGATATTTATATAAATATAAAGAGTATAAAGTACAGATATTTATATAAATATAAAGAGTATAAAGTACAGATATTTATGAACAAGTTAAAGGAGGAAAAGTCCAAAGTTTACAGAAAAATAAATACTCCAGTAAAGTACAGATACTTAAAAAAATAAATCTACCGTAATTTCCGGACTATAGAGCGCACCTGATTATTAGCTGCACCCACCTCATTCTAAGAGGAAAATCGATTTTGTACATACACAAGCCGCACCTGTATATAAGCCGCATGTGCCCACATTAAAACATGTAACACAAACACAAAATTAACCCAAACCCGACTTCAAGTCCCGCGAATGAAACTAAATGTCCTTCATTAACCTTGTGCGGTCCTTCGTAAAAGGCACACTGGCTGTGTCCTACAATCGGGTCTTAAAAACCCAGATTCCAAAGTTCAGTTCCATAGACTCATCACCCCACCCCCCAAGGATATATTACTGTTTTCAGTAGTAAGCAATGGCATCCTACAGTACGTATAAAAAGGTACATTTGTGAACCACCGGCTCTCTTTGACCCGAAGGACCGCACAAGGGTTAAAGTCCACAGTCCAAAAATCACAGCTGGCAAAATGAACGGAAAATGATACTTAAGGTTTGATGCAGACCTGCAGAGTCCGGGTCCCGTTCAAAGTAATCCAAGGGGAAAAAAGTGTATATTTCCAAAGGTAAGGGAGGGAAATATATATATCCACTATTGTCCGCCGCATCCACAAACAGGTGGCTGGTCGCCGCCTCGCCTCATCTATCGCAGAGTCAGCGATAACTTTCTCTTTCGCAGAGAGTTCAGGTCAAACTCCTCCGTGCCAACGTGCAAAAATAATCCACAGGGTCTGGTCGAGCCTCTGTCTTCTCTCACACACCGCCGCGGGTTTTTCTTTAAGCAACTTTTTACCCCCTGTACACCTGTCCGTCACCTTTACCGGTCCTACTTAAACCCGTCACCCCGCGTTTGTTCCGCCCCTCCTTTTTCATTCAGTCTTCCTCGACGCATATATTCCACCGGTCTAAATCTGACCTTTTCTACTCGAGCGCCTCTGGCGTCCGTTAGAAAAATTACATAAATTGGCCGCATCACTGAAAAAGCCGCAAGGTTGAAAGTTTGGGAAAAAAGTAGCGGCTTATAGTCCGGAATTTACGGTATTTAAGTACATTAATGAAGCAGTTTTACTTCGTTACTTCCACCTCTGGGAATACCTGGAATATGAAATACTAGCTTTTCATTCCAAACAGTCAAATAAAAGTTTTGTGTGTGTGGGTTAAAAACACACCAGTTTTTACAGGCTTTCTTCTTCTTTTCGGCTCCGTCTCCACATCCCGGTGCCTTCAGAGACGACGGGTCGGGTTTCTTCAGGTCGTCTTCATCCAACAAAGCATCAGAGTCCAACAGATCCTGAAAGAACCAGAGGTAAACGTCACCCAAGTGGATTTATACTGGATATAACAGATGCACTGAATACACAAGGTTAAACAACAGGAGGTCTGAAGGACTCATACAAAAGACTAAAACACACTAAGTATATCCTAGAATACACTGAAGACATACACAAAAATGGACAAAAAATACCACAATACAATAAAATATGAAAAAAATCTCAAATTAACAGAAAACAGTGAAAAAAAGTAGATACAACATATGCTAAAATACAAAAAGAAATAGCTAGAAAACGAAAAGTCACAACAAATATTAATCTAAATCTAAAAAATTAATCTACAAATGCTGAATAAATACACTAGAACATACTAAAATACATAAAAACTACATTAAAATGTACAAAAATGCCATAATAGTATAAAATACACTAAAAAAAATCCTAAAATGAACAGAAAACTATGACAAAGCGATATATAACATATGCCGAAATATAAAGAGAAATTGCTAGAAGACTAAAAGTTACAACAATTACAATGAAATGTAAAAGAATAAATCCACAAATGCTGAATAAATACACTAAAATATACACAAAATATGTTAAAATACACTAAAATACATAAAAACTATGTTAAAATGTTCAAAAATACACTAAATGCTGATATTTATGTTGTTTTTCTGTGATTTTTTTAGGGGCTGGAATAGATGAATGACATTTGAATTAATTTTAATGGGGACAATTGATCTGCAAAAGAATGGATCATAAAATTAGGTTGGTGGTGGGATGGATTAAACTGGTACTGAGAGTTTCAACTGGAACACAAGTGGATCAGAGGAAGGTTGAGGAAAAACCATCTCACCACGTCGTCGTCGTTCATGTCTATGGCCGACAGAGTCCACATTTTCACCGTGTTTGGATCCAGAGCAGGTTTTTCTGCTAAAAAGACACAACTTCATTACTGCATTTTCTGCATTATAAGGTAAAGATTATGTGAAGTCCAAATTATGAGATAAAAAGTTACAATTATGACATAAAAAGTTACAATTATGACATAAAAAGTTAAAATTATAATATAAAAGTTAAAATTATGAGATAAAAAGTCAAAATTATGAGATAAAAAGTTACAATTATGACATAAAAAGTTAAAATTATAATATAAAAGTTAAAATTATGAGATAAAAAGTCAAAATTATGAGATAAAAAGTTACAATTATGAGATAAAAAGTCAAACTAATGACATAAAAAGTCAAAATTATGAGATAAAAAGTTACAATTATGACATAAAAAGTTAAAATTATAATATAAAAGTTAAAATTATGAGATAAAAAGTCAAAATTATGAGATAAAAAGTTACAATTATGAGATAAAAAGTCAAAATTATGACACAAAAAGTTGCAATTATGCCATAAAAACTCAATGACATAAAAAGTTACATTTATGACGTAAAAAGTCAAAATTATGAGATAAAAAGTTACAATTATGAGATAAAAAGTCAAAATTATGACACAAAAAGTTACAATTATGCCATAAAAACTCAATGACATAAAAAGTCAAAATTATGTGATAAAAAGTTAGAATTATGACATAAAAAGTCAAAATTATGAGATAAAAAGTTAGAATTATGACATAAAAAGTTACAATTATGAGATAAAAAGTTAGAATTATGACATAAAAAGTTACAATTATGAGATAAAAAGTTAGAATTATGACATAAAAAGTCAAAATTATGTGATAAAAAGTTAGAATTATGACATAAAAAGTCAAAATTATGAGATAAAAAGTTAGAATTATGACATAAAAAGTTACAATTATGAGATAAAAAGTTAAAATGATGAGATAAAAAGTTAAAATAACAAAAAAAGTTAAAATTCTGACATAAAAAGTCAAACAATGACATAAAAAGTTAAAATTATGACATAAAAAGTCAAAAATTATCCGATCCTATATATAAGACGCTGTGTCGTTTTTGGACAAACTTAAAAGTCTTAAATGCATCTTATAGTCCAGAAAATATGGTACTAATATTAGTCCAAACGGACCTGGCTTGGGGGTCTTCTTTCCAAACGACAGTTTAATCTGACTGGACGAACCGACCTCGAAGTCGGGTTTGGCAGCGGACACACGCATCCGAGACAGGGTGTTTCCATGGTAACCAGTGGCCGTCCTCAGAGACGTCAAAGCGCCTGGACTGAGCTCCGTCTTCCTGATCTGGAAACAGATGAGATGGTTCATGTCAGCGCTGAGGTGGTCCAGGACTGATCACATGACCAGATATTTGTCAAACCATCACCATCAGGAGTTAAACTTGACTTTTAACTGGTTTTGTTTTTAAAAACCTTTCATCTCTGCTTCAGTAGACTTCTCATTTCAAGTCTCATTTCACCCCTTACCCCTTCAAATGGACCTATAAGGGGTAGGGATTGAAAAGCAACCCCTATGAATGGTAAATGGGCTGCACTTATCTAGCACTTTACATACATACATGGGACACCCCTTCAACACTCACCTACGTCATCAGTTCACTCCACCAGTTGTTACGTAACCAATATGGCGTATGTCGATATTTTTACTAATATCTGCGTCCAATTGGAGAAGTGCTATACATCCACTGATTACTCCACGTTTACATAAAGAGCTTTTTTTTTCATGTGTGTTTTATGTAGAAAATGACCATTACACATGTGACAATGTCAAACTTTATACAATACAACACTTATCACAACTTAAAAACGGTTCATTATGGTGAAAATACTACATGTGTGTACTTCTTTTGTAGATGACGCCATTTTTAAAAGCATTCACATTGTATTCTGGGAAATTTCTCGTACCCCTCTGTTTGGAAAATCTAATCTATGAAGCCCTTCCCCTTCCCCCTACCCCTCTGTCTTAACATGAATTAAGACGCCCCTACCCCTACATGTGGACACAAACTGGAGGTGAAGGGGTGAAAGGAGAGTGAGCCTTCATCTGTTCCCAGGTTAGTCCAGCTGTTCAAGGTTTTCACACCTGGGACCAATCAACCAATCAACCCCCTGAAGGACAAGTGCTGCCTTCATGTTATTATAATGGAATTATTTGTAATAATTAGAAATAAAGATTCTCAAAGTCATGTTCTTCATTTTACACATTCAGTCTGATTTGATCTCCAATGGGTCAGACTAGTCAAATAAAAACATAATAACTCCAATTTTTGTCACTGTTTTAGTGCAAAAGAAACCTCCATTAAATTATGAAAATACATTTATATTTTATCCAAATGCAAAAAACAAAATGAAATAAGTCAAATCAGGTCAATGTTACCAATATTCTTCCTCAGTTTCTCATTAGTCCATGTGTTTTATTATGGATCAGTTCTACAAAGACACTAAACTCTTAGTAACAGAAGCAGAAAATGCTTCAAATTGTGTTTAATTTTCTTTAGACATTTCAGGTTGTTCACATTTGTTCAGGTTTTTCACATTTTATTCTTACAGGATAGTTTGTAAATGTAAATATTTTCACACAGTAAAACAATGACAGAAATTTTAAGTTGTGGTCATTTATAGGCAAAGAAAAAAAGTGAGAAGAAAACATGAACATTTAATAGGTTATTATGCTCTTCGTCCCACGGGCTGCATTTGGCCCCAGGGCCACATGTTTGACACCCCTGATTTGTATGTTATTATAATAGTCTGTTACTGGTCTGACCCAGTTGAGATCATATTGGTTCGTATGTGGAACCTGAACTAAAATGACTTTGGCCAGAGCGGACCAGTTTTGGGCCACGGGCCGTATGTTTGGCACCCCACCCAGAGCATCTACTGACCTCCGTCACAGACGTGTACCCTGACAGTTTCAGAGCTGAAATCAGCTTCTGGGCCGTCCTCACACTCTGGACTTCAGATCCTGGAACCGACAACACAATATCCTTTATTGTCCCACTTGGGGACATTTGTCTTGGACTCAGAAAGTGTGACACAAATGTGTGGACAACCACAGTGACAGCAGACAGTATCAACAGACACACCATCACAACAACACTTACAGTACATAAAGATAAAAACACAATAAAAACATCAGAGGAAAAACTGAAGAAAAATCTTTGTGCCCGATATGGGTAAAAATAAATAAATAAAAATGACAAATATTCCAGGTCTCAAGTTAAAAATATATATTTAATAGTCACAAATAAAATAAAAAAACAAGTTGAGGTAGAACTTGTAACATTTAAACAACCTGTAAAACATAAAATACTTCATTATATTTAAAACAATTGCAAACATGTGACATTGTGCACATTACACTTTCTATATTTTAGGAGTTATTTTCACTTTGAAATTCACTATTATGCAGTGTGCACAATATGGTACTTGTTTGTAACTTTGTTTTCAATATTTTATGTTATACATGTTGTTTAACAGCTCCAAGACACTCAACAAAACAACATGTGAATCGGCCGATGCACTTAAAACACTCAAATATCGGCCCGATATCTCAGTCGGCCGGTTTATTGGTCGACCCTTAGTTCAGACACAGGATCCAGACCCACCTGTCACCGGCTCATCCAGGACCAGCATCCCTCCGGGTCTGAGGATTCGGGCCATTTCCGCCAGAGTCTCTGAGCTGTGAATGGACGAGCTGTCGGCGAGGAGGCAGGACAGAACCCGATCGAAGGTGGACTCTGCATGGGACGCTGAGGACGGGACAGGTTCAGATGGGACAGGTTACCATCCACAAACAGACACCTCCAGTGTCATGTCAACTATGGTCAATAAGTTAATAAGCAGTGCAATATTTATCCAAATAGAAATGCATTATTTGTATATAAACTTCTGTCCACATTTAACCCACTTTTATCTCCAGTGGGTCAGACCAGTAAAATAATAACAGAATCATCTATAAATAATGACAACTACCAATGTTTGTTGCTTTTTTTGTGAAATCAAATTATGAAACTATTTACTTTTATAAATTATCCAAACAAAAATTATGTAAATAACCTGGAAAAAAAGAAATTTCTTCAACAAAATAATTGTAATTTTAACAATGTTTTGTCTCAACTCATTAGTCCATGTGTTTTATTATGGAACACTTCTACAAAGACACTCAACTCTTAGTAACAGAAGCAGAAAATGGTTCAAATTCTGTCTAATTTTCTTTACACATTTTAATTTGTTTAGATTTTTTCCCACATTTTATTGTTACAAGGTAGTTTATAAATGTTAATATTTTCATAATTCCATGTTATTTTTTTTTGTACTAAAACAAAGACACACATTTGAAGTTATTTTCCACATCAAACTGAGAAGAAAATATCATCATTATTTTTTGTAGGTTATTCTGTTATTGTTCTGTATATGGAACCTGAACTAAAATCAGTTCCACAGCCTTGACTGTGGAATTATTGAACTTTGATAATTAACCCCAGGGGCCGCATTGGAACCTTTGGTGGGCCACATTTGGTCCCCGGGCCACATGTTTGCCACAGCTGTTCTGTTACATATTCATGGTTTTGTTTTTTATAATCATCCTCTACACTGACATTCACACCATTACTGGAACTTTGCTTTTCTTGACAATAACATAGGAGCCATTTCCTTTATTTTGTTCGTCACTCCTGTTCATTTGTGTGTTTTGAGTTTGCCCGCTGTAGGTCAGAGGTCACAGCCCACCCTATAAAAGGGAAGGAGACTTGGAGCAGGTGTGGCTGAAAAGACCAGAGCCTCAAATCGTCAAACTGATTTGAGTTCTGGGTTATGGATTTATTTTGTTGTATTTAATCACTCTGCATTTATGTTTATCTAAAGGAACTGTATGTATTTAATTCCCTTTTTTAGACTTTATTTAAACCAACAAAGTATTTTTTCCTCAACAAACTCTGGTCTTTTTGTTTTCTGGACCCACCATGCGTAAAATGAATCTTCAGTCACCACCAAACAGTGACATATATTTAAGTCAACTACAGGATAAACTGTCTCTACATATAAAAATCAGCTGTTGTTTACATATTATCTTCATAAAGTAATAAGTTAGTTTGTTAAAATGTGACAAAACAATCAGATTAGCTGAATTAATTTTTTATTAATTCACTTTCTAATGTTGGAATTTAAAAATATGTTTCTTTATAATTCCAGGAAAAATAGGTCAATATAAAAATATTTCAATCACATTGAGTTTTTCAGGAAGGAAATCTTGACAAAGGTTCTCATAATTCATGTAACAAAGGGTTAATATTCATAGATATTACTTTCCTACATACTGTTAATATTGTGTATTCATATTTTATGTCCATTTTTAAATGTTCTACTTGTGCACACACACACACACACACTTTCATGTCTCATGAGGTCCATGTTTGTCAAAATAATAATAAAAATTAGAAAATTAAATTACATTTAAAAAAATAAATGAATGAAATGAATGAATAAATTAAAAAACTAATTAAAAAATAAGATAAATAACTAAATATGCATAATTAAAATATATAAATAATTTAAAAAACACAAAAATAAATAATTGCTTAAAAAAATAACACATCTTCAAACCTGGGAAAAATACATGTTTCACTTTGCACCCTTATGCTTTATGGGGACTTCCAGAAAAAAAAACTAATTCATGTATTTAAATGGTCACATCATTTCTATTTGACTAGTGGGGAACTTTATTTATATTTAACTGTTGTGGGGACATGAATTTTGGTCCCCATATTGTCAGAGGTCCCCATGGCGTGACTGTGTAAACACATCAATGTCCCCATAATGATAGGAATACAAGCACAAACACATTTTTTAGCACTATTCTTAATTTATTAAATGTTGGGGAGTTTGGAACCTTTGAAACACTGCAAGTTGAAATATTGACACAAGGAACAAAATCAATAAAAAAAAAAGCCTCAGGTGCCTAAAGGGTTAATATTTTCTGTTCTATTGTCCTTCACTCACACAGCAGCAGTCTTTCCATGTTTTCCACTGAAACCTTTCCATCTGAACCCACAGCTGTTCCCAGTTCTTCTGCCAAGACTTTCAGAGCTTCAGGAGCCGAGGGCTGAGTCCAGACCAGCAGAACCCGCTCTCCTGCTTTAATGCCCAGGTCAGCCATGATGTTCTGGACAAGAAAAAAACACACCAGTTCAAGTTGTGTTTAATGCTGCTTTCAAGTACGACAGTGAGGATGCTAAAAAGTGACCATAGTTTTTAATAAGACCTTCAAAAAAGTCACTGACAGTAACTGATATATATGTGTGTGTCAAAGAAACAAACATTCTGTGGAAGTTAATGTCATAACCTTTAACAAAATAATCAGCAAATTAAAAGAAAAGTGACATAAATGTATAAATAAAGCTTAAGAGGGTGCCAAACTGCCAACACAGTAATGCAAGTGCAGTGTAAGAAAGACTTGAGGCCTACCATGACACAGCAATAATTGAGATTCATTTATTTCCTGGGTTTTTTTTAATGATATGCAGTGAATAGAGACTAAAGAACCAGCTGAGAGTTTGAAGCATGGTCAAATACACTGCCTGTCCAAAAAAAAAAAAAAAAACCTGTGTCATGTGCAGTATTTGACTACACCACCTTTGGTTTGGATTACAGGAAACATTTACTGTGACTTTTTTGCTGCATAATACTTATGTAGTGTCACAATTGTATTTTTTCCATCCATAGTTGCATTCATTTTTGATTAATGATGACGATGATAATCAGTCCACTGCATCAACTCTTCATAATCTGTGTATCATTCGTTCTTCAACATCAAACCAAAAACAATGAAACAACAAGTCATTTCTTCATTATTCGTTTCCAAAATCAAAATACAGATAACAATGCATTTTTTCAGTTTTCCTTTTTGTGTTTAAGTGAATAATGGAACTAGAAAAGCACTGAGAGCACAGACATCCACCAAGATAGACCCCCTTCTTTTGTGTGCTGCTCTACAAATGCAGTAGAGACACTTACATATGCCTGGAACTAAAAACAATCTCATTCAAGTCCTAATGTGTAAATCTGTGAATAAGATGTTAACTATACTGTGGTTAAATTAACAGATAAAATGACAAACTTTATTTGATTTAAAGATCATCACAGAGGTTTTCTGAGGGATATGGGACCTACAGTATATTAGGCGACTTTATTAGTAACCAGAGGTAGATTTGGTCCAATAATCATCTATATTCAATAGATGATTATTCAGTCAACTGAGACATGTCAATGACTGGACTGGTCTCCCTCTAGACCCCAGGACCAGCACGTGGTTATGTTTAAAAATTGGGACTTTTATGTTTTTAGTTAGAAAATAATGTCTATCCTGATCTGTCTAGTCTGTCCCCTGCTTTAGTTATATAAACACACACATGTATATACTGCATTGGCTGTAGTGAATCGCATGCCCACCATCCCCTTGTCCTTGACATCACAGTGTTATGTAGCTGTTGGTTTAGAAATGCGACACATCCCGGTCTATGCTAGCAGCTAACAGAATATTAGCATCCTGACGTTCAATGGTAATGACAAAGAGAAATGTCTAGAAGTTCCGCACTCAAGACTCCTATTAGCTACCCTCATCAGCCCAAATATGTAACAGTTAACTTCCACTTTTGTCGTGTGAAATAACCTTTCTTAACCATCAATACATTAGTTCTGTTTGTTGACTTGTGTGTAAATTACAGGTTCATCTCAGGGCAAAGCTAACAGTATTACGCACAAACCGGCAAATTCTTTACCATAAAAAGAGCTAAAAGCGGAATGAAGCTTGCTCTACACCTAAAAGAAGATCATAGTTTGGCTTTATTACTGAAAAGTTTAATTAAAATCCGAAAAGCGAAGCATAAAACTACATGCGACTGCTCTGTAACTTACCTGTTATCTTCACCGCAGGTCAAGTGTTGACTGGCAAATCAGATAACTATGTTTCCGGTTTAACTTTCAAAATAAAAGGAGCTTTGACAGCTTTTTGAACTAGTGAAAATTACAGTCTCTCAGCGAGGACAATAAGACAGTATTACAACGAAGATGAATAAAATAAAGTACAAAAAGATCGGGACATATAAGGCAAGAGTAAAAATCAATTCATGTACAAAACGGTGTAAATCATTTGAAATTAATGTAGCAAATAAGAATATTTTAGTCAAAATAATGAATAACGAGCAATCTTCTGGCATATTTTAATCGTAATTTGATGAATTTTGGAACTTGTTTGGTGTAAGTGTAATATTTGTTAACTGTATCTTACTCACTAAATGCACATCATATATTTTTTGTAATTGGCGATTTCCAATATAATAACAACAACAACAACAACAACAATAACAACAACAACAATAATAATAATAATAATAATAATAATAATAATAATAATAATAATAATAATAATAATAATAATAATAATAATAATAATAATAATAATAATAATGTATCAAGAACAGTAGAATGGCTGGGGGAGCACATACAGAGAAAGCTCAAACAATAAAAATGAAAGAAACAAAAAGTAAAAAACTAAAGGCAAAACTATATAATGCACACATACTTATATACTACTAATGATCTCGTAAAGGTTCATACTGTCTTCTAAAGATAGATAAAATAACCTAAATTTACAGTTTACTAATAATGGTTATAATTTAAACAGATCCAACGATAAACAGCCACTACCACTACTGTATTGATATCTGTTCTGTTCAAGATTTGTAAAATAGTTAAAAGGTACATATCGATTTCATTAATGAGAACAGGGAAGAATAAAGATGCAGATGAGAATGTACATTTATGGATGTAAACTTTTGCCGAAAAATAGAAATTAAGTTAATTTCTAACTAAATTTAAATTTTTATGAAATACGTTTTTTTTAAAGTGTAACAAAAATGAAGAATCAAAATTACATCTTTTAAGCAATCTTTCCAAAAAATTATTTGTGATTGAGCATTTCCAAAGAAAGACGACTAATTGTTTTTGTTGTTAAATGTTTTAATATAACTTAACATGTGTTGTTTTGAAGGGGCTTCTGATTACTATTTCAAAGTTGATCCGTTGCATTCTGGTCGCCTTGAAATGACGTCATCCGTGTCACCGTGAACGCGACCACAGCGGACATGGCGGCGCTGCTGAGAGGTCTGCGGGCTGGAAGGGCACTCCGGGGGCTAGGCAGCGGTAAGAGCGGACTACCGTGGCTTCGTTATGTCCTGTCTGTCACGAATAGTCTCGGGAAAAAATCCCGTTAAGGTCCATTTCTTGTTTGTTTTTACCCGTGCAAAGTGAAAAGGGCTAATGTTGACGTTAGCTTGTTGTGCTAAAGTCACTAGTTAAGAGAAGGTGATCATGGAGGACGGAATGTGTTTGTGCTTCTCCTGTTTTTACACAAACACCGCATGCAACTGATCAACAGCTGGCAAGAGTTTGTTGGGGTAGAATCGACACCTATTTTGCATGTTGAACAGGCTGCAGGGGGCGTCTTCTCTGTGGTTATGCAAGTGTGTTTAACCTACAATGTCTAAATATAGCTGAGGTTTACAGGCACGAAAAACTGATATGTGGTTTAATGCATTGAATCATAAAAACAACCGCATTTTAGACCATTACACAGAAGAACACCAACGTTTTGTTATTTTTTTTCATTTCATTTGATTTTGATTAGCGCTGCGCAATATATTGCTAAAATATTCCTACTGCAACAAAGCAGGTTGAAATATTCACATCGCAAAGATGTTTAATTGTTTTTTTTACCCCGCCAAGGGGGTGTTGTTTTTGAGTTTGTTTGTTTATAAGCAGCATAAAAACTACTCAACCGATGGACACATTTAGTTTAATTTATTTTCATGATATAGTGAAAAACAAAAAACAGTCGGTTTTTATTCAGTTTTCTGGTTTTTAAATAACCCCCAATTTTAATACAAACTTTATGGACATCTACACCATCAATAAATCAATTTAGGAAAATACCACATTTTCACCTACACATACCAGAGCAGAATAAGACACTAAATGGTAATGAGTGACTCCAGAAAGGTTATAAACTCATGCAGAACTGACACTAACGTAGCTCTCGGTCTGTATGGGTTAAGGAATATTTTTTTGGAAGATGAAATTGGCAATTCTGTACATGAACAATAAATATTGCATTATTTCTTATTAATATTACTGTACAACCTTATTGCATATCGCAAGTTTTGCTTATATCCATGTTGGAAACAAGTGTTTACAATTTTAAATGTTATCCCTTGGATACCTTGTCATGCTATATCCATAAATAAACCAAACCAGAACCACAAATATCGTGCAGCCCTAATTTTGATCCTCATTAGCTACTGCACACCACAGCAGCTCCTCTTCATGGGGTCACCAACGGCATAAAAAAACAAAGAACCATAATTTCCCACAACTTGCTTAACAGAGAAGATCTACACTGTGGCTAAAAATTACCAAAAATTTTTATTGGAAGTGCCTTTCGTTTACATGGACACTGTGCAATCTAGGTCTGAAAACGCAAAAATCTGAAGACCCCTTCCAGAGTGGGGAGTTTTGAAGATGCCCAGGTCGTGTCTCCATCTAAACAACAAAAAACTCAGAACATGTTCATGTGGCGTACACCTTATGCGCTGCACCGCTAAAACTACAAACACGTTGGACTACCTGGATCCCAGGGATCTTCCAGCTGTTCTTAGCAGCTCCAGTAAAATGGAAACATTCACACAGTAAAGTAGATCCACACAGTTAACGTCTTACATATCAAACACAGGTAGAACTGGGCTGATTAAAGCAGAATGATATTTACTGCACTATTACTTTTCCTCCATAGAAATATCTGACATATTCCAGACAAGTTAGATTGAATTTATTGGTCCATGTTTTGGCAGATGTAAGAATAGCCGATCATAGTTAAGCAGCACCACACTGAACCAATCCTGTTCGAGCCATGTCAGGTTAGGTTGAGTCACACAGCACAGGTGTGAGAGCAGTCATAGCACAGGCGCTAATGTTTGGGCTGAAATGGAAGATACGGACGCTTCCAAGTGAAAGTATGACAGGAGTCTCGTCTCGTTATCTGAACCCGCTTTATCCTCACTAGGGTCGCGGAGGTCTGTGGGGGCCTAATCCAGCTACAATGGGCTGCGTTAGGGGGGACTCATACAGGGATACATCCTGTATGAGTCTCCAGTTCATCTCAGGGCTGAACATATATAGACAAACAATCACTCTCACATTCACACCTATGGACAATTTGGTGGGAGGGAAACGGAGTACCTGGAGAAAATCTACATAGACATGAGGAGAACAGGTAAACTCCACACAGAAAGGTATATGACAGCAGTGGTTAAAGTAATTGTACAGAATGTCTACTCTTACCACAGCCCAACACAGATGGCTGTAAAGTTACCTTCAGCAACCTGGCAGGATTATCCAAAACGAATTTCACCCACTTTTGCGTCTTCATATAAACTAAGATTTCCTCCTGAAAATGCTCCTCTAAATGCAGATGAAAAACTGAAGACGAGACACCACTTTTGGTTTTAAGTTTTCATCATTGTATAAATGTAGCCTTACTCAACACTGTGACACAATGCAAAACAATTACACTGACAACACAAGACTGAATAAATAAACTCCTGAAACAAAACACAAGACAGCTCCACAAGAAACTGAAGTGAAACAATAACCCATCTGGGTCAGTAGTTCTCAAATCCAGTCCTTGTGATCCAGTGTCCTGCATGTTTTAGAAGGTTCCTTCTTCTATCACACCTGTCCGTCATTGTCAGGGTTCTGCGATGCTTGATGATAGGTTTATTATTTGAGTTAGGTGTGTTAGAAGAGGGAAACATCTAAAACATTTAGGACACTGGGACACCAGGAAGGGATCTGAGAAGCACTGACGTGATGACGTCACTATAAGACATACAATAGCTCAGACAGTTATTCTTGAATAAATATGAAAATTCTTAACCTTTTAGTTAAACTAACTGCTTGAATTAAAATAAACTAGTGCAGAGCCTGTAGAAAATGTCAGATTGTTTGCTACTAATGTGTTGTGGAAGTGGGTGAAATGAGTTGAAAGGAGCAGAAAGAAAGACTGTAATAATTATTTGGGGCTGTTTTGGAAGTGTGCACTGGAATCTGTGAGTATGATAATGCTAATGGTGTCAGTTGTTACTGCTGGTGGAATTAGTAAAACCCAGTTTCATGTGGGGCAGACAGTCTACCACTGTAGTGGTTTGTGTCATGCTAACACAGGTGACACCAATCAACACCCAGCAATATATATTATTATTATTATTATTATTACAGTCATGAAGTGAGCCGCCAGTCGCTCATCTCACACTCAAATGTCTCTGTCTACTTTCAGACTTGAATGAACGAAAAGCAGGAAACTGGGCAATGTGGCTCCGCCTACTAAACTACAGCTAACAACAAACAAACCAAAAATGAAAAGGATCTAAAAGTGAAGTGATAAAACTGAACAGTGGATGAACCAGATAGTAATGTAGCCTACAGTCATTAAGATTGGTGCAATGTTCAGTTGAAGGTGAATCAGACGTTCCATCTGTTAATTCACAACATTACAGACCTTGTTTAACTCGTGCGAATGCGCCGTAATAATAGCCTCGGTCTCCACCGGACTTGCTGTGGACACAACAGTGACAAAAATGTCTGTGAATTCCTGGGGGAAATGAAGTTGTTAGCAGTGTGTAGCACAGTTGTGTTGTTGTTGTTAATTAAATATGTCATGTAGAAATCAGAATTTGTCCCGTACTTTAGGATTTGGAGCCATGTGAACATGTTAAAAGGGGAGAAATTGATATATTTTTTGTGCATATCAATGGCTATTGAGTCTGAAAATCTGTGTTAAATGGATCAAATTTATCCATAGATACAGACATCAAACCTAATGTAGAATCAACCTAAAAGCAACTGGACTCATAAACGTCTCCTGTGACATTCTGTACAAATCAACAGTCAACCTTAATATAACACAGTGATAGGTGTGTTCCATCTCTAGTGTGACAGTCCTGCGTTTAACTATATAAAGGCATTGATTTCACATTTATCAAGATAATTATCAATATCGACTTATCAACAATGCTCTATAATTTTTTTTATAAATTCTCCTCTTCAGACATTAAATGTGTTAAATCTTCTGTACTTGAATCAGATGAATGAGAAAACAAAAGACTTCAGTGTTGGTTAGTTCATATTTTTAATATATATGATGGTGTGTTATTCCACATATATGTTGGTTTATGTACATGTAAACAATGGATTAGTAAATATTCCACTAGAAAGAACCTGTAAAGTGAATGGATCATAATCTGCAGACAGTGTTTGGAAGTAGATCTGGTAGATCTGACCCCAATATTCCTTTGGACTAAAACACTTTCTTTTCTTCATTCTAACTAATTCACATTTTGAGCCCAGATTTATTTTGGAAACTTGATTCAGCCATTATTTCAGACTTGAGTGTTCTTTATCACTAACACACATGTGGGAACATTTCATTAGTTCCAGAAGCTTCTGACTGTAGACCAGTGTTATTGGACAGTGTTAAATATGACCAGAAATGAACAAAATAATCAATAAAATGATCAATAAGCAGTGTTGGGAAAGTTCACATTGATTAGGAACTAGTTCAAAGTTCAGTTCAGTTAGTCAATATGAATTAGTTCAGTTCATCGTTCATTCTTCCAAATTATGAACTAGAAGTTCATGGATCCCAAAATGAACTTTTTCGTTCTTTTTTGTGTTATTATTGTAAACTTATTATTAACCGTTCCTGACGTTATCCTGACCGTAGTCAGGAAATCAGGGGAAAATTCCGTCCTCTCGGACAGAATCTCCAGTAAGTACCTTACCCCAGGGTTAACTTCCCTCTGCAGGTTCTTAGAACACAAGGAGTGGTTTCAGTGAGCTTCGTTTTCAATGTTTATTTCCAAGAACGGGACAACACCTGCTCCGGTCGCCGGTCACACTCTGTACATTTAACTCTTTTTCTCCGCTCCCAAAAACTCTCTGCATCTCTCTCTCTCTGTCTCTCTCTCTCTGTCTCTCTCTCTTCTCATTGGCTATTCCACAATATTATGTTTCCAACATTAGTTCAGAATAATACAAAAATGACATCTATGATAATGCTGTGTTTTGATCCCATTTTATTCCTTATAGGACTCAATAATTACAACGTGATAAGAACTAAATGTGAACTACATAAGAGCGCAGTTCAATAAATGCCAGAATAACCGCGTTCACAACTTCCCGTTCATTTGGCAAAAGTGAACGAGTCGTTCACGTTCAGCAAAAATTATTATATCGTTCAATGAACTTGTTCAGGTACAACACTGTCAAGTACTCATTAAGTTATTGCATGATATGTCTCTACACACACACACACACACACACACACACACACACACACACACTGATTACAATAATCTCTCCCAAAATGTAAGTCTTTTAAATGTACCTTATAGTCCAGAAAATACGGTAATTCAGACAAGACATGTTGACACTGCTGGTTGGGATTTTAGATTTTACCGCATCTTTTGAGTTTAGTTTAGTTTAGTTTAGTTGAGTGTTTGTAGTCATTGTTTGTTCCCTGTGTTTGTGTTTTCAGTGGTGACTCCTCCAGTGGCTCAGCCCCGTCACTGCTGCAGCCTGAGGAGAGGATTCCACTGTTCAGCCCTGAGGCGTCAAGACGAGTCGAAGTCAGACACGCCTTCCTCCCCCTCCTCTTCCTCTTCCTCTTCTTCCTCCTACCATGAGCACTACCAGGCTCACTCTGCTGAACAGGACCATCCAGCAGCTGACGCAGCAGCAGAGGAAACTTCCAGACCCAACACCAGGTCCACAAAGACACAACTGTGTCTGTCATATTAACCCTAGACTGGAATCTTACCATACCTTACCTTACCTTACCTTACCTTACCATACCTTACCTTACCTTACCTTACCATACCATACCATACCATACCATACCATATCATACCATACCATACCATACCATACCATACCATACCTTACCTTACCATACCTTACCTTACCATACCTTACCATACCTTACCTTACCTTACCTTACCATACCTTACCTTACCATACCTTACCTTACCATACCTTACCTTACCATACCTTACCATACCTTACCTTACCATACCTTACCATACCTTACCTTACCATACCTTACCTTACCATACCATACCTTACCTTACCATACCTTACCATACCATACCTTACCTTACCTTACCTTACCTTACCTTACTTTACTTCTGCATCTGTTGTGAAGTTACCAAGACCAGAGTGGAGAACAGGATGAGGAGTATGAAACAGAGGAGCAGCTCCAGGCTCGTATCCTGATGGCGGCGTTGGAGTTCGTCCCAGTTCACGGTTGGTCCATGGAGGCCATCGCAGCTGGAGCCGAGGTACAGACGCTCTGAACACTGAAAAGTTTTTCTGTTACCCAAACAATGGTAGCACTGGTTACTGGCTTCATCCAGTTTTGGTCATGGAGAGGCCAAACTAATTGTAATTTGGTCTGTTATGTCCTTTATGAGATGTTAAATAACAATAAAGCTAATTCCATTCCGTTGATCATTATTGTTCATGTAAATCAGCCTCCACATTCAGACCAATCTGGTGTAAAGTTGCTGAGGGCAGTAAAACATTAACAGAATAACCCAGAAATAATGACAAATACAAACTTTTCTCTTTGTTTTAGTCCAAATAAGGTGCCTGGGATGAGTTTTCAAAGGTCAATAATTCCACAGTCAAGGCTGTGGAAGTGATTTTAGTTCAGGTTCCACATACAGACCAATATTATCTACAGTCAAATAACAGAAAAACCTACAAAAAATAATAAATCCATATTTTCTTCCGGGTTTGATGTGAAAAAACATTTGACATTATGCTGGTAATGACAACTTCAACTTTTTATCTTTGTTTTAGTTTTAAAAAATAACATGAAAATATAGAATATTTTCATTTACAAACTATAAAATGTGAAAAACCTGGGTATGAACAACATGAAATGTCTAAAGAAAATTCACTACAATTTTAACCATTTTTTGCTTCTTCATGTAAAAATGATATGTTGAAGCAAAACTTTGTTAAAATTACATTTATTTTTCCTAGGAAATTTGAGTTTTTTTTCTGGTTATTTCCATCGTTTTTGTTTGACTAGTTTGTAAAAGCAAATATTTCCATAATTTAATGGGGGTGTTTTGCACTAAATCAAAGACAAAAGTTTGTGGTTATTATTATTTACATGTTAAATCAAATGAGACTGAATGTGACCCTGGAAAGTTTGAGAGCCCTGGATTAGTGCAAATAAATCAAAATTACAATGAAAATGTTAAATATCTACACACGAATAATGGGAACAACCCAACATGTCTGGTTTAATTTTAAAAATATCTGCTTTAACTTCATGATAAAAAACACTTTAGACTGGGCTGCTTCACACCATTGATTGTGAATGACTTTTTTTTTTTTTTTTTTTTTGCAAATTCACCCCATGAACTAGCCTATCCACACTAGCGCCTCCTAGCAACAGCAAATCTAATGTCCTACCATAATAGTCTAGTTTTGCTCAATGTAACTTTTGGCTCAATTTCCCTGAAACTGGTCGACCAATCACAGTGAAGTATAGAGTCAGAGGGCGGGCGTAACAAAATGACGCTGCGACGATTCAGAGAGAAACAACCGGAAACAACCATAGAAGAACAACAGGTGTAGATTTTCTCTTATCAAAGATGAGTGAAGAACGTGAGAAAATGTCAGCAAACTTTAAATTCTTTTTACAGAAGCGACAACAGTCGTTCAGCTCCATAATCCACCATTTTGTTTAGTCATTCCTAACTTTCTCTGGACTCCTCCGTCAACTTTCAGGCGCTCTAACTACGTTATCCTAAAGATTACACTGATTGGTTGTAGTACCGTCCTATTGCATACAGACGATTTGAAAGACAACCTTTTAGCCCCGCCTCCTCTGACTATGAAGCACCACTAGACCCATACATGGAATGAACAGGGATAGCACTGCTAGGCTACCCATGAACTGGACTGGACCCAGTTACGGGTCAGTTTTGAGCCGTGGGCCGTGTGTTTGACACCACTTGTCAAAATGATCTGCCTCTACACTTCTGAAATATTGAATGAACTTCATATTGCATCGTTTTCAGCTCATTAAATAAAAACTTCAGATTTCTTTCCACTGGTTTAATGTTGTAGTGCAGGGCCGTCAAACTCATTTTAGTTCAGTTTCACATTCAGCTAAATTTGATCTGAAGTGAAATAATAACATAATAATACATAAATAATGTCAACTCCAAACGTTTGTCGCTATTTCAGAGTGAAAAAGTTAAATTAAACAATGAAAATGTTTATATGAACAAACTATGTTCTACTACTTTTAAATAATATGAATAACATGAAACAAATGAAATAATAAGCAGAATTTTAACAATATTTTGCATCAGTTTATCATTTGTACATCTTCATTATAACTTACAGACCACAGTGGATCAATTATAAACACAGAAATTATTTAATATCAGGCAGAATATTGTTAAAATTGCACTGACTTGTCCTTCAATATTCATATTTCTTCAGATTATTTGACAAAATTATACTTTGTTTTAGTGTACACGGACTTCTATTAAAACGCTTGAGGTTCTTCATATTTGTTCAACATTATTCAAGTATTTTGTGAAATTGTACTTTGCTTTAGTGTAAATATGTGAAAAAAATTTACATTTACAAAGAGGAAAATGTGTAGTTGTGAGTATTTATAGATTATTGTGATAGAATTTTACTGGTTCTGACCCACTTCAGATTGACTTGAATGTGGAACCTGAACTAAAATAATTATTAATATCTTAATGACTATTTTTTAATTTCACAAATTCATTCTGAGGGCCAGACAGGACCCTTTGGCGGGCCAGATTTGGCCCCTGGGCCTTATGTTTGACACCTGTGCTGTAATGGTTAATAACAGATTTGACCTTTGACCTTTTTCTCTAGACTCTGGGTCTGTCGTCCGCTTCCTCTGGGATGTTTAACGGAGCTGGAGACCTGGTCTTGCATTTCATCTCCCACTGTAATTCACAACTGACTGAGATTCTGGCAGAACAACACAAACAGGTCCAACTGGGCCAGGCTGAGTGAGTGTACACACACACACACACACACACACACACACACACACACACACACAAACACGTGTACTTGTTTTCATGTGTAATGACGACCACGTTTGTAATTAAGTACCCATTGGATAGTTAATGTAAAGACATTTTTTTTAATAATAATCTAATAATAAAAATTTGAAAATTATATTCATTCATAAAAGTAATCAATGAATAAGAAATAATAATAATAATTTTATTATATTATATATATATATATATATATATATATATATATATATATATATATATATATATATATATATATATATATGTGTGTGTGTGTGTGTGTGTTTTTAAAGTAAACACTTTTTTTAAAGCAAACACATTTTCAAACCTTTGAAAAATACACATTTTCTTTGCACCAGTTTCCCCCTTGCTTTATGAGAACTTCTGGAAAATTTCTATTTTACTAGCGGGGACCTTTATTTATATTTAACCCTTGTGGGGACCTGAATGTTGGACCCCATCGTGTCAGAGGTCCCCATGGCGTGACTATGTAAATATATCAATGTCCCCATAAAGATAGGAATGCAAGACTCTCATACACACACACCTTCCTATAGAGGTCTAATATTGGATAAAATACACAAACCAGACCAAAAAAACCCCCCCAAAAAATCTCTCCTGAATTTAGAATAGAATTAATTAAAATCATAAACAAACTTAAAAATGTGCATCATATCAAACCTACTATAAAAATACAGATGATATTCAGAGTCCAGATCAGCCCTGTTTAAATGAGGTGGGTGTGTCGAAACTAAACTAGACTAAAGTTTAGTAAAATTAAAACAAAAGAAGTTGAAAACAGACTAAAATAAGGTTAAAAAAAAAGTATAATATATTTTAAACCCAAATGATTTGATTTTCAAACCACACTAAAATTGTGTCCAGTCAATAGCGCTCCACCTCATCCATAAGTGTTCTGGTGCAGAAGGAGTTAAGGCAGAAGGTGAAGCTCTCCATTTACTGGTCGATCTACGTTCCAACCCTCACCTCTGGTCATGACCTGAAGAGTGAGGTCACAGGTACAAGCGGCCAAAATGAGTTTCCTTCTCAGGGTAGTGATGCGCGGTTAGGGGGTTTTACAGAAATCCGCCCCGCCCAAACCCAAGACGTGGCTAGGCCCGCCCCGCCCAACCCGCATGATGTCACGTATCGATAAACCCAACCCGCCCGCTATCAACCCGCGAGCTTAAATTTGTCTCTAAACTCACATAGTACATTCGCAGCATCTTTACCTTGTGCTTCTAATGTTAAAAGTCATGAAGCATAATTTTTGCCTCCTTTCTAACGTCTCAATATGCACTCCAGCACATAAAATAGACTCCACCCACATCATCACTCTATAAAGACAACACATACAACGTTTCCGTACAACCTTCGCATCGCCTGTTTTAATCTTCTCCCTGATCAAGTCCCACATTTTCACTCTTATCTCTGAGTGTTCAGGGAGATTTGGCGCTAATAACAAATAACAAAAAGTTGGGATAAAAAAGCATTCAAAACAGGAACTGACGGGCTTGCACATGCGCGAGCCGAGCACACACACACACACACACACACACACACCTCAGCGGGTATTGATCGTCCCTGACCCGCCCCACCCGCATACGCAATATGTATTAATACTGCGACCCAGCCCGCCCGACTCGCGGGTCACCCACGGATATCCGCTGGCCAGCGGGTAGCCCGCGCAACACTAGTGGACGGGCTCAGTCTTAGAGGTACGGTGAGAAGCTCAGACATCCAGCAGGGACTGGGAGAAGAACCGTTGCTCCTCCGGGTCCAGATGAACCAGCACAGTCGGCTCGAGCATCTAGTGAGGATGCCTCCTGGACGCCTCTCTGGGGAGGAGTTCCGAGCATGTCCATCCAGGAGGACACCCTCGGGGTCGACCCAGGACCCGGATAAAGCAGAAGATAATGAGACAAGTCTAAAGTTTTGTAAAACCAACGTCAAAGACAGTAAAAAAAAAACAAAAAAATGGTTAAAACAGACAAAAGTAGGAAAGCACTCAGAGAGACAGGTCACCCCCAACCCCCTCAAATGATCAAAATGAGCACAGGTTTTCACTTTCACTTCTGCAAGTATCAACAGTATCAACATTTACTGCCAAATTTCACAAAAACACAAGACATGTCCGCTGTTCTTTGGTGGAGTAAAGATGATAAAACCAAAGTAAAAGGTTGTTGAAACAGACTAAAAGATGATAAGGTGATGATGATGATGATGATAAAAAACAGACATAAAGTTAGTAAAAGAAGTGTGAAAGATTGTAAAACCAGACTAAAAGTTGGTAAATTCAGCATAAAATATGATAAAAACTAAATTAAAATGCTGATAAACATTCTATCATCTTCACTTCAATTTAACATATATTTATTCTAAACACTGGTGTTTATTTTACTTCTTTTTTTAATATTATAATGTAGGAAAATGACATATAAAGCCTTTAAACACAAATCTGTTCACGTTCTTAGAGTTTGTATTGGTCATCTACAGTTTATTATTATTATTCAGTCAGAGGTGATGGAACTGTGTTTGGATTATGTGTGTGAATTACATTTTTTTTTTTTTTAATTTAACCTTTATTTACCCAGGTGTGTAGTATTGAGATCAATCATCTCTTTTTCAAGGACGACCTTCCCTATCAGTGCATGTCTTTGAATGTGTTGTTTCAGACCAAAGGAGACTGCAGACTTCCTTAGAGATGCTGTCGAGACCAGACTGAGGATGTACATCCCATACATGGAAGCATGGCCTCAGGTACAGACCAGCTCCAGTAGGATTATGACATAACATTCTAAAACCAAGATGGGCTTTCATAGAACTATATTCACTTAACAATCAATGTTACACATGTCTGGCTCTGCTTAGTCTGGACAAGTATCAACGTCCTGTGTCTGAATGAAGAACCAGGTACCAAACATGTCTTTGGTACCAAAACGTTATATCCTACTTCAATACATTTATGGGTCTTAAAATGAATGCATTTTAAGTTATTATGGAAATAAACACATTGTTCAGGGTGCCCGCCAGGCCTAAAAAAGTCTAAAATAACACTTTAAATTTTAGGCCAAAAGTGTGAGTCTAACATTGAGTTTGAGTAATTTAAGATCTATGTTTCAATGCAAAATATTGATATAGGACTGGGTTTTTTTAAATAATTTTTTTTAAATTATTGTTCTTACGTTCTTTCCACGCCGTTCATTTTTTTTCTGTCAGCGCCAAGTTCAGGCAGCGCACAGCAAACCTATTCATTGTGTATGTGCTACCACAGAGTAAGAGCGCAGGGCTCTGTGCGCCGCTCAGCCGTGTGCAAGGGGGTGCGCCTGCCGCTCTGCCACACTGGCTGTTAGCTCAGTGCACAGCACCTGGTACGGTGCAACCGGTACCCAGCGCTGGCACAATGCTGCACGGCAAGGTGTACAGTACGTACAGTAATGGATTTATATTTTGGGGTAGGGACTTCTATTACCTCACGTCAGCCTTGTGCTTTGTTTACGTTTTGAGCAAACGTTTTGAACTGGTGTGAAAGGGTCGAACCACAAATGAACTGAGCTCTGAGTTTGTTATTAATAAATTCTGTCTTCTTTTCTATTGCTAATGTTCAAATTCATAATATTTAAAGATATTCTATGGAGAGATCACACAGCGTCCTCTTTATAACCTACACTACAATGATAAAGAGTTTGTGCAGTGGAATGACTGATGCAGGCTGGGTTTTTGTTTTTTTTTTTTTTTTTTTTAACTGACAACAGTTAATTATTATTATTCAATTATGACGTGGATGCAGTCGACCATCGGCCAAACGGTCATCTGTTTCGTTTCATTTTGTAATTTTGTCTTTTAACTTTGATTATTTGTTAGTTGGGTCTTTTGTAAATTGAGGTATTACTGTATCACTAAACACACCCAGAGTGAATCCATACATAAGGCACATAAGGCACATAAGGCACACTGCACTATAAGACACACTGTCATTTTTAGAAAAAAATAAAAGTTTTTAAGTGCGTCTTATAGTCCAGTAAATCCGGTATATTTGCAGTTTATCTGCTCCGCTCTGATGTTCAGGGATACTGGAAGTGTTGTTGTGTTGTTGACTTGTTGTGTCCTTCAGGCCATGAGCATCCTTCTACTCCCCCACAACATCCCTGACAGCCTGAAGCACCTCTCCACCCTAGTGGACGACATCTGGTACTACGCCGGAGACCGGTCCACAGATGTGAGTGGACGCCGTCACCCTCCATCCCACTCTTCCTCTAATCACACCTTCCTGTCCCCCATTCATCACAACCCCCATGATTTCCGGCCCGCCACCTCCCAGGTTACTCCCTGTGTTATGTGGTGTCGTTACCATAGCAACACCATCACGCAAATACTAAACACATTCCTGCTACATCACCTATAAGGAGTGTAGATGTGAATATCTTTCCTGGTGTTGTGGGCTACGCATTAGCTACAGCACAGACACAATATTTGTTTTTTAACCATTAAACACCTACAGCTGTTGTTTGTTGTAAATTTGTATTAATTCCTGCATGAATTATTTCAATTGATTATAATATTATCTCCAGTATTTTGCATTTTTCACTGTAAATCACATATTTTTCTACATTTAATTCACTGATCATGTAGATGTTCAGAAGACAGATGTTATATCAAAACAGAGAAATTTTAAGGAAAAGTGGCTTTTAATTTTTTAACATATTTATGCATTTGGCAGATGCTTTTTTTCCCCAAAGCGATTTACAGGGAACAGTCGACCCAGTCCAATCCATTTTATTTATAGAGCACAAATTTAAACAACCACAAGGATTCTGAAGTGCTGTACAATAAAATAAATATAATAAAACACAATAAAAAGTTAAAAAATACGAAGATAAAACCACAACAATTAAGCCCCCTCCCCCTCTCTCTCTTTTTCTCTACCTCGCAAAGCATTTTGTACAGAAGAATAGACGAAAAGCAACATACGAGGAAAATATAAAATATCAATAATGTGGACAAGAAACAAGGAAATGAATAAAAATGCTCTAAATATACAAAATATCAAGAAAATGATAAACAGTTAACAAAATAGTAAAAGAGAAATTAGGAAATGACAAAAACATTTGGAGTTAATGAAGAATTCTAACAGAATAATTGAGCAAATGAAGAAACTTGTTCACGTATACAGATTAAAATCAGCCATGTCATTTTTATATGTGGAGGATGAACTTTAAACACATACGTAAACACTTATAAATTATAAGATGATATTTAACACATTTCTTTTTGTCATCTTTGTCGTGTTTTTGTTTCAGTCACTGTTGAGTATTTGGACGTTTATGTGAGAATGGATGTAAAACATAAAAATAATATAATCCTGGATAATTCCCTTCAAATGCATTAAAAAAAACAAAGAAAGTTTATCCCATTGTAAAGCCTTAGTACTGCTTGTGTGTGTTGTTTGCAGATGAACTGGTACACCAAACGGGCGGCGCTGACGGGCATCTACAACACCACTGAACTGGTCATGGTTCAGGATTCGTCCCCAGATTTCCAGGACACGTGGAACTTCTTAGATAATCGCATTCAGGACGTGGTCAACATGGCCAGCACCGCCAAACAGGTACCAACTGAAAGACGGGACACTTGGAAACACTCAAGGAATGGCTGAGTCCAGGGGGTGTCAAATAGTGAAGTGGTCTGGGGGGCGGGGGCTCCACTGGGGGGCGGGGCCTCTACAGGGGAGGCACGACATGAGCAAAAATAAACCTGAATAAAAAAGAAAAAATGTGTAAACATGTGGTTAACTAACTACAGTACATGTTTTTTAACTAACTACGGTACATGTTTTTAACTAACTACGGTACATGTATTTAACTAACTACGGTACATGTATTTAACTAACTACAGTACATGTATTTAACTAACTACAGTACATGTATTTAACTAACTACAGTACATGTTTTTAACTAACTACAGTACATGTTTTTAACTAACTACAGTACATGTATTTAACTAACTACAGTACATGTTTTTAACTAACTACAGTACATGTTTTTAACTAACTACAGTACATGTTTTTAACTAACTACAGTACATGTTTTTAACTAACTACAGTACATGTTTCTAACTAACTACGGTACATGTATTTAACTAACTACGGTACATGTATTTAACTAACTACGGTACATGTTTCTAACTAACTACAGTACATGTTTTTAACTAACTACAGTACATGTTTTTAACTAACTACAGTACATGTTTTTAACTAACTACAGTACATGTTTCTAACTAACTACGGTACATGTTTCTAACTAACTACGGTACATGTATTTAACTAACTACGGTACATGTATTTAACTAACTACAGTACATGTTTTTAACTAACTACAGTACATGTTTTTAACTAACTACAGTACATGTTTTTAACTAACTACAGTCCATGTTTCTAATTAACTACAGTACATGTATTTAACTAACTACGGTACATGTTTCTAACTAACTACAGTACATGTATTTAACTAACTACAGTACATGTATTTAACTAACTACAGTACATGTATTTAACTAACTACAGTACATGTTTTTAACTAACTACAGTACATGTTTTTAACTAACTACAGTACATGTATTTAACTAACTACAGTACATGTTTTTAACTAACTACAGTACATGTTTTTAACTAACTACAGTACATGTTTTTAACTAACTACAGTACATGTTTTTAACTAACTACAGTACATGTTTCTAACTAACTACGGTACATGTATTTAACTAACTACGGTACATGTATTTAACTAACTACGGTACATGTTTCTAACTAACTACAGTACATGTTTTTAACGAACTACAGTACATGTTTCTAACTAACTACGGTACATGTATTTAACTAACTACGGTACATGTTTCTAACTAACTACAGTACATGTTTTTAACGAACTACAGTACATGTTTCTAACTAACTACAGTACATGTATTTAACTAACTACAGTACATGTTTTTAACTAACTACAGTACATGTTTTTAACTAACTACAGTACATGTTTTTAACTAACTACAGTACATGTTTCTAACTAACTACGGTACATGTATTTAACTAACTACGGTACATGTATTTAACTAACTACGGTACATGTTTTTAACTAACTACGGTACATGTTTTTAACTAACTACAGTACATGTTTCTAACTAACTACGGTACATGTATTTAACTAACTACGGTACATGTATTTAACTAACTACGGTACATGTTTTTAACTAACTACAGTACATGTTTTTAACTAACTACAGTACATGTTTTTAACTAACTACAGTACATGTTTTTAACTAACTACAGTCCATGTTTCTAACTAACTACGGTACATGTATTTAACTAACTACAGTACATGTATTTAACTAACTACGGTACATGTTTCTAACTAACTACGGTACATGTTTCTAACTAACTACGGTACATGTATTTAACTAACTACAGTACATGTATTTAACTAACTACAGTACATGTATTTAACTAACTACGGTACATGTTTCTAACTAACTACAGTACATGTTTCTAACTAACTACGGTACATGTATTTAACTAACTACAGTACATGTATTTAACTAACTACAGTACATGTTTCTAACTAACTACAGTACATGTTTTTAACTAACTACAGTACATGTTTTTAACTAACTACAGTACATGTTTTTAACTAACTACAGTACATGTTTCTAACTAACTACGGTACATGTATTTAACTAACTACAGTACATGTATTTAACTAACTACAGTACATGTTTTTAACTAACTACAGTACATGTTTTTAACTAACTACAGTACATGTTTTTAACTAACTACAGTACATGTTTTTAACTAACTACAGTACATGTTTCTAACTAACTACGGTACATGTATTTAACTAACTACAGTACATGTATTTAACTAACTACAGTACATGTATTTAACTAACTACAGTACATGTTTCTAACTAACTACAGTACATGTTTTTAACTAACTACGGTACATGTGGGTTAGGGTTATACACACAGAGACACACACACATACACACACACACACACACAGACACACACACATCAGATGATAAAATAAATTAAAGCCCCCAATGCAGCAATAAAATATCTAATTTAAAAGTGCTGATGTGCATAAAAAGTTTAAAAATGACGCCTGTGGGTAAACACTGTAGAAGTGTGTGTGTGTGTGTGTGTGTGTGCGTGCGAGCCTTGAATTGTGTCCTGATTAAAAATGAGATTGTGGTTTAAAAACATCACACATTAATAATAACTGTAATTAATTTTAATTATTAATTTGTTTGTGTCAAATGTTCCCTGTGGTACTGTTTGTGTTTCAAATGTTCCCTGTAGTACTGTTTGTTTCAAATGTTCCCTGTAGTACTGTTTATGTTTCAAATGTTCCCTGTGGTACTGTTTATGTGTCAAATGTTCCCTGTGGTACTGTTTATGTTTCAAATGTTCCCTGTGGTACTGTTTATGTTTCAAATGTTCCCTATGGTACTGTTTATGTTTCAAATGTTCCCTATGGTACTGTTTATGTGTTAAATGTTCCCTGTGGTACTGTTTATGTTTCAAATGTTCCCTGTGGTACTGTTTATGTGTCAAATGTTCCCTGTGGTACTGTTTGTGTCAAATGTTCCCTGTGGTACTGTTTCAGATGCTGCAGTTCTTTCATAGTTGTAGTTAGTTCAGTGTTAATTGTAAATATATTGTTCTGCCAGGGTTAGGGTTAGGGGGCGGGGCTTATTCAGCCACCCAGTCCTTTATTGGCTTATGTTCCACTGTGTTATGCAGGTGCAGTCAACAGGTGAAGCTGTGGTGCAAGGGCTGATGGGAGCTGCTGTAACTGTAAGTTTTTTACAACACACATATTTTCATCATTTATATGTTGTTGCTGTGACACACGTAGAATTAAACCCACACAGCAAACCTTAAAGGGACATCCCACCCCCCAGGTCAAATTGAGGGTGTCCCCACAGTCCTTAGAGTTGAATAAGTGTGTGGAAGTGTTGTCCTGGAGACGCAGCCTTTGACTGAATATACCTGCACTGACCACAGCTTGGTTTCATGGCGTAGCTGCAGTCTGCCAGAAACACCCAAATATTTGGGCCAACGTGAATGAATTTACTAGATGTTTTTTTTTCTTTTCTTTTTTAACTTTTGTTCTTCCTCTACAAACAGATGGGGGAAATGAGAAGATTCTAAAAAGAGTTTGTTTACTATTCTTTTAATTGTTTCTGCATTTGAGGGTACACTGGTTTGACACAGTCAGTATGAATCATGTGTACATACAGAAGTTTCCAAGAACTTAAAGGGCCACACATGCACAGTAAACCATGAGATGTTTTGGTGTAGTGGTTCTGTGGGTGATCAGCTGTGTTTGTGTGAGTGTGCACGTGTGTGTTAGGGCCTCGAAGAATCTGACCCTAGGGCTTCTGAATTCTTAATCCAGCCCTGCGTATACCCCTGTTAAAGTGACCACTGAAGTGATATAGAACAATGAATATATGTTGCCAAATGCATTTAAAAACAAAATAAATATATTGGACTCTCCATCACTTTTCCCGACAACTGTAATAATTAGCAACATTTGTTGTTATATCAGTATGACCATCTTAAATCAATCTAAATCTCTGGTCTTTGAGTGTCTCCAGCAGACTGTAGCTACGCTGTGGTCAGTGCAGATCTATTCCTGAGTCACCAGGAAAATACTTCCATGCACTTATTCAACTCTGGGGACTGTGAGGAAACACTCAATTTGACCTGAGGGGGGGTATCCCTTTAAAGCAGGGCCGTCACATTCACACTAATGGATTTTTTAAAAATATAGCACAGTTAAAAAAAAAAAAAAAAATCAGGTAATTTTTTCTTCTAATACCGCACAGCTCTAATTGACTGTGAACTTTGGGTATGTGTGTACATAGAAAAGAACTATATACATTTAATACATTATTATTATAAAGAATAGAGTTATTATTTCTACCTTCTAGGTCTGACCTGTGTTTTTGTGTTTGACAGCTGAAGAACCTCACAGGTCTGAACCAGAGGCGATGATCAACACTGTCCCAAGAGCTTCCTGAGCTGAAGAACAACCTTGTTTTTGGGGATTTTTTCGTCTTATTTCTGTAAAAGTGTTAAATAACAAGTTGAATTCATCAGACAGCAGAACGGCTCTGTTTTATTCAGTTTCTTCTGCTCAGAAGATCTTCCCATCTGTTATAAAGATACAAAGATCTATAATTTTCTTGACAGTTAATTTAGAATTTCAATAAATTGCTTATATTGTGTATTTTACCTTTCAATGTTTTAAGTGTCATTTTTTTTAACCCAATGTCATTTACTGACCGAAAATATTCAACAGCTTCTGATCCATTCATCCTGTCAATACATGTAAAACTGGTGTAAAATACAGTTTGTCATCTTTTCGTGGTGATGAACAGATGAGGTAAAAGTACTCGCATTCTGTACTGCAGTAGAAGTACAGCTACTTGTGTGAAAAAGTCCTGTGGTATATGCCAGATTTTTTTCCTAGGATGGTCGTCCAACTTCATAGGCTCACGTAGCATCACTGACTAGATCGTCGAACATCAGCTTAGCTATATATATATTTATTTATTCACCTGTGGATGAATAGGACTCAATGTGATTGATTGACATATCACTGTCCAAACTGAACTGCCATTTGCCTATCCCCCTCCGAAAAGGAGGTGTAAGTGATATATTTATATAAATGTAAAGAGTATAAAGTACAGATATTTATATAAATGTAAAGAGTATAAAGCACAGATATTTATATAAATGTAAAGAGTATAAAGTACACATATTTATATAAATGTTAGTTATGGATCATTAGAGTAAATGAAAAATATTTGATGCTTTTTTAAATGTATTTATTTGTTGGTAATTTCTGGGGTTGTAGTCTTTATATAAAAATCTTTATTGACAAATGTTCAGTAAAAGAGAAATATGAACAGTACAAGAACAAACAACTGTAGAATGGTGTCAGAGAAAAATAAATTTTTCAACAAATGTTTCAAATATTTTTTAAGTTCCGTTACTTTTTTTAAATGATGGCTTTCGACTAGAGAATCTACATTTCTGAATGTAGTATATTTGCACGTAAGAAAATTAAATTAATAATATATTATTGTTCTTATTTGGCAGAAGTATAGGACAAGGAACCAAATAATACATATTTAAATGAAATATTAAAATGAACATCATTTTTGTTAAAGGTATCTTGCCAGAGAGTACAAGACAGGTGACAGAAAAGATTTGAGACATTTGAGATGCTTTTAATTCGGAAAGTTTCCGCCGGAAAAGCGTGACCCGGAAGTGAAAACAGGTCCCGCCCTTTTTCCTCCAACATAACAAATCAGCAAGGTGATGACCATGTTTTGACCAATCAGCGACGGCTACATTTGTCTGAGGAGGTCTTCAACCCGAAGTAGCGGCAGTGGAGTCAAGTGAAGTGACTCTTCAACTGTGTTTAATACTTATTGTAGACTTATTTCACTCTTAAAATGCCGTATGCCAACCAGCCGACCGTGAAAATTACAGAACTGACAGACGAGAATGTGAAGTTTGTCATCGAGAACACTGATTTGGCGTAAGTGTTGGTTTATTTGCATGTTAGAGCAGCGCGTGAGGCTGAGAGCGGCCATTACTGTTATCAACAATGACAATGAAATCCGTTTTTATAAGTAAATTAAACATATTACGTTGACTTTGCAGCTAAATTATTGAAAGTAGCTCTGCTGTACATTTTTAACACGTATTATAATAGTCACTTGTAGTTCTACTGTTTTATTGTGTACAACGCCACTGCTGAATTTGTGAGTCTTTTTAAAATATGAATAAAATGAATGAAACGATTTTTTTTATTCATGAATAACCAGAAATGCCTTAAGAGAAGTAAGTGTAATTGGACCCATATTTGACCTGTTACTAAATGTCTTGTGTATTTATAGCTCCACTGTAATCTGCATTTGTAATGTACATGTGGAAATGATTAGATAAAGTATAATGTAGTTCAGTTGTATATTTTCTCATTTAAAACAATTTGTTTGTTTTCAATCTTCTATGATGTAGACAGTATGTCATGTGACAGTCATTGCATTCGGTTGTCATTTACATTTCAGTTTGTTGGTGTTGGGGTTGTATCCTACCAGTAACAGGAATGTAATAATATTGTGTTGGGTTTTTTCCAGAGTTGCAAACTCTCTTCGTCGTGTCTTCATGTCAGAAGTTCCAACAATAGGTAACACTTTACAATTTTAAACCAGATTTGGTTTTATAATCTCAATGCATTTCAGAAAAATTCCTAATATTTTCATTCTGCATCATTGGGAGTCGCACATGGAAAAGAGATCTGTCTGTCTGTGTCTGTCTGTCTGTCTGTCGTGTTCTTGTGAATTGAGGTTTATTATTATTAAAACTGCACTTTTACTTTTTCTCACTAAAACAAGATAAATATTTAGTTATTGTTTGTGTGTATGATGTTATTGTTTTACTGGTTAAGGTAAAATTGGTCTGAAAAATGAGTTTGTTACCATTGATCTAGAACAGAGCATCTACTAGACTTATGCTAGTTGCCATGGAAACATGCCCCTATAAGTGACTATAATATACTTACATTAATCCTTTTTTCTGGCGTCTTCTGTTTGTTTCCTTTTATAGCCATTGACTGGATCCAGATCGATGCTAATTCATCAGTTCTCCACGATGAGTTTATCGCACACAGAGTCGGTTCGTATCAACATCTGCACTTCAAAATTACTTCAATGACACATACACACACACAATGTGTCATTATGTGTGTGTGTGTGTGTGTAGACATACCAATCGCAATCTCTACTAGGACAATTTCCAATTCTCCCAGTAGAGATTGGCATCTCTACTAGGGCAGATTGAAATCCAAACTAAATACAATCTCAGTTGTTATCTTAGGAGAACCCTAGGTGAGATAACACTTGACCTTAACTCTAACCCTGATTATTAAACTTTCTCTTAGTGAATTAGATATTGTCCTAGTAGTATTTCCTATGATGTTCTACTAGTAGAATTGTCAATTCTACTAGTAGAGATGCCAATTGCAATCTCTATTAGTAGAATTGGAAATTTTCCTAATAGAGATTGTGATTGGCATCTCTTATATATATATATATATATATATATATACAAAAAATGTTCCCCTCGCCCCACGTGGGCGGTGTCTCCTTCAGACTCGGGTCCTCTACCAGAGGCCTGGGAGCCTGAGGGTTCTGCGCAGGATCTTAGCTGTTCCTAGCAATGCGCTCTTTTGTACAGAGATCTCTGATGTTGTTCCTGGTATCTGCTGGAGACATTCTCCCAGCTTGGGGGTCACTGCCCCTAGTGCTCCGATCACTACTGGTACCACTGTTGCCTTCACACTCCACATTTTCTCTAACTCCTCTTTCAGCCCTTGGTATTTCTCAAGCTTCTCATGTTCTTTCTTTCTGATGTTGCTATCACTGGGGACTGCTACATCTATCACCACCACTGTCTTCTCATGTTTATCCACCACCACTATGTCAGGCTGATTGGCCATCACCATCTTGTCAGTCTGGATCTGGAAGTCCCACAGGATCTTGGCCTGTTTGTTCTCTGTCACCTTTGGGGGGTTCTCCCATCTTGACCCTGGGACCTCCAGTCCATACTCTTTACAGATGTTCCTGTACAGTATGCCCGCTACCTGGTTATGCCTCTCCATGTATGCCTTACCTGCCAGCATCTTACACCCTGCTGTGATGTGCTGGACTGTTTCAGGGGCTTCTCTACACAGCCTACACCTGGGGTCCTGTCTGATGTGGTAGACCCCGGCCTCTATTGCTCTGGTGTTCAGGGCTTGTTCTTGTGCAGCCATGAGTAGTGCCTCTGTGCTGTCCTTTTAGTCCAGCCTTTTCCAGCCACTAGTATGTCTTTTCCATATCAGCCACTTCCTCAATTTGTCGATGGTACACGCCATGCAAGGGTATGTCCTTCCATGATAGCCCCTCTGGTTCCTCAACTTTACTGGGTTTTTGCTGCCTGAGGCATTCACTTAGCAGTTGGTCATTGGGGGCCATTTTCTTGATGTATTCCTGGAGGTTCGCCGTTTCTTCCTGGACAGTAGTTCTGACACTTACTAGTCCTCGGCCCCCTTCCTTTCGCTTAGTGTACAGCCTCAGGACACTGGACTTGGGGTGGAACCCTCCATGCATGGTAAGGAGCTTTTTTGTCTTGTATCTCTTCCAGTGGCCAGGATATTATCCCAGCTGGGTATCTGATCACTGGCAGGGCATAGGTGTTATTGCCTGGATCTTATTTTTGCCGTTGAGCTGACTTTTAAGGACCTGCCTTACCCTCTGTAGGTATTTGGCTGTAGCTGACTTCTGAGCTGCCTCCTCATGATTACCATTTGTCTGTTGGATCCCCAGGTATTTGTGTATGTATGTATGTATGCATATATATATATATATATATATATATGTGTGTGTGTATGTGTGTGTATATATGTATATAAAATGTGTGTGTATATGTTGTATTTTTTTTAACATTGTTTAACCTCCTGACACCCTAACTACTCTTTATTGAAGAAAAAAAAAGTTGTCCACTGCAAAAGGATATTCTCTAAAAATGTTAAAAATACATCTGAAAAACCTGGTGCATTGTGCTGTTTCTAAAAAAGACAATAATTTAACATACAGTCAAAACTTGTACTTTCCTGGGCCTCAAGAGGATAAAATTATATCTCAATTCAATTCAATTTTATTTATAAAGCCCTAAATCACAACAAAGTCGTCTCAAAGGGCTTTACAAAAAACACAATCAACTACAGAGATACATGAAAAAAGTCCCAAGCATCCCCTGTCCTTAGACCCTCTTTCTCGGCAAGCCTTGATATATCTGTAGATATATAATCCAAATGTTTGCTATTCATGTATTTTTTTTTCTTCTTTTTTGTTTTTAATCCATTTGAAAATGAATTCAGTGTTAAACAACTCTGTGTTCCACTACAAGGAACATTTGATAAAAAAAAAAACAAAAACATAAATAACGTGTTTGAAAAAATAACTGCTGTAACATAGGGTTTTTCAACTAATGAGACAAGGCCTACTTTGGGGGTTATGTTTTTTTTCCTCTTTCTACGAAGATGATGTTTATTATTACCTCCATGTAGGACGTTATGTTTTACCTCACGTTTGTCTGTTTGTCAGCAAGATACCTCAAAAAGTTCTGGACAGATTTTGATGAAACTTTCAGAAATGATTGATAATGTGTCAAGGAATAAACCATTCAATTTTGAGATATAAAGGTCAAAGGTCAAGGTCACACTGAGGGTCAACAGCTAAAAACCATAAGTGGTGATACCTCAGAATCCAGACCAGATTTCTTTTAATTTTTTTAAACCCATTAAGGGATTGTTAGTGACCGATAAAATAAATCGTTCGCGAACACTAGTTTACAAATAAGTTACGAACATCCAGATCCAAACCTTAGCAGACTGGTGCTGCTTCGTGGAGGTCTGCGCTCTCTGAGAGATCTAGTTTATTCTGTATTTGTACATTATAAAATTTTTACCAATGAATTTACTAATGGTTTTATTAATGGTTTTATTAATGGTTTTATTAATGGTTTTATTAATGGTATATCTGTGCTTTTATATTCTCACTTTGTAAACTTTTAGCCTATTTGGACACCAGATGGAAATGAACCATTTTCTTATAATCTGGCACATTTACATATATATGTTCATTAATGTTGTGAAAAATAAAGAATAAATAAAAATAAAATGTTTTTGAAACCCAAGATAAAGTTTGGGGGGGCACAGCTGCTTTGGGGTTATTTTGGACGAGACTCACTGTCCCACTATATGAAAACCCTCAAGTAACATGATCCTTTCTTCCATAATACTTAAATTATCTTTAAAAAAATCCAATCCATCTGTGTGTCAGGGGTTGAAGTTTGATGAAAGTTTAAAGGTTAATGTGTCTTTGCTCCATCAGGTCTCATTCCTCTCACCAGTGACGACATTGTGGACAAAATGCAGTATTCCAGGGTAAGTGCATCATCACATGGACGTGTCGAACTCCACTCACATCCACTTTAACCAGCATTTTCATTTCTACCTGAGTTTTAGCTTAAAAAAACCTGAGTCCAGATCTGACAAAGCAGTAGGAATGATCCAAAACACTGTCATTAACAGTTTGTCTGATATAGCGTCATCAATAGTAGCTGATAAATGTTCAGTTAAACCAGGGTTCTCTAACTCATGTTCTTCATTTTACACATTCAGTCTGATTTAAGCTCCAGTGGGCCGGACCAGTGAAATTAAAACATATCTTATAAATAATAATAATTTTTGTCTTTGTTTTAGTGTAAAAAAACACCACGACCTTATGAAAGTCCTTTTTTAAAATAAAGTATCTAACTTAACCTCTCCTTGTGGACGAGGCTGAGCGTTACCGACTGGACATCGTTGGCCTCGCCTCGACACATATCGTCAGCCCTGAAACCTGAGTCCTTCAGAGATGGGTTGGACCATGTTCTGTGCTGGAGTTGCCCCGGGGGAGAGGCGGAGGGCAGGGGTTGGCTTTTGTTAGCCCCTAGGCTCTCGGCCTGCGTGTTGGGGTTTACCCCAGTGGACAAAAGGGTTGATTCCCTGCACCTTCAGGTCAGGGAACAGTGCTGACTGTTGTGGAACAGCAGTTCACAATACACACCCTTATTGGAGACCCTGGGACGGGTGCTGGAAAGCACACCGACAGGGGACACTATTGTCCTACTGGGCGATGACAGCGTGACCTGGAAGGAGGTGGTAGGGAAGTACGGTCTGAACCTGAGTGGTGTTCAGTTATTGTACATCTGTGCGAGTCACAGTTTGTCCTTAACTAACACCATGTTCAGACAGGGATGTCCATCAGTGCACTTGGCACCAGGAAGTCGCCGGTTGATGATGTCATCAGACCTGCGGCCGTATGTTTTGGATACTCTGGTGAAGAGAGGTGCGGAACTGTCTTCCGACCACTACCTGGTGGTGAGTTGGATCAGGTGCCAGGGGAAGACACCGCACCCCCCTGGAAGACCCAAAGGAGGAGTGTGAGTCTGCTGGGAACGCCTGGCGGAAGAACCTGTCGAGCGGATCTTCAACTCGCATCTCCGGCAGAGCTTCATTTACGTCCTGAGCGTGGAGGGGAGCATTGAGTCTGAATGGGCTCTGTTCAGCTCCGCCATTAGCGGCTGTTGTTACCTGTGGCTCTGCATGCTGCCACTGTCAAAGGCAGCATGTGTTGGTAAGCTGGGGTGACACATCAGATTCCAAAAGGAGCTGAATGAAGAAAGATCTGACAGCGACATTATGTTTTCACTGGAGTTTTAGTCTGTCTGTCTGTCTGTCTGACTGTCAGAAACATTACTCCAAAAGTTAGGGATGGATTTTGATAACATTTTCAGGATGTTTTGGGAGTGTCACAAGGAACAAATGATTACATTTTGGTGGTGATCCAGAAGAGATCCTGGATTCTGGATCACCTTGAAATGTATTCTCCATGTCCCTGTCAGTTGTTTGTGGACACAGTGTTATTCTTATGCATACGTTGTTTTCATACTACGTTATTAATGTATCGACACGAAAAAACAAGATGTTGTGAACTTACAACATATCCTATCATGTCTGTAATTTGCATGAATTACAAACTTATTGTCCAGTCCGAATGCATCACACAATAACACAGAGGGACAGGGTAACTGGGAATTACCACTTGTCCACAGATAATACTTAAACCGTGCAAATAGAGCATGAGTAACATTCAGAATATGTGTAAAATTCCACATACATTTCAGGTTATTCACATTTTTTGTAACAGGACATTCTTTTTTAATTATTTATTTATTATTATTATTTATTTATTTATTATTTTGGGTAGTAATAAAGATTACCAGCCTATCCAAACAAAATATGAACAAAACAGTTGTTCAGGTTCACAGAATTATTAAAGGTCCATCCTGTGTTTTACCCAGAATATAAGTTATTTACCCTGAAGAGGGCGCTACAGGTCAGGCAGATAGAAAACTAACCTGACAAACATTTCTATCACTGTTTAATAAGAAACTGGAACTGATCCATCTTTAATTTAACCTCCCTAAGGTTTAACCTGTGTGTTCTTACGTATGTGTTTAAAAGCTTTTTAAACTGTATTTTTAGTTTAAGGAATGAAATTATTCTCAGCCTTTTTTAATTAACTTGTATTAACTTTATTTATTGGATTTGAAGGGAGGGGTGCAATATATATATTGGATATAATTTCACTGGTCTAAAAGTAAAATGCTTCTGGAATAAAACTGACATTTTAAGATAAGATATGTTTTTATTCATCCCACTATGATACATGTCATGTTTACAGCAGTAAAATTATAATGCAGCACACAAGAGTTAGCACTGAAATAAATGAATAATTCTACAATACAATATACAGGGTTTTTTAATAAATAAATATATACACAATATACACATTAATATAAATTATTGCTCTGTTATGGATCCAGTGGATGGATTTCACTGTGTGTGTTGACAATTAAAATCTTGAATGATGATGATTTGTTCATTTTATTGATTATTTAGATCATTTTTGTTCATTTCATTGATTATTTTGTTCATTTAATGTATTATTTTGTTGAGTTCTGGTCATATTTAACACCGTCCCATAATACTGATCTACAGTCAGAACCTTCTGGAATCAAACTAATGAAATGTTCCCACATGAGTGTTAGTGACAAATACAACTCAAGTCTGAAATGATAGTTGGATCAAGTTTCCAACATAAGTCTGGGCTCAAAATGTGAATTAGTTAGAATGAAGAAAATAAAGTGTTTTAGTCCAAAGGAATATTGGTGTCAGATCTACTAGATCTACTTCCAAACACTGTCTGTACATTAGAATCCATTCACTTTACAGGTTCTTTCTAGTGGAATATTTATTAATCCATTGTATACATGTGCAACGGCACTAAAGTCATTTATTTTCTCAGTCATCTGATTAAAATATGGAAGATTTAACACATTTTATGTCTGAACAGACTTTATTAAAAAAAAACTGTAGAGCAGTGATTTAATTGTGATTATGTTGATTTTAAAACTTTGTGATTGAGTCAGTTTGTGCTTGAATGAAAACTCAGACGTGTGACATTGTTTTGATATAATTTTTTCAAACTACATTTTTCATGGAGGACAGTAAAGTTAGGAAGGAACTAAACCCTACCTGAGCTGTGAATGTGTCAAACAACTGAGCTAAAGCCACCAGCAGACACTGGTTTGTCACCATGGAAACGCCTGTTTGTGCTCCTTCATCCCTTCAGGACTGCACCTGTGACGACTTCTGTCCGGAATGTTCCGTGGAGTTGACCCTGGACGTCCGCTGCACCGAGGACCAGACACGACACGTCACCTCACGAGACCTTCTGTCCAACAACCCCCGAGTCATCCCAGTGAGTCCAGTACCCACCAGTAAACCCTGTACAGAGACCAGTACCCAGCAGTAAACCCTGTACAGAGACCAGTACCCAGCAGTAAACCCAGTGGAGAGACCAGTACCCAGCAGTAAACCCAGTACAGGGACCAGTACCCAGCAGTAAACCCAGTACAGGGACCAGTACCCAGCAGTAAACCCAGTAGAGACCATCCTTTACTCTGTTATTAAACTGGATTTTCCGTTTTGATTTAATTATCAAATAGTTTGGTTTTTAAAAACTTTTTTTTTTTTTTTTTTTTTTTACCATATTTTAGTTTAACATTTTCTAATTTAAATTTGACATTTTAGGTTTTTTTTTACTAGTTTTACCAACTTCTACTCTTTAAACTCTGTCTTTATTTGGTTTTACTGTACTTTAGTCTTCTTTAACCATCCAACTGTTTGGTTTTTAGTATTTAAAACCTTTTAACTAGATTTTAGTCAAATTTAATCATCTTACTATTTAGTTTAACTTTTTTATACTGATTTTCATTTTCCCTCCGTTTTTCCATATACTTTACACTTGTTTAATCATCAAATAGTTTGGTTTTTATTATTGTAGAACTTTTTTATTTTTATTTCTAACCATCTTCTAATTAAAATTAATAAATATTGCTGTCTTTTTTCTGTTTTTTCTTTTTTTTTTTACTAGTTTTACCATCTTGTACTCTTTCAACTCTCTTTATTTGGTTTTACTGTGCTATAGTCTTGTTTAACCATCAAATAGTTAGTTTTTGTCATATTTTAAACAATTTTTGTATCCAAACTTTAGTACATTTTAATCATCCTACTGTTCAGTTTTACTTTTTTTATTCTACCTTTACCAAAGTTTCATTAGTTTATTCTATTTATTTATTATATATCAGTCTATTTTAGTCTAGTTTATCCATTTTTAAGTCTGGTTTAAGCATGAGATGATTATATTTTCTCATCTTTAGTTGTACCTGCATGTTTTTCCACATATTTCTGATCATATATAAAGACGTTTGTTATGTTTTTTCTCTAACTGTTTGATGTTTTAAGTGTTAAATCCAGATGTTTGTATTGTTGTGCAGGTGACCTCCAGAAGTCGAGACAATGACCCTAATGACTACGTAGAGCAGGACGGTGAGCTGAAGGACATGCTCGTTTCTCCTTAAATGTTCCCCTTAAGTCAGAACTTCTTCCTTCACTCAGTCTTTGCTCTTCCTTCTCGCAGATATTTTACTGGTCAAACTTCGTAAAGGTCAGGAGCTGCGGCTCAGGGCGTACGCCAAGAAAGGTTTCGGTAAAGAACACGCCAAATGGAACCCGACAGCAGGGGTGTCGTTCGAATACGACCCGGACAACGCACTGAGACACACTGTGTACCCCCGACCTGAGGAGTGGTACGTCACCCTCAAATATGCTTCATGTATATAAGTTACCCTTCACCTTTATGTTACTGTGTTTTCTGGACTGTAAGGCTTTTTCATTTTCTCCATAAACCACAGTGCACTTTATAATCCAGGGTGAAAATATGGTTCATTTGTTTTTTTTTTTTTTTATTTATATTTTTCTCAATTCAAGATTTTATTTTATTTTTTTGTTAAATTAAAGGTTTGTTTTTTTTTGCTTGATTCAATATTTTTTTTGGTTAATTCTTTTTTGGTTAATTTAGGATTATTATTTTTGCTTAATTCAAGATTTTTTTTTGGCTTTGGTTAAATTGTTTTATTTTATTTTTTTGCTTTTAATTTGCCTTTAATTTTCTCTGAAAACCACAGTGCACCTTATAATCCAGTGTGGAAAATATATTAAATTTGTATTTAATTCAAGATTATTATTTTTTTGCTTAATTCAAGGTTTTAAGTTTTTTTTTTTTTTTTTTTTTTTTTTACTAGATTCAATATTTTTTTTTGCTTAATTATTATTATTATTAATTTTTTTTTATTTTTTATTTTTTTTTGCTGAATCGGAGTTGGGGTTAGGGTCAGTCTATAGTCCAGTGTACCTTATAGTCCATAAAATAAGCCTGTATTGGACTCAAACTGTGCCGTCTGTTTTCTAGGCCCAAGAGCGAATACTCAGAAATAGAAGAGGATGAGGTCCAGGCCCCGTACGACCCCAACGGAAAACCAGAACGGTAACACAAATGTTCAGATTGTGCTGTTTTGGACTGAAATGAAATGTATTTAAAAATTTGTTTTACGTAATAATATTTATTTTATTCTTTTTTTATCTTTACGTAAGCACAAATGTTCATTGCATGACTTCGCAGTGTTTCTCCTGTTTAAGAAGTGAAGTGACTGAAGGTGTGTCTGTAGTGTGTAAATGACTGTGTGTGTGTGTGTGTGTGTGTGTGTGTGTGTGTGTGCGTCTGCGTGTGAGCCAACAAAGCAATTGTTTTCTTTTCTCTGTGACAGACGTTAACCTGTTAATGAGGCTCAGTGATCGGTCAAGATTTTTTTAAATAAATTTCACCATCCCTAGTTGCAAAGTTGACTTTTTTATACTGCTTTTACTCAATTTTACTCTGTTTAATTAGTCTAGACCAGAGGTGTCAAACATGCGGCCCGGGGGCCGATTCCGGCCCGCCTAAGGGTCCAATCCGGCCCTTTGGATGAATTTATAAAATGCAAAATTACACAAAGATCTAAATCATTTTAGTTTTAATGGTCCACATATCCAGACCAATTCAGTCTCATAATATAATAACCTATAAATATTCACAGGTAAAAAAAATTGTAAATGTTCTCTTTTCATTTAGTGACACTAAAACAAAGTATAACTTCACACAAAAAAATCTCAATATGAAAAATTACAAACGTCTTAAGAGAAGTACCGGTAAGGACAATTTTCACAATATTCCACCTCTTACTAAATATTTTGTGTATCTGTAGATCCACTGTGATCTGTACATTAGAATGCATATGTGTAAATGATAAACTAAAGCCTAATATTCATTGTTTTCATGATGTAATTTTTTTTTTTTTTTCACTCTAAAACAGACAGAAAAGTTTGGAGTTCACATTATTTATATAGTTGTTTTTTTTATACTGGTTCGGCCCACTTCAGATCACATTTATCTGAATGTGGCCCCTGATCTAAAATGAGTGTGACACCCCTGGTCTAGACCATTTATTTATTTATTTACTCTATATTGATGTATTTTAGTCTAGTTAATCCATTTTAAGTATGAGATTCTAATATTTTCTCGTCTTTAGTTCCAGTTTTTCCACATATTTAATGTTAAGATGTGTTAAAAGAAATGTTAAAAAACATCCACAGATGTTAAAATGTGTTTACAAATAGATTTTAGCACATATCAAGATGAAGAAGGAAAAAAAAAGGAAAAGAAGAAGAAGGAAGGGAAGAAAAAAAGAAAACAGACAAAACCCTACATTCCTATCTGCTCATTTGTTTTTTTGTTTAGTTTTTTGTATATATGTACTGTATATGTTTAGTACTCCCGTTATTTATTATTGTTATTGTTGTTATTTTTATTATTATAATTTTTGTACTATGCACTATATTGCTATAAGATGAATTTAGGTTATTGGGGAAGTGAAGAAGGGGTAGGATTAAATAAGCTTATGCTTCATCCTACTCCTTTTCGGACATGTCATTGTTATTATTATTATTGTATTGATTATTGTTTTATTGATTATTGTTGCACTTTGCACATGTTCGAAATAAATCAATCAAATCAAGATATTTAAAATGTTTAAGGAATATGTTTTAAGACATAACTTTTAAAAATTAAGATGAGGGTGGGAGAGTGATGGCTGCTTTTCAGTTGTTTTAGGGGTGGCTCACTGTCCCGCACTTTGAAATCCACAGTTCTAAACTCATATTGAACCTTTTTTTGTTGTTGGGGTGGGGGGGTCTACTGAATAAGAAATGTGAAGCGTCCTAATCCCATCCCTCCTCGACAGGTTCTTTTATAACGTGGAGTCTTGTGGATCTCTGCGACCGGAAACCATCGTCATGTCGGCGCTGGCGGTTTTGAAGAAGAAGCTGAGCGACCTTCAGACTCAGCTGAGCCACGAAATCCAGAGCGACGTCCTCACCATCAACTGAAAACTGACTCTGGATCAGTACGTCCACAGAGACTGATGAGTTTAAGACTGGTCTGAACAGATTCACTGTCAAAAGAAAATGATGTTTTTCAAGTGGAATCACGGATGTAGAATAATTTCCAAAAAAGGGTAAAAATTAAACTAATGTCGGATCTTTGGTATAAAATGTGGAAGTGGTCAGATGTGTTTGTGGGGTTAAAATGGAAATGTGTGAAACCTTGTATATTTGTGTAAGCAATGATTACTCTTAATCACTACTTAAGTCTGGGTTAACTATTAAATATTACGTTTTTACTGTTTTCACCATTTTTAATGTTTTATTTTAAATTATTTTCGTATCTCCATTTGGTTTCACCAGCGCCGGCCCCATTTAGGGCATATTCACATAGTAAAGTCCAGACCAAGGTTCGGACCAGAACCTTCTTTTTGCAATTTCACACTGCACTTATAATCCGGACTTTATTTACAGTCTTCATTCACACTGTATTGAATCAAATGGACCAACGGACTTTAGAACGTCATGTCGTCAATGCGTGTACAGCGTGCGTCTCTCTATACTCGACCCTGATTGGTTAGTAGATGAGCGCGCTACACTGTTGCAGGAAATGGACCCAGTTACTAGTTTTGAGTATTTTCTAATTCAGTCTTTATAGTATCATCCGACCAAATTTCAATGAAATACTTGGTTTCCTCGTCTCTCCATGTATTCCCGCGACTCATGCTTGAACGTTGACTAGATTCCGCGCACATGACCGTGACGTAATTGGTCCGATAGTCCAGACTTTCCTAAAAAGACCTTTCATACTGTGCACCAGCAAACCTTGGTCCGGACCGAGACTACCTCCTCAGCTCGGACTAAAGACCGAGTCTTTGGTTCAGGGGAGCATTCACACTTGTCAATAAAGTTCGAACTTTCCTGGATAGTCCGAAAGTCCAGATTTTCTGAGTGAATACGCCAGAACGCTAGAGGCCATTTCCGCATTGCTAGCAACAAAGTGGAACGTTTGTGGATGGCTGCCATCTTACCACAGGCTGCTCGCTCACCCATAACTGAGGGCGTCACACTGGTGCCTCACAGACAGAAGGTTGTTGGATCTATTCCCACACCAGACCTTTCTGTGCTGAGTTTACATGTTCTCCTCGTGTCTATGTGGGTTTTCTCCAGGTTCCTGCCACCATCCAAACACATGCACTGATAGGTTAACCGGTTAACTGGTTAATCTAAACTGTCCATAGGTGTGAATGTGACAGTGATTGTTTGTTTATATATGTTCAGTCCTGAGATGAACTGGAGACTCATACAGGGCATGTGGTAAAATTGTGTATGGATGCTATGGACGTGTCCGTACCAATATTTGGATATTTCTAAAATGTCTCTGGTCTCATCTCGTCATCTGAACCCACTTTATCCTCACTAGGGTCACAGGGGTCACTGTGGGTCTAATCCAGCTCCAGCAGGTGAAGGCGGGGTACACCCTGTATGAGTCTCCAGTTCATCTCAGGGCTGAACATATATAGACAAACAATCACTGTCACATTCACACCTATGGACAGTTTAGATTAACCAGTTAACCGGTTAACCTATCAGTGCATGTGTTTGAATGGTGGGAGCAAACTGGAGTACCTGGAGAAAACCCACGCAGACACGCCGAGAACATGTAAACTCCACACAGAAAGGTCTGGTGTGGGATTTGAACCAGCAACCTTCTTAATGTGAGGCACGAGTGTTAACCACTGCCCATTTCTAAAATGTCCATACTAATGTTTAATAGGAAATTACAGGACATTAGAGAAACAATAATAATAATTTATTTATAAAGCCCTTTCAATCAAAGTGCTCTACAGGTAATAAAAAAGGAAAATAAAATCAGTCATAAACAATAAAACATTAACACAGTAAAACAAATGAATACATATAACACAAAGTGAACAAGTGGGTTTTGAGCTTTGCTTTAAAAACATCCACAGAGCACATGCCTGCCTTATGTCCAGAGGACGACTGTTCTAAAGCTTTAGGCTCGTTCACCAACTGTCTTCTTCCTGTCTTCAGCAGGTCACTTCCATCCGAGCAGACGACATGAGATGGTAAATGTTCTTCACTTCTATAGTTCTGTTCCACCTTCATGGTTCAAAGCTCTTTACATTAGCCTCACATTCACCCATTCACACACACTCATACACCAGTAGGTCTCTAAGGTCTAAGGTCAGTCCTACTGGGAGACTAACAAAGGGTTCAGTGTCTTTGCCCAAGGACACTTGGACATGTGGACAGACAGAGATGGGATGTGAACTGTTGACCCTTCAGTCATAGACCGACCCGCTCTCCCAACTGAACCACAGCCGCCCCGGGGCATACAATGTGACCAGATCATTTAAATTTAAATAAGAAGGTGCTGCTCCATTTAAATGTTAGAAGTCAATAAAAACACCTTAAAATAAGAATGAACGTGACATGAAGCCAGTGAAGAGCAGCCAGCACTGGACTCATGTGTTCAGATTTCCCAGCTCCAGTCAGAACCTGAGCCGCAGTATTTTGCACCATCTGCAAGAACCTTCCTCGGTTCTCGGTTGTAGTGTTCCTTTCCTCAATGAAAATTTTGACTAAATGTTGTCATCAACAAACGTTTATGTGACAAACGAGATGATACTCGACGTAAATGTAGGTGTTGTGACAATAACTATCATTAAATATTTAATGCAATAAAAAACAGACAAAATGTGGCTCAAGAAATAAAAACATTCCTAAAATGTATCTTAGTTATTTTTGACCAAAACAAAATGAGACATTATTTCATCTCTTTTCGGCATGTTCTTATTTATTTATTTATTTTTGCTGTCTCTCGTGAGGAAGTCGTTAAATTATGTCCTCGTCAATGTCAACATCATTATTACGCCCTGGATACAGGATGTACCCCGCCTTCACCCATTGTAGCTGGGTGAGGCCCTAGTGACCCCCTGTGACCCTAGTGAGGATAAAGTGGGTTCAGACGACGAGCTGTAAATAATAGGGGTGGGAGAAAAAATCAATTCACATATGTATCGGGATAGATATACTGTATATTTTTTTTTACGATTTTTAAATGGATTTTTTTGTTCAAAAATCGACCCCCCCCCCCATACTTAAATTATTAATTTTAAGCCGGGTGGGAAACAAATTACCACTTGTAAAGACCGTAGACGGCTGTATGAGTCACTCAGATGTATAATATGTGTCATAGAATATACAGAAACCACCTCAGTGAAGGCACACAGATGACAGCTAGCTTATTATCGTATTAGCTTCAACAACACACCAGCGTTAAACAGCATTAACTTATGCACAGATAAACAATACACTATGATAATATCTATTCAACTGTATTGTTATTAATCTGACCTTGTGTCATTTACACACAGTAATAAACCAGGAGGATGATATGGCTATCTCTGCACAATGACTTAGCAACAACACAGCGGCTAATTCTAAACATGGTAGGTGGTGCATTCATGACCCTCATAACATCTCTGGTGCGTTCAATAGCACGGGATATCTGAAAACTTAGAGAAAATTAGTTGTTTCTGAATAAATATAGTTAAACAATCAACAACAATTAAATGTGTGGTGTTTGTAACAGAAGCGAAGAGCAGAGTTGGACATGTGGAAAGATATTAGTAAACTCTGTAACACACACCTGTCATACTGCGGAAACACCACAAACATTACTGCGCACTTAGCAAGACACCATCCTGAGGTAAATGCAGGAACAACTAAATAAAATAAAGAAATACTAGAGAAAATAGATTTCATATTGTATATTTGTTTCTCTTTTACATGCAGTCCAGGCTTTGAAATGACAGTTTTAGTTCACTTCATCATGAAGTATGTTCATTTAAAGGCTCCTGTTTGTGTTGTGTGCAGATAAATGGAGCAGTTTACTTCCCAAAGTCTGGTTCAAATATATTACTGCTGAATAAATCTGAACTGACTCACATATGATGGGCATTTTTTGGGAAATATGGCTCCTGATATGATCTGTAGGATCATCATTTAGCTTTTTCACCTGGTCTGGTGTTAAAAAGCGAAGAGAAAAAACTGGAATATCAAAAAATCTTTAGAGTATTGAATCGGCATAAAAGCATATCGTCCCAGCACCTAGTAAATTACTATGTTAAGTCCCAGGTGTGGTGACAGGCAGCGATAACAAAAATAATAGTTTCAGTAAAAATAAAGGTGAAGTCAGAGTAAGAAGGACAGAAGCACCTGTGTGTGTGTCTCCATATTCTGTGTGTTAAGTTGTTTCATCACTATCACTGTTTCACACACACTCTTTTTGTCAGACTTTCTTAGAACAGTTGGACTGTGTGACAGATACTGAACTTCCTGGAAGTCGGTGAACGTCACAGATCAGACAGTTCTGGAAGGTCACAGGCAGGCCGCTCCAAGACACAGTGTCATGACAATCCAAGGCCTTGTCTGTGGAGTCCAAACCCCCCAGCACTGATCACTAATGAGAGGGGGGAGGGGTCATCTCCACATGACAGCTCCAACTCTGCAGATCTGACTCACATTCAGACACGAGTTCAGGATTTGACACATGACAAGAAAAAAAGAGTTCTTTGTGAGTGGGATTCCCATGTAGTGCAGAGGTAGAAGTAACTAAGTACAAGTACTTCCTTTACTGTACTTAACTACAGGTTTAAGTGCCTGTACTTTACTAGAGTATTTATTTTTCTGACAACTTTTTACTTTCGCTCCCTATATTTTTGTATAAATATCTGTACGTTATACTCTTTATATTTATATAAATATAAATAATATAAAAAATAACCTGTCAGTAGGCTAAGCTTTGCTGTTACATACAGCTTCATTTCAATTTCTAATGAAATACTGGACTATGTTTTTAAAAAAGAATGCAACAAAATCGTGAATTTCCAGAGCGTCTAACTCTGCACGCGGCAATCGACTAGTACAGACTTCCTCCAAAATAAAGGTCCATGTGTGTAGATCAGTAACTGTGGACACACTATCTGAGGACATGAAGACCTCAGGACACTTGGGTTTGTCTTTAGGGACCCTCTACTTACTACCACTGAAGTGTGATGTTGTTTAGAACTTTAGAAGAGTTAGTCTAAAAATAGCATTTCGTATCGGTGAAAACACATGTCCTAATCACTTCCATGTTAACACAGTTTGGCTCAAAATGACAAAATCAAAATTTCTCAATGTTCATCCAAATGGTGTCATTTTAATGTCAACTATATGTATTTACTCCCAATCATTTAAAAATTACCTAAACTATATATATATATATATATATATATATATCCCTTTAAAGGAGTTATTCCATGGTTATTTCATTAATATTACTGTGTTCTGTGTTTTGTTTCCAGCTGTTTTTGGAGAGTAGAAAAATGGCTTGAGTTGGAACAACAGAGTTTATCGGTACTTCCTCATACATGTCCATGATGCGGTGACGAGGCTTCTCTGATTGGCTCAGAATGTGTGAAGGAACACTCCCCCCTCCCCTCTCACTCTGTGTGTGTTTACCATCCCAGAGTAACATCCAGCTAGATTTTGGCGCCGTCGCTTTTGAAAATGTGCATGAAAAAAAACAAGACTTTATTTCCACATGAACCAGTTTGATCCATTCATTTTTTTCCAGTTTGTGCAGCAGCTACTGTGGCGCCGTCTTCTCTTGTAGATGCTAATGCTAATGCTACTTCAGATTCGCTGCAATGTGGGACAGGCTTAACCCCACGTAGGTGATGCCAATGTCCTTGTGACATGTAGTGGACAGACTTTTCTGAGTCACTGGTTTCTCTGTTGTTTTCTATGAATGATGGTGAATCCATCTAGTGGAGGGGACACACCACGCAGCAAACGCAGCATGTGTCGGTAACTCGGGGTGACCCATCAGGTTCCAAAAGGAGCGTAGAAAAGTGGTTTTCAGTGGAATGACGCCTTTAAATGTCATTTCTTATTGTCATATGTAAATGTAATATTTAACAGGTTTATGTTCAAATTAACCATATCTATTAAATATAGATACTGTGTGTGTGTGTGTATGTGTGTGTGTGACATCCATTATCTGTTTTGGTTTTTGTTTGTTTTCATATTTATCACACATTCCAGTGTCACTAGTGGTTAACAAAGCTGATCTGAAGATTACCAACCAATGACCTACACAGAACATGTAATGAGTTTCAGATGTAGAAAACACCCTGACATGCTGTAACATTTGTGTGAACTCTATTTGACTTTTATTTTGTCAGACTGGATGGTTTGTTGTGAGGGAGACCTGGAACCTGTGACCTGAAGAAGGGAAAGTGAGCTGTTAATCCAGAGTGAGACTGTGTTCTGACTGCAGTTGAATGTTGACTGAGCATCATGTGACCTACATACAGACCTACATACTAACCTCACTGTGGATCAGCTCTGCTTAATCCTAAACAACACATCTGGGACTTGAGAGGAGTCCTGTCCTCCCTCTGATGTTCTGGAATAAACACTGTTGAAGCTCACAGATATGACTCCTGGAAGACCCCTTTCCTGCAAGGCCCCCGTCCTGCAAGACCCCCGTCCTGTGGTTCCTGCTTTTATTTTTCTACAGCTGCTAACCATGTCATTAATCTGCCCAGTTCAGTTGGAACAAACGTGTAGGTGGTGACAGTGGTGGGTTTCACAAGTACTTTGTTACTGTACTTAAAGTAGATTTTTAGGCATCTATGCTTTACTTGAGTATTTATTATTCTGAAAACTTTATTTGTACTTTATATTCATTACATTTACTTACGCACACACACACACACACACACACACATATATTTATATATATATATATATATATATATATATATATATATATATATATATATATAAGTGCTCTGGATTATAAGGTGCACTTATAGTCCAGAAAATAAGGTAAGGACAAATTGAACCATTTTCTGCTTCTGTTACTAAGAGTGACCCATGAGGTGAATTTTCAAAGGTCAATAATTGACTGGAACTGATTTTAGTTCCTGTTCCACATACAGACCAATAACACAATAACCTAGAAAAAATAATGACTATATTTTCTTCTCAGTTTGATGAAAATAATATATTAGGCGTAAAAATAATAACTTTAAATGTATGTCTTTGTTTTACTGCAATAAATAACATCAAATTATGAAAATATTTACATTTACAAACTATCCTGTAACAATAAAATATGAAAAACCTAAATAAATGTAAACAACCTGAAATGTCGAAAGAAAATTAGACACAATTTGAACCATTTTCTGCTTCTGTTACTAAGAGTTTAGTGTCTTTGTAGAACTGATCCATAATAAAACACATGGACTAATGAGAAACTGAGGCACAATATTGGTAAAATTACATGTATTTGTCTGTAGAAATGTACAGGTTTTTTGGATATTCACATATTTTTTTGTTTGGGTAGCTCATAAAAGTAAGTATTTGCATGATTAAAAAAGTATTTTTTGCTAAAACATAGACAAAAATTTGTAGTTGTCATTATTTATAGGTTATGTTTTCATTTTACTCATCTGACCCATTGGAGATCAAATCAGTTGAATGTGGAAAATGAAGAACAGAGTTTGAAAGCCCTGGTTTATAACATGTTTTCTTAATATAAACCCAAAATCACTTCATTTATTGCTTCACTTCTTCACTGTACTGAGAAAAACTATGCTTTTACACATTCTGTGGTTTCAATTCTGTCTGTCCTAGTCACGTGGTACACACCAGTTAGTACCACAGATGGTAAAAGTACTCACATTCTGTACTGCAGTAGAAGTACAGCTATTGGTGTGAAAAATACTCTGGTAAAAGTAGAAGTACTGATTCAACTCCTTTACTGAAGTAAAAGTAAAAAGTAGGCCTACAACTTCTCAACTGTAATAAAGTAAAAAAAAAAAAAAAAAAAAAAATATTAATTGCATTTCTTTGCCATGGATGAAATAGCACTTATTTAACCAGGATAAAAAATATCCAAAACATAAAGCCTTTAAAAGTGAGTTAGTGTTGATCAGGTCACAGTTACTCAGTTTAGTGGATATGGAGAGAACATTTAGGAAAATGTGGGAAAATGTCACAATTTAGAAGAAACATCATTATTATGACATAAAAAGGTCAGATGTGAGATTTAAAAAAGCATAATTATGAGAGAAAAAGTCTAAATTATGAGATACAGTCATACATATGAGATAGGAAATGCATAATTAAGAGAAAAAGAGTTGAAATTATGAGTTAAAAGTTATAATTATTATATAGAAAATCATAATTTATCATAATTTATCTCCAATGAATCTCCCTCTGAAGACATTTATTTTTCACACTGTTTAGTTTGAAAAAGTAATGAGTTTATTCTGAGAATGTAAGGAGTATAAAGTACAGATATTTATATAAATGTAAAGAGTATAAAGTACAGATATTTATATAAATGTAAAGAGTATAAAGTACATATATTTATATAAATGTAAAGAGTATAAAGTACAGATATTTATATAAATGTAAAGAGTATAAAGTACAGATATTTATATAAATGTAAAGAGTATAAAGTACAGATATTTATATAAATGTAAAGAGTATAAAGTACATATATTTATATAAATGTAAAGAGTATAAAGTACATATATTTATATAAATGTAAAGAGTATAAAGTACGGATATTTATATAAATGTAAAGAGTATAAAGTACATATATTTATATAAATGTAAAGAGTATAAAGTACAGATATTTATATAAATGTAAAGAGTATAAAGTACATATATTTATATAAATGTAAAGAGTATAAAGTACAGATATTTATATAAATGTAAAGAGTATAAAGTACATATATTTATATAAATGTAAAGAGTATAAAGTACAGATATTTATATAAATGTAAATAATATAATGTACAGATATTTATACAAAAATGTCGGGAGTAAAAGTAAATTCCATCCAGAAATATAAATACTCCTGTACAGTACAGATACCTAAAACAATCTATTTAAGTTCAGTAATGAATTACTTTTACTTAGTTACTTTCCACCTCCTCAAATCCTTCTCCTGCCACCTTTGTTTTTGGTGCACCGGCCCCTAGAGGTCCCTAAACCCCAGTTTGGAACCCGCCTCCTGGTTCCAACAAATGCTGCTGTCACTCATCCTGTCGGGACGCACCGCCTCTCCAGTCGCGAGCGCACCGGAGCTTCTCATCTGGATCTGACGCGCCGCGCGGTGGCCACGCCCCTTCCCCCGCTGCAGACGCGCACTCTCTGACCACACAGCTGCCGTCCTGTCCCTTTCCCTGCACCGGACGCCTCCACCTTTTCGTCTGTCTTGTCTCGTCAGTGTTTTTTTTAATTTTTTTTCTGCCCATGGCCGTGGCGTCCGTCCGTGGCGTCATTCACGTCCGGCAGTGCAATAGTTAATCGGTGCCGGATGCGCGTGCACACTCCCTCCAGCAGACCGCTACAGTACGAAGATGGCGTCGGAGGGAGCCAGCGGAGAGCAGCCTCCTCCGATACAAACACTGGCAACCGCCGTGCTGGGAAGTGTCGACACGGTAAGAAAACAGCGATTATTGAAAAGCGCACAGTCCACGGTGGTGTTTTCATTTGCGTCGTTTGCGCAGATTGTCCTCGTGCGCGGCAGAAACGCGGCGCGCATCTTATTTCGCACGAGCTTGTGAAGCAACAGCGGTGTGAGCGGCAGAGGGGTCCGCGCGACGGTGTGTGGAGGAAGGAAAAAAAAACAAGGGGTCTGGGGTGATTGATGACTCCGGTGACAGTGTGGCCCAGATCCACGCGGGTTCTGTGGACTGTGCGTGAAAAGCTCTGAGATCTAAGACTAGATTCTTTTGTTTCGCCTCTGCTGCTGTTGTAACGTTATCCTGCGTCTGATCGAAGAGAAGCCATCAGTGGACACACACACACACACACACACACACACACACACACACACACACACACACACACACACACACACACACACACACACACACACACACACACACACACACACACACACACACACACACACACACACACACACACGCGCGCGCGCGCGCACACACCTTGTTTACATGAGTTTTTTTATTCCTGTTTAATCCAGAATAAAGGTTCATTCCTCTTTCAGATGAACCATGTAAACACGTAATTCCAGTTGAAAATGATAATTCACAATTAACCTGAATACGGAATAAAGTCACTGGCTTATTTTGATCTTAATAAAATAATACCTCTGACATGAAAACACTTAATTCCTCTTTAACATTATTCCTGTTGTTCTGCACATGCTCCTGGTCTCGTTGTCATGACGATCATATTCCACTGTGGGCATTAGTTTGTTGATTCCTATGGTTGATTGGGTCGAGTTGCTGCTTCGTAATTATCACAAAAATAAAGTCAAACATCACATTTAGTATCTGGGCTAACATGTTGATAGTTGAAAATAACGCAAAACAGGAAGTGGACATTAGACATTAGACATCCAGACGGAATCAGGAAGTGGACATCATTGTTTTCTTCCAATAGACATCCAGATGTTAAGTGGCAGTTCTGTCCAATCAGAACCCTCTGTACCTCCAGCTCTGAAAGACCAATTAACTAGAGGGGAATACACCCGTTTCCATGGAAACCTTTATTCAGAATTAACATGTCCATGTAAACACGAACGAAATTAGCCTAGCCACACTAGACGCCGCTAGCTGCAGCAAATCCATCCATTCAGAATGTGTCAGCGCTGACACTTAGGAGTTAAACCCAATCCCATTTCTAGTTCTTACCCCTACCCTTTACCCCTTCAAACGGAGCAATAAGGGGTAGGGCTTGAAAAACAATCCCTATGAATTGGGACACTCCTTCAACACTCACCTACGTCATCAGTTCGATCCACCAGTTGTTACGTAACCACAAACCACAGCTTTAACCACAAGTAAACAAACATGTCTGCTGCTGTAGTTGTGTTGTTCTGCTGGATATGAACATATTTTTACTAATATCTGCCTCGAATTAGACAAGTGCTATGTATCGGCCCATTACGCCACGTTTGTGTAAATATTTATTTATCTTTTTTTTTCATGTGCGTTTTATGGAGAAAATTACCGTTACACATGTCAAACAGCGACAATGTCAAACTTTATACAGTTATCACAACTTAAAAACTGTTCATACTGAAAATACTACATGTGTGTACTTATTTCGTAGATGTCACCACTTTTAAAATTATTCACATTGTATTCTGGGAATTTTCTCCTACCCCTTCGTTTGGAGTCTACCTCTAGAAAATGTAATCTATAAAGCCCTTCCCCCTACCCCTACCCCTACCCCTCTGCTTTAATGTGAATTGAGACACCCCTACCCCTACACATGCAAAACGGAGGTGAAGGGGTGAAATGAGATTCAGCCTTAATTCCTCTTTAACATTATTCCCGTCATTCTGCACATGTTCCTGGTCTGGTCGCCATGACGCACATATTTGTCGTTGATGTCACACATTTGTTGTTTATGTAAGCAACTCTGAACTTTAGAAAGGTATATTTTTTGTCATTTATTACACATGTAATGATAATTTAAAAAGCTATAAATAATAATAATATTTAAAAATACTCATATAATAAAAATGAAAAAACAAATGCAAAAATAATTAAGAAAAAGACAAAAATGAAGCCCCCCCTCTTTTTTTTTTTTTTTTAAGTAAACACATCTTCAAAAAAATGTATGTATTTATAGGGCCATGTCATTTTTATTTTACTAGTGGGGACCTTTATTTATATTTAACCCTCATGGGAACCTGCATTTTGGTCCCCATAGTGTCAGAGGTCCCCATGGTGTGACTGTGTAAATATATCAATGTCCCCATAAAGATAGAAATACAATTCACACACACACACACACACTCTGTTACATGTGTCATGAGGATCAAGTTTGTGATCAAGTGGCCATTGGTAATGAGTGTAAACATGTTTTTAAATAAATTAAAAAAAAATAAGAAGAAGAAATAAAATTTGAAAACTGACTTACATTTAATAAATACATTAAAATGAATGGTTAAATAAATTATAATTAATCGATAAAATAAATAATCCTATTTCAAATAAATAAATAAAAAAAAAATACGTAAAAATAAATAGATTTAAAAAACAAAAAAGGAAACCCATTTTCAAATCTTTGAAAAATATATGTTTCACTTTGCATCTGTTTTTCCCATGCCTTATCGGGACTTCCTGAAAAAAAAAATCCTGTACGTATCTTTCGGGCCACATAATTTCTGTTTTATTAGTGGGGACCTACATTTGTATTTAACCCTCATGGGGACCTGAATTTTGGTCCCAATAGTGTAAGAGGTCCCCATTGGTGTGACCATATAAACATATCAATGTCCCCATAAAGATAGGAATACAAGCGTACACACACACACACACACACACACACACACACACACACACACACACACACACAGGTTGTTTAAATCCAGCAGTGTGGGGAACAGATGGGAAGCTCAGGCTGTTTCCTCCTTTAGCTGCTGCTGTTTCAGCTCGTGCAGCTTCAGACCTCCTTCACTTTTGCTCATGGGCATAAAAGCAGTGGTTTTGTGAATGAATCTGCAGGATTTGTACTCCCAGGGTTCCACAGGTTGGATCAGTTGTTTTTATGCAGCTGTCATCTCCTCCACTGTGATAGTGGATGCACTGGTACAGTTGACCTACTGATTCTTCTGTCAACATTAGTACCCATTAATACCCATTAATACACACTGCTCAATCCTTCTGATGTGTACGGAGGACCAACACTGCCATACTGAAAAATAAACACTGAAATATAATTGAATATTATAACTAGTATTCAGAGAATGCCTAATCTCGCCCCTATTTTGTGCTAATCTCCCGTTTCCATGACAACCTGTTCTTGAATTAAAGCCAATAATGTGATTTTGACATTTCTGCTAAATGGGACCTTGACCTTTGATCTTTTGCAATATTGAATATATATGCATCAGTGTGTGTAATATTCTGATAATATATCCAATGTTCATGAAGTTATAGTGTGATATGTCTACACACACAGTGTTACAGAAGTTAATTTTGCCACATGTCACCTTGGACCAAAGATCTAAAAAACTATTGGTCATAGGTGATAACACCAATTATGAGAATTGTAGAAATCTTCACTCCGCATCGTTTGGTACCAATCTGAAAGTTCTGTGACCCTCCGTTCTTGAGTTGTAACTGATAATGTGAGTTTGACCTTTTAATTAATTGTGACCTTGACCTTTGACCTTTACTCAAATGGATCATTGCATCTTATGTGGATTAGCTATATGTATATGCCCATTTAATTTCATGGTGATATCTACAGTATTCATTGAGTTATAGCATGATATGTCTCTACACACACACACACACACACACACACACACACACACACACACAGTGATTACAATAATTTGGAGTTCACATTATTAATCTCTCCTAACCAATGTTGGGAGAGATTAATATAATAATAATAATGTGAATTCCAAACTTTTCTCTCTATTTTTGACTGAAAAAAGTACAATTGAACAATGAAAATGTTTATATGGACAAACGATGACAACAGAATTCTGACAACATTCTGCTTTTTTTAACTCACAAATTTTAATGTGTCAAATACAAACATGCAAAACATTTAATATCAGGCAGAATATTGTTGAAATTGCACTGACGTCTCTTAAAATATTTCAGGTTCTTCATATTTGTTCAGATTATATAAATTTTTTGACCAAATTATACTTTGTTTTAGTGTAAATATGTGAAAATATTAACATTTATAGAGACAAAACTGTGGAGTTGTGAGTATTTTTGGATTATTATAGTATAATTTAACTGGTTCTGACCCACTTCAGATTGAATTGGTCTGAATGTGGAACCTGAACTAACTTCTAACCCTGTTGTGTGTGTGTCCCAGTCTGACTGAAGTAACCCATAATAATCACTTTACTGTCCACACATCTGCACGTTTGTCTTTAGCTTCACATGTAGGTTTTAAAAATCACAAGTAGACTGAAAGTGAAAACAAACAATCAAGACTCATGTAGGATTTAATTTTCACAATCCTTATAAATGTCTGAACCAGGGTTCTCAAACTCATGTTCTTCATTTTCCACATTCAGTCTGATTTAATCTCCAATGTGTCGGACATTTATATAAATATCTGTACTTTATACTCTTTATATTTATATAAATATCTGTACTTTATACTTTTTACATTTATATAAATATCTGTACTTTATACTTTTTACATTTATATAAATATATGTACTTTATACTCTATACATTCTCAGAATAGACTCATTTACATTTAGAATTTTAGCTTATGATTGTGACTTTTCAGCTCTTTTTCTCATAATTATGTGTTTTCTTATTCTCACATATGACCTTTTCATAATGATGATGTTTCAGGTGACATGTGGCAAAATTAACTTGTGTAACACTGTGTGTGTCAAACAGACATATCATGCTATAACTTAATCAATACTGGATATATTATTATCATGATATTACACGCATTAATGCATATATACATATAACGAAATTATCAATATTGCAAAAGGTCAAAGGTCACATTTAGCAAAAACATTATTGGCTCTAATTCAAGAACAGGTTGTCATAGAAACTTGACATTGGTACAAAATAGGGACAAGATTAGACGTTCTCTGAATACTAGTTCTTTTTATTATTATTACTGAGTGATACGTCGACTGGTTTTGACACATGACAGATTGCCCTGCATGTAAATAAGCAGCCAATAGAGAACAGCCATTCTAGCCAATCAGAGGAAAGAAAGGTGGCGTCTTCACCTGCCATCCAAAGTTGTGCACATTTACCACCTGCGGTCTGTTGCACAAAACTAGGATAAGGGATTAACCCGGGATATGTTGGTTGTCCTGGATCGATTTATCCATGTTGTGGTGGCACAAAACCAGGATAGGAGGAAGAAGGGTACAGTATGTATTGGTAGTTGCCATGGCGATATAGCCTGTGGAGCTAGTCTGGTCCAGTCCCTAATGAAGCCCTTTCAGTACCCAACCCTAATCTTTAGTGTAGAGTTGTGTGAACAGTAGCAGGGGGACCTTTGGAGGGGGGGTGGGGGTGTTGTGGAACTGGGAACAGAAATGTGGGCTTGTTGGTGGAAGAGACGACCTGGTTCACCAGACACCTTTCTAAATTGGTCTTAATTTCAGTGACTCAGCTGGCATAGCAGGGAGTACCATGTCAGCCAGTTAACCCCCCCCCCCCTTTTTTTTTTTCTGAAAGCACTCTGAAGCACTTGGAGGCTGAACATTTAGGACACAGGTGTCAAACTCCAGTCGTTGAGGGCCAGTGTCCTGCAGGTTTTAGATATTTCCTTCTTCCACATGATCCACTTTAACCCTTTAACTCCTGAGACTTTAGCAGTTAGTGTAAAAAAAAAAAAATACCCAAGGAAATGAACAAAAATGAATAATAAACGAACAAAATAATTAGTAATATGAACAAAGACACAAATGGAACAAAATAAAAGAAAAAAATGATCAAATAAGAAAAACAAATTGTAGAAGATTGGTGGGAAAAAAGAGCAACACGATAACTAATAAAACTAATGAATATTTACAAAATTACTACATAACATGGAAACATAATAATAAAAAAAAAAGAAAAGAAAGAAAGAAAAGAAAGAAAATTAGTATTGAAATTTGGTCCCAGCCATTTTAATTTAGCCTTTTTCTAAATTAGTTGCTTTTGACAACAGCCAAAAAGAAAAATGGTTGAATTTTTGTGAATATTTAAACTAAACCATCCATTCATAATGTGTCAGTTAAGAGTTAGGTCCAATCCCATTTCTAGTTCTTAACGCTAACCTCACCCCTTCAAACACCGCTATAAGGGGTAGGGCTTGAAAATCAACCCCTATGAATTGGTAACCTGACTGTCGGCAGATGGTACCTCACAATACCATCTGGGACCCTCCTGAGACCAGTCCGTTTTCAAAGGAGGGGCCTGATCTAAAATCCTTGCATGTGATTAGATGAGGAATCTGTCCGTCATCTAGACTGATGTGCCGCTTTAGCCACTCAGGTAAAACTGAAGCCGTGACGCTTTATGTCACACCAGCCACAACGCCACCCAGTCATGGGGTAGTCCCACCGGGCGACACTGATTGGCTCCTTCAGTTTGAAGGAATACCTGAACCCCACGATACTCAGATGGTTGCACGGGCGTAGCAAAACGCAGCCAGATGGCGTGAGTCAGGTAGAGCTGGGCGGTATGACCAAAAATTGTTATCACGGTATTTTTAACAATTATCACGGTATCACGGTATTTGACGGCATTTTTTTTTTCGTAGAAGTTTACGCATTAACCCCAATTCCTATCATTTAGAAAGTAATTACTAATGCAAACTTATGTAGAACTATCTATCTGTTGTGAATGGTCCCACAAAATGTTACATGAGGTGCAGAAATCAGAGAACCTGACCATGACTGTTGAAATTAAAGAATTATTTAATAAAATTATTATGTAATAACATGTAAACAAAAAGTATGCAACTTGCATAAGAACTGCTCAAAAACATAAGTGCATTATGTGGACATAAGTGCATAAGTGGACATTAAGGCCCTGTCCCATTTCTCCCCCTAACCCTAAAATTTCCCCTAACCCTAGATTTTGCGCGTTCATGTGTAGGGGTAGGGTGTCCCATTACCTAGGGGAGCAAGTGGGAGTGCGATTTTGCCCTTAAAATCAACCCTCAAAATGTAGTGAGGTTGGTTGCGGACTTCGTTTTGAGTGGAAGATGAAATTACCCATGATGCACTGCGAGCTCAGCGAGCCGACTGATTTCTGACAACAAAAATGGTGGCCGCAGCTGGAGGAACTGGACCTGTAATGTTACCTTGTCAAGCTAGCGGTAATGCTAACGTTAATGTTATAAATCGCCAACTATTGAAGAAAAAATACATCCAAATATTTAAATAAATCAACATACCTGAGACAAGACTGAAAGGCAAAGTAGACGGTGAATGCGTCTTCTGTTTGCCGCATTTCTTCTCTGCGCATCCCGAAGGTAAATAAACAGAACCAACACAACAGGCAACACAGCTGGGACCGACATTTGTCCTCCGTGTAAATAGTAGTCAGCTGCTGTCAGTCTCGCAGAGGGGTGGTTTCATATTTGGCGGGGTAGACTTGTCAGCTTGTGACGTGAGCACGTTTGTTACGTTCACTTCGCGAGTGGTGTCCCATTTTCAGGGGGAATTATTTCCCCTTGTTGAGTGGAATTTACTTTTTAGGGCACTTAAAACCAAGTGGAAGTTTTAAGGGGGAGAAATGGGACGGGGCCTAAGTATGCAACTTGCATAAGTGTCACATATTCAAGTATCAAAACTGTAAAATAAAGTGCAACTGAGCTTGCAGGCTTATCCTGTAAGATAGAAATAATACAAAAATAAACATTTAAACTCTATGGACAAGCTATACTGTATTAGGCATTTCAGCCATCACAAATTTTGTGCAAGGAAGATCAAGTGGTCCACAGCATCTGGCTTGAGTGCTGCTCTGTGGCATGTCACAATATTGCCACCAGTGCTAAACACTCTCTCAGATGGAGCACTTGTGGCAGGTATGCATAAGTACCGTTGAGCTAGCTTGGCAACACGGGGAAAGTAAATAAATCAGTTGTGGCCGAGAAGTGACTAACGTTAGCTAACGCCGCTTCCACCTTGGCTCTGTGGATTGTGTATAAGTCGGGGATGGCTGTACGGCTGAAGTAGTTTCTGCTGGGCAAAACATATCTTGGGTCCAGGGTTTTTACCATCTCTCTGAAGCCGCGTTTCTCCACAGTACTGAGCGGCACCATGTCTATCGGTAGGTGGAAGGTTACGGCGTTGGTGATTTCATTCCAGCGTTTGCTTTTTTTGTCATACAAAGTACCTTTCTCAAATGCGCCTCGCAGGGTCGTCTGTGTAGTACCAGTGCTTGCTTTGCTTTGACACTGGGGAGAAGATGCAGACCTGTGTTTTAGGCAATCTTCGTATTCCACAGGATGGTTGTGGCGGAGGTGATGAAGCAAATTGCTTGTGTTGCCTCCTGAAGCAATCACTTTCGCGCAACAACACTTAAAGATTATATTTTTCTGATCGGTGTCAGATGTCTGAAAGCCAAAATGCCTCCACGCCGAAGACACCGCTCCCTTTTTCGGAATTAATTCCGTATCATTTTGTTCGTCCATGCCTTCTAACTTGTCTTCCTCCACAGCTAAACTTTATCTGCCACTAAAAGTTCTCTGTTACCACCACCTCCTCTGACGTTACCATAGACACGGCTTGTTTGGTGCAACACTGTGAAAATGTCCCCCGCGGAAGCTACCGCTATGCAACGTTCCGCCGCCCCGTGTTCCCGACATAAACGGACATACCGTCGTCATGGCGGTAAATTAAAATTTCTTATCGTATAATTAAAAATTACCGGTATACCGGTGCTAAAGGTATACCGCCCAGCTCTAGAGTCAGGTTAATGAATTGGGACACCCCTTCGACAGTCACCTACATCATCATTTCACTCCACCAGTTGTTACATAACCAAAAACCACAGCTTTAACCAGAAGTAAACTAACATATCTGCTGCTGTAGTTGTGGCGTCTCCATATTTTTACTTATATCTGCGTCAAATCGGAGAAGTGCTATCCATCTACTGATTGATTATTCCACGTTTATATAAATAGCAGTTTTTTTTCATGTGTGTTTTATGGAGAAAATTACCATTACCACGTCAAACTTTATACAATACAACAGTTATCACAACTTAAAAACACTTAATTGCGGCAAAAATACTACGTGTGTACTTCCTTTGTAGATGCCGCCATTTTTAAAAAGGATTCGCACTGTATTCTGGGAAATTTCTCGTACTCCTCCGTTTGGAGTCTGCCTCTGGAAAATCTCAGTTTAAAGGGGTATAAAGCCCTTCCCCTTCCCCCTACCCCTCTGCCTTAATGTGAATTGAAACACCTCTACCCCTACATGTGGGGTACGAGTGCAGAAGACTGATAATGATGTCATGGTTTCCAGGTGTGATGGAAAAGGGAAACGTCAAATACATGCAGGACACCGTCCCCCCAGGACCACAGTTTGACACCCCCTCTTTTAGTGTGTTTACTGTCCATCTGAACAGGTGGTGCAGAGGTATGGACACTGGTTAAAGCAGGACCTGGTGCTCTTTGCAAATAACACTCCCACCTACAATCCAGTCTGAGTCAGTGCAGGTTTCTCCTTTGTGAAGGTCAGAGGTCAGTGAAAGGCCTTTTGCTGGTCCCCACCCACTCAGTTACTGTGAGAGATGATGATGCATTAGACAGCAGTACTCCTGTTGCTTTATCAGACAGGGATGAATTTGTGTCACGATTTCAGCACAGTTTTAGGACAGTCAAAGCTGTGGTTTTACAGTGTTACTAACTGACCCTGCTTTAGTTTAGTTTTACTATTTCAAACATTTATGCTCCTCCCTACCATCCTGCCGGGCTGACCAATCAGAAGTGACGTGCTGCGCCATGACAGGTCACATGTTGTCACATATGTGTGCATATATATATATATATATATATATATATATATATATATATATATATATATATATATATATATATATATATGTTGCACCGATCGCTCGGCTGCCGATTATAATTGGCTTATATTGGCTAAAAATAGCCTGATCGGAAAAATATGCCAATCACAGAGGGTAAATTACTAGCAAACATTTTATAAACTTGCAAACAGGTTACAGAACAGCTGCATCTCGTATTGACTGTTTCTGTACTTGTTAAATATAGTTTGTTTGGGACCATTTTACGCTGCGTAAGGCAGACAACGGTGTCCCCATGGCTAAATCGCATTAGCATTACTTAGCACTGCCTTATTTATTACAACACCTGAACACATCCAGACTTCAACAGCACTTTGTCAAAGCAGACTCGGAGCTTGTTTTGCTAACTGGCGAGTATTAGCATCTGTTAGCATGTAGCCTCAGTGTTGTAATTATTTTTAGTAAATGTATCAAGGTAGTGTAATTATTAGGCGACAACTGCTTCACATATCCAGGCGCACATCCTGATGCACACGCACACAACTCAAAATGCTTCAGTCTTCTGCCATACCAAGTACATTTGAATAGTGTTGCGTGTTTTGACTCCGCCCATTTGCCTTGTGACACGGGACAGTTTGTGCTGAGTCATGTGACTCCTATAGTTTACAGTGTGACTGAGTCATGTGACCGTGTGCTGCCTCGCTAGTGGTGAATATTGGTTGGATGCCAGTGTGTGTTGTGTAGTTGTTTTCCTCCTGTTCTGCCGTCAGAGGAGAGGATCTGAGTCAACACGCTTTCTTTTACAAAGAATTAACTGTTTTTTTTAAGATATTATTTGAATGTAAGTTTTATTTTATGAAATATTAATTTTATGTGTTCTATCTTACCTTTCTCTCTCCCTCTTTCTCTCCCTTTTTTCTTTTTTACCAGTAGTTTAATATTATTTTTATTTCAATAAATGCTTCCTTTAAAAACAGATTGTCTGACATTTGTTGTCATTTTGACAGAAAAAAGTTTCTGTCAGTTTAGAAATATAGCTAGCCTTCATTGGTTACCTGCTAAGTAAAGGTTGATAAGTTTTTTAAATGCTTTTGTTGGATGTACTGTGTGGTTGCTTTGTGGTTTATTAGGCCTTCGCCGCGGACAACGTCGGCACAAGGCCTATTGAGTCTGCTGTGATGGCCATGTGACGAAATATGCCAGAGGTGCGATCGCCAGGGACGACTCTCACCACTCACACACACTCACACATTCACGGTAGCGAGCCATGTCCAAGCATGTGCTCGTCACACGCACACACTGCATATTTGTTCCTGCTCAGAATGAATGGGAGTCTATAGGCCACGCCCACTCAGGGTCACTGACATGAGTGAACGAGTGACGTGGGGAAAGTCGAAAGATTTCATTTTAGGCCAAGTTCGGGGGGGTCAGAAAAACGCTATATTGTTCTTGCTTGGTTTCTACATTTTTTCTTTCTTTCTTTCTTTCTTTCTTTCTTTCTTTCTTTCTTTCTTTCTTTCTTTCTTTCTTTCTTTCTTTCTCCTGCTCTTTGAGCTCTAATTTGACCCCCTGAACATGCACGAAAACTCACCCAATTTTGCACACACTTCAGAAGTCTGAAAAATTGCAAGTATTTATAGGTTTTGTAAAAGTCGGTCAAGAAATGTGTCTACAGCACCACCTAGAAAAGGTGAAATAGTTTGTATTAGGCCAGATCACGCCTTAGTGCAGTTAGAGTTATGAAAATCGGTACACATGTTCGTGATATGATGAAGAACAAAAAACATAATGATGGCCACACCCATAAACCGACAGGAAGTCCACCATCTTGGATTGAAAATTTAAAACTTTTAAGTCGTCATTTTTGCTGTCATTTATCTCCTCCTTGGCGGTTGGACCAAATGAGCTCAAAATCGGTGAACACGATCTAGACCAGTGGGAATTTAAAAGTTATCCAATTTAGTTGGAAAAGTTGCATCGTGTTTGTGCTACATCCATTGAGCTAAAGACATTCTGATTTTGTACTATAGCGCCCCCTAGAAATGTACTTATATGAAAATGGCCTTATTTCGGACATATGAACACCGATTTGGCTGACATTTGACTCCGATGTCCATCTCCCTGGTCTACACTTGTTTGGAATAAGAAATTGTTATTTCGCACTATAGTGCCCCCTACAGATTAGCCAAATACACCGTTAGTAAAATGGCCGTAGAACGAACATACAAACATGGATTTGGCTGAAATTTGACTCGGATGTCGCGTGGGCAGGAGGTCGCCAGGGGAGGCGGTCGCGAGGCCTTTGAGACTGCTTGCAGTTTTAATTTGTGTTATTTTTGGATTTATTTTGTCAGGGATGTGCTGGAGTGTGAAGGGTTTGTATTCTGTCTTCACCTGTGAAGGTCCATATAGAAGCAAATGCAGATTAGTTTTGTTTTTTTTTTCTCCTGCTGATGGTTAATCCACCTATGAACATAGAGTTCATTGTAACACGTCAGCTTGGAAAAACTAAGGCTACGTTCAGACTCAAGGAAAATGTTCCCAAATCTGACTTTTTGCTTCCCTTTGACCTGTATCTGACCTTTGACCTGTATTTGACCTTTGACCTATTGAAGACAGTCTGAACGGCACAAATCTGATGTTTTTTAAATCTGATCCAGGACACTTTCATATGTGGTACTAAATCCAATACCTATATGATATTTACCTCCGCCAAGGAGGTTATGTTTCTGTCTGTCTGTCTGTCAGCAACACAACTCGAAAACTTAGGGATGGATTGTGATGACATTTTCAGGGTATGGTGGTAGATTTTGTTGTATGTGTATGGGGAGGTCTGCACTTCCGTAAAGACCCAGAGGTACGTTATTATGAGTTTACCACTAGTTTAACGCATTTAAAATTCACACATAGACATGTGACTATCCACAGGTTGACCTTTGACCTTTAGCATCAGCGCTTTCTGTCATCAGGCTGTAGATGATAAATCTTGAACCAGTCACAGTAAAACTGTTCATATCTGTTAAAGAACTTCCAGACAATGAACTAACTGTTTGTAGGTCCAGTGGGGACGGGTGAATCCTGATAGTTGGTATCATAGACGTATCCTTCATATCTCTGATCTTCTCCAAACACCTTCAGTCAGTCTTGTTCATCTTCTCTATGCATTTTTTGATCTTAAATTTTGATTTATTCAGCTCTTTCCTGTGTCTATTAAACTGTAGGGATGGGACATGATTTTCAAATATTCGAATATTCGTGACAAGCTTGAAAATAGAATACTTATTTCAAATGCTGTATTACTTGTATTGTGTTTTACTTGGAAAGAATGCTGTATTGACTTGCATTGTACGGTGGCCGACAGGGTCAAATTCACCGCATCGACAAAATGCTTCAAAGACAAGAGACATGAACAATCACAAACACAGGGTCCTTTGAGGGTCACTTCAGGGACACATTCCGTTCACATTGAAGACTGGTAATGTGTAATATAAACTAGCACACAAAAAAATTGTGCATTCAGACCTGCTGTGTGGATGTAGTCTTAGCGAACTGTTAGAAAGTCTGAGGTGTGCGCAGCATGGACCACAACCCCATGTATGAACCCACAAAGTAATCATAGAAACTGCGACTATTTCCCTGTGGATAATTGTATCTGCCCAATCTCTAATATTTCCATCCCTGTAGGTTTGTCCACCTGATCAAATGAAGTTTGATGCATGTGAGCCATTACTGACCCAGTTTAGGAGGATCAGATCAGCTGTGTCATAAATGTCAGCGTTGCCTCTGCTGTTTATATCCAGCCTGACTGTACCGTGATCTCTTATCTCGTGGTTTCATTGGTCCGATAAAAATGTTTGTGAAAGCAGATCATTACAACAGGATGTTGAGTGGATTGAGTTTTGAATGTCACTGAATCCCCTCAACCCTCTTCAATCTGGGATCTCATTTCCTGTCAGGTTCCACATTCAGTCTAATTTGATCTCTAGTGGGTCGGACCAGTAAAATAACACCATGATAACCCATAACTAATAACATCTTCAAATTTCTCTTTGATTTAGTGCAACAAAATTCATTAAATTATGCAAATACATACTTTTATAAACAACCCAAACAAAAAAGAGGTGAAAAAACCTTACATTTCTTAAGAAAAATAAGTGTAATTTTACCAATACTCTGCTTCCACTTATTATTCATATGGATCAGAACTTTAAAGACACTAAACACTTAGTAACAGAAGCAGAAAATTATTAAAAATGTGCTTAATTTTCTTTAGACCTTTCAGGTTGTTCATATTTGTTGAGGTTATTCACATGGTGTTCCAGGATAGTTTGTAAATGTTAATATTTTCCTCAAACAGAGTTTGGGGAAAATATACATTTCATCCTAAGTAAAAATGTAAACCATGAGGACAAGTGACAGGACGTCCAGACAGTCCGGTTTTAGAGCTGTCTGTCCGGACTAAATCTGGAGATATGGTCACCCTTCATAAAGTGTAAAAAGCACACCATGTTTGGAAAAAAAGAGTGTGTTGTCTCAATGTGCATTGTCTGCACTGCTGCTCATATCACTCAGGTTAGCTAGCGGATGCTGCTCATATCACTCAGGTTAGCTAGCGGATGCTGCTCATATCACTCAGGTTAGCTAGCGGATGCTGCTCATATCACTCAGGTTAGCTAGCGGATGCTGCTCATATCATTCATGTTAGCTAGCGGATGCTGCTCATATCACTCAGGTTAGCTCGCGGATGCTGCTCATATCACTCAGGTTAGCTAGCGGATGCTGCTCATATCATTCATGTTAGCTAGCGGATGCTGCTCATATTACTCAGGTTAGCTAGCGGATGCCTCTTCAGATGTCGTGCAGGACACATGTTTTTGTTATATTTTAAATTGGACTTCCATACTGTGCAGGTCACTGTGCTGTTTTTTTCATCTAAGGTGAATTATTTCCACACATGCGACGTGTGTGTGTCACTCTCTTTAGTTTAGTTAGACCCATCACCCCCTGTTTTACCTGCTGCAGCCATGTTTCCTGTGGTTTCGGTCTGACTGGTCTGTGTTTACGCACCGAGGGAGAGAAAGAATAACATGCGTCTTGTCGACTCCTCCAAGTTTAAGTCGACTTGTGCTTCTGTTAAATATGTGTGTGTGTTTGTGTGTATATATATATATATATATATATTACTGTTATTTCTTTGTATATTCTTCATCAGGACATGAAATTCTCTGATTACAAGCCTGATTTTATATATATATATACGTCAATGAGCTGATGAACAAATGTAAATATTGTGAAAGAATGACCTATTTTAAAACATGTCAGAACGATCTGGTCCAGACTGTTCATTGGTGTCCAGTCTGGACCCTCGTATGGGTCCAGTTACTCTGTTGGTCAGTCACTGGATTTCTTTTTAATTTCACTGTTGAAGCGATATTTTTTTGAGTGAGGGATGACATAGGATGGTGTTTATCAGCCTGTTTATGTTGTATTTTCAGTTGGTCCAACAATATTTGACTGGTTAACTGCATTTGTCAAATGTTTGTGATCCACTGCTTCCTGTTGATTCTTGTCACAATAAAAGCACTGCCACTGACCTCACAGTCTTATACTTTACTCTCTTAAAACTCACAAACCAAGAATTTTTATTGATATTCCTCACCGAGGTTCTGCTTTAGAAGAGCACTATAGTGTCTTAGGTTTTACAACTTGACAACAATCTGTGGAATGTTGACCAACCAGACATTTCAGATGAGTTAAGGAAAACACAGAACAACGCTGTCACTGAGAGAGAAATGGGTGTTTGTAAGGAATGAAAATACAGAGAAACTGTTTGGGCAGTTTTATGTCGTATTCTACATTGGAGTCATTTTAGCACGATGAAAACACATGCACGAGAAAACCCTGGTCTTTTTATTTTTTTCTTAGTATGCAGAAGTAGCCATTTTCTTTGTAACAGCATGTTATAATAGAGTTTCCCCTACTAGAGCCCAACTGATATGGGATTTTTGGGGCTGATATTGACTAAAAAAAAAGCCAATAACGTGAGACTTTTCACTCACTTAGGTGGTTATAACTTGCATGGGGAATTAATTTTCAGAAAGATTGCAGTCCGTACAACTCAAAAAAGCAAGTGCATCTTAGGCTGTTTTCACACCTGTTAGTTCAGTAGACTGGTTCGTTTGGGCCCAAAAGTTGTTACAATGTTGCAGTTCTCAACTGGTTCGGTTCACATTCGCACCAGTGTTTTTTGCAAACGCACTAACCACTGTGGGTTTTATATCTGTCCTCACCCATGTGGAGGCACTGTTTGGAAAATACTGCGCTTTGGGTGACGTAGACGAAAGCTGATTGGTGCAGCACGTGCAGAGGGAAAATCCCGGAAGAAAACATCAAGTGGATTTGTTTTTTTTCTGAACAATGAACTGTGGTCTTCTGCTTGTTTTTGTTTCAATATATTTGTGCAGCAACATAATTACTGCTGTTGTTCCAGCATGAAGCTCGCATCCGGCACAACAATACTATGCGTTTGTTTTTGGCGCAGAGAAGACGCGTTGTGAGACATTATCGCAGAAAGCAGACTACGCTCCTAAACCTGAATCAACTTGGTCTTGGAACACATTTTCGCAATTTTTCGTCTTTCTATGGAAGCTTCCGTAGGTCAAAAAGACTGCTCCATAAAAGAGATGGGCCCAATCGAGGCCGGTCAGCGTTCTCACCAGCAGCAAACCGCTCCAGAGTCCGCTTGGAACTGGACTGAGACCACCTCGAAAAGGAGGTCTTGGTACGGTCCTTTAGTGGGGACCAAAATAAACTGGTCCACTTTCACACCAGCCCAAACGAACCGGACCTGCAGGCGTTCCGAACTCTAGTCCGCTTAAAGCGAACCAAATGGTGTAGGTGTGAAAGCACCCTTAATCTGTGGGGGTAGGGTGGCTGTGGCTCAGTTGGTAGAGTGGGTCGCCCAATGACCGAGAGGTTGGCGGCTCGCGTCCCAGCTCTGGCTGTCCACATGTCGAAGTGTCCTTGGGCAAGACACTGAACCCTGACTTAGGCCCCCAATAGGACTGACATTAGAAACCTACTGGTGTATGAGTGGGTGTGTGAATGGGTGAATGTGAAGCTAATGTAAAGCGCTTTGAGCACCATGAAGGTGGGAAAGAACTATATAAGTGCAGACCATTATCCTGTGGAACAGTCTGGATGTTAAAGGGATTATCCAGAGTAAAAACAAGTTTAGCTCATTTTTTATATGACTGGGAGTACATAGAGTTGACATCAAAATCACACCATTTGGATGAACATCGAGATATTTAGATTTTGCTGTTTTGAGCCAAACTGTAGCTGCATTTCCATTACCTTTGGAAATTTGCAAAATGTAAATATCGCTATCAAAACTGGTAATGGAAACACCTGAATTCCGAAAAAACAATCAAATATCAATAAAACGTTTTCATGCTTTCATGAGGTGGTTTTTCAGATGTTTTGTTATTGTAATATATCGCAAAAGTGCAATGGAAACACTTTTTCCGCAATTATATGTCACAGAATGTGACATACATGGTCACATGATCACTTCTCTCATGTGAAAATGACAGCCGCAGTCACTGTAACCATGACAACCATTGGCTGCTTATAATTTGTTGTTATTAAGTGCTGAGCATATTTTCACTTAATATTTCGATCTGACAATGTAGGGACCACATGTGCAGACCTTTATAATGTAAGACAGGTGGTTTGCTTTACATGTTAGTACCTTTAAATAGTTCGCCAGTGACTTTTACTGACGAGTGAATTAGCCGATTCATTCATACTAATGCTATTACTTGCTAATTTGTGGTTGTCATTTAAACACATGTAAAGCATATTTCCACTTAATATTTCGGGCTGGCAAAGTAGGGACCACATGTGTAGACCCTTAGAATGTGAGCGAGGTGGTTTGTTTTACACGTTAGTGTCTTTAAAGAGTTAGCCAGGGACTTTTACTGACCAGAGAATTAGCCAATTCATTCACTCTAATATCAGGATGATGGTCATTCTGAAGCTCCAAAGGTGAGAGCAGTGAAATCGTGGGATGATATTTCATGAGAGTTACGACCATAATGCCTAGAACAACCGTCAATATAAACGTGTTCGAAGAGCAAATATACTTTGTCGAAATTTTAGGTATATCAATATTGTTTTGCGAAAAACTGTAATGGAAACGCAGCTTGTGTTAGCATGGAAGTGTCTTTTCACCGACACAAAACTCTATTTTTAGACTAACTCTTCTGAAGTTCCAACAACATTACACTTATGTGGTGTGGTCACTTATGTGGTCATGTCCTCATCAGATCGTGTGTTCAGAGCTACTGATCTATAGACGTGGACCTCTGTAGTCTTAGGAGGAAGGCTGAAATAGCTCTGGAAATTCACGAAGTCGTTGCATGTGTGGTAGTTTTCATACTGGCAATTGGTTGGTAATTCATTCTTTAAAATGTAAGCAATAATTAATATCCACTTTGAATACTCAGGCACAGGTGAAATTGTGAGGTATGCAGGAAGCGCTCAGATAGGGTGGTGGGTGAATAGTTGGTAAGATTGGGGTGGGGTGGGGGGGGGGGTGACTCCTCCTGATGTGCAGCGTCAGTGATGACACCTGTGTGGATGATCAGCTTCTTCCTGCTGCTCATTCCTCTGCTTATGTCTGAGTGGTGATGCTTCAATGTGCAGAAGCAGAGGAGAAATGGGCCGGGACCAGGACCCAGTGGTGAACAACCTTAAAAGGTGGAGCTGTTTTTCAAAACAAACATTTAAATGAGTAGTTGAAGCAAAAAAAAAAAATCCAAGTTTTTTTTGTTTTTTTTTTTGTTATTTGAATTACCTAAGTACTCATTGCTCGCCTGGCAAACCCGACTATGACCTGAATTCATAGTCTGGAGATGATCCACAGACTGGGCTTAAGCGTACAGGTGGGATCAGTGACTGTCTTTCAAACTGCTCTGAACGTAATAGGCCAGCGCTATGACCAATCAGAGCAATGAACAATGTGACGTATACAAAGCAACGAAAACAAGTCTGAACTAGTGTCTATCTGGTTGTTTTAACATCCTATAGGCTAGGCTAATTAACGTTAACGCACCGCTAAAATATTTCTTGCCACTAGAGGTGGGCTAGTTTACTAGGATAACTCTTTGCAGTTCTATCTACAAATGTCCAGTTTGATCATTTTCCGGTTACTGTTTCAGTGTACCATGTTAGTTTGATCAAGTGAAATATTTTTTTAGATAAATTGGATTGGATAAAATGAAAAGCAAAAAATGGCATATTTTGTTCTGAAAAAAAAATGTATTTGTCATTTCTATGCTCATTCATTTCTAATGATTGATTGATTGAATCCAGTTGTCAGCTCAGCAGAACAGTTAAAAATAAGCAAAGGATGAGGTGTGGTGGGGCAGGGCTTTGGGGTGGGAGGTGCAGTTCAATTTTCTTAATGTTTCTTATATATTTACCTTATAATTTAATTATTTTTTCTTTTCTTTCATACACTTCTATAATTTTTTGTCTTTTTTGTCATATACATATAAATAAAAACTAATTGTATGATTGTATATGCTGTATTATTTTTCAATAAAATATAATAATAATAATAATAATAATAATAATAATAATAATAATAATAATAAATTGGATTTATGTAGCACATTTTTGGCCACTCAAAGCACTTTACATTAGTGACTCATTATTCATTCACTCTCACATTCTCACTCTGGTGGTGGTAAAGTACATACATAGCCACAATTGCCCTGGGACAGACTCACAGAAGCATGGCAGCCATTTTGCACCTATGGTCCCTCTGACCACCACCAAATATTCATACACCAGTGTGAGTGACACTGGAGGCAGGAGGGTGAAGTGCCTTGCCCAAGGACACAACAAACTGACTAGGACAGAGCTGGATCCCGCCATCCCTTTGGTTATTAGACAACCCACTGTACCAAGTGAGCCATGGCCACCCCATTATTAAAAAAAGCAAAGATAAATAAGAAATAAGAGAACATAATACAAATACAAAGTGCAGTGTGTCGTTGGTCCTCAGCTCTGGTCCGCCAATGCTCTTTTGTCAACGCCTGATCGCCATAGGAACAAATGACTGATGATGAGCCTTTGTATGACCACCTGTCACTTCCTATTTGTTGCAGAAATGTGAGTTCAACATGGATAACCTGAGCAAACCCGAGCTGCTCACACTGTTGAGCATCATGGAGGGAGAGTTGGAGGCGCGTGACCTGGTCATCGAGGCCTTGAGGGTGAGTCCACATCAACCAGCACACATTATCCTACAGTCTGGTCTGAGCCTGGTTCTTTCCTAGGAGGTGGTCTTTATCTGGGATCTCAGACTCAGCTTCTTTCAGAGGCCACATTCAGTGTGATTTGATCTCCAGTGGAAAACCAGTAAAATAAGAGAATAGTGCAATAATAACATATATAATAACTACAATTTTTGTTTTAGTGCAAAAACCCCCAATAAATTATGAAAATACTGACTTTTCTAAATTATCCAAACAAAAAAAAGATGTGAATAACCTGGAAAAACTCCCAGAAGTGAGAAGAATAAGTGTCATTTTAATAATATTCTGCCTCAGTTTATCATTTGTACATTTTCTTCATGGATCGGATCTGTAAAGACACTAAACTCTTAGTAACAGAAGCAGAAAATGGTTCCAACTGTGTCTAATTTTCTTTAGATATTTCAGGTTCTTCACATTTTAGTATTACAGGATCATTTGTAAAGACAGTAATTTACGAAAGACCCAACTAACGAATAATCCAAGTTATGAAATTCCTTTACGTAAAAAATTTTGTTTCTGAAATACGAAAGAAAATTCAAGTTATGAAACAAACCCTGAAACATAAATCCATTACTGCACGTAAATTCGTACGTACTGTACACTTGTACATAGGGTGCCTTCGACCCTCATTCGTCACAGAGCTCTAACACGCTTCCACACTGATCATGGCAGACACAGGCAGCGGGCGGCAAACCCATTCATAGTGTATGTGCTACCACTGTGCAAGGGCGCAGAGCTCAGCAGCGCTTGTCTCATCCTCCTTATTAGCACTAAAGCTAAGCACCTTTACTGTTGATTTTTAAAGGGTTTAGGGCCGGCGCTGTCCTGCATGTTTTTGATGTGTCCCTCTTCCAGCACACCTGATGGTCATTCTCAGGTTCTGCAGAGCTGGACGATAGGCTGATCATTTGAATCAGGTGTGATGGAAGAGGGATACATCTAAAACATGCAGGGTAATGGCTTTTGAGGGCTGAAGTTGCAAAACCCCTGGTTTTGGGGGTAGTATTGGGGGCCTTGGAACGAATCAGGCCTTTTACAGGTAAAATGTGACTCTTATTTCTGAAAAAATTCACATTACGAAACCACTTCTGGAATTAATTTCATAAATTGAGGTATCGCTGTATAAATATTTTCATAATTGAATGTTATTTTTTGCACTAAAACAAAGACAAAATATGAAATTTGTCATTTATACTGCAGGCAACGTTTTTTTTCTTCTGCACCAAAACGAGAAAAAAGATCCTGCATCATTATTTTTTGTAGTTTATTACATTGTTATTTTCCTGTAGATAATATTGGTCTGTATGTGGAACCTGAACTAAAATCAGTTCCCGAGCCTTGACTGTGGAATTATTAACCGCTGAAAATTCATCCCAGGGTTCGCATTGGAACCTTTGGTGGGCCACGTTTGGCCCCCGGGCCGCATGTTTGAGATCCCTGGTCTTTATGAAACAGCTTGAGATGTTCTGATTAGATGCTCATTTCAACCCGGGACAGAGCAGTGTTAATGAGTGATGATTGTCTGTGCATGTGCTGCTGTAAATCAGAGCTGGTGTGTTGATGAAAGGCTCCTTCATGCTGCTTTTTCCTCTTGTCTTTGTAATTACCCTCAGATAAGCTGCTTCACTAATTACCTTTGTTGAATAGGAGTTGGCTGAGCGACTGGTCAGTTTTTGGGTTTTCTCAGGCAACACCTTCTGTTATAATAAGTGCATTTTAAAGCAGTTAGTTTGGCTCCAGTTTATCATTAGAGACAATTAAAACCATGCCGTTTGGGTTGAAGATGAACATGTTGTTTTTGTCGCTCTTTGGATGCTGGTTCACTGTCTGTACTGCATTGTCAGAATATTTATTTGACATGGTGATTTAACAGTTGTGCTGAGAGTCACATGATTGACATTAAAATGCTGCACGATTACGGAAGAAATTATAATCACGATTATTTGGATCAAAATTGAAATCTCGATTATTAATCACGATTATTGTACAACAATAATAAAAAAGAACTGTATTGCACTATTTTCAGTGCAGAATATATGTAATTTAACATCACAGTTTGAAATATAACCCAGAATGTACTAAGGGATAAACAAAGCAAAACTAAAAAAAAAACAAAAAAATGTAAAATTTTTTTATTTTTTTTTTTTTTTTTTTTTACTTCCGCTCCATCCATTCTGAGATAAGTGTCTGTAGAAGAAAACAAAACGTATCTGTTGCGTTGCTGTTTCAGCTCAGTGTGTCCACTACCACGTTCCGTACCTTTCATATTTTCGTTGCAGCCAGTCTATGGAGAAGCATGTCACTGTGACCTGTGGGAAGAGAGGATACTAATATCAGCTGCTGCCCATCTGTGATGATTGCATTCTGGGATTTGTAGGCATTTTGATCTTGGTGCAGCCCGCAGGAAGTGAGGATACTGAATCAGTGTCCTGGTTCACATGCTTGGATGCTATAATGCAACACAGCCCGCTTAATAATAGATAAAATAAATAAATTGTGATTTTTTTTTTTGTGTTTTTTAATCCAAACCAAAATTGCGATTTTGATTAAAATGTGATCACATGTGTAGCCCTAATTGACATATTGATCTGTGGTGGATGAATGCACATGGTATATGGAACCTGTACTCGCCTCCTATTTAAGGTTGTCCAAGTGCCAGAGTTATTTCCAAACAAACCCTTGCATGTCCCCCTGTTCCTCCCTCTCTGCAGTTCTGTATTTAGGTCAGGATCAGCTCCTTGGTTTGTCTATGCTCCACTTTGAGCCGGTCTTCTTTGCTGTATTGAGTACGCTCTTTTTGTGCACAAGATGAGATGGTCACATTCTGGTTTTTCGGGGGACACGTTTTTCAGTCAAATCAACTCTTTTTATGCAACATACTGACGCTTTTTCCAACTTTCTGTGATAAATTGAAGGAACTGTGTTTGAAACATGATGGTATCCTTGAGAAAACACATCAGTGGGACTGTGGGATGCACGAGGGAGTGTGATCATTCTCTACACATGTACATTACATTCTGCTGTGGTCATTTATTTGACAGGTATTTGACAGGCGGCTGTGGTTCAGTTGGTAGAGCTGAACCACAGCTCTACCCTTCCTATGACTGAAAGGATAGTGGTTCAATTTCCTGGCTGTGGCTGACCACGTGTTGAAGTGTCCTTGGGCAAGACACTGAATGTCTCCCAGTAGGTGTGGCACAAGCTTGCATGGCAGGTGTCCACTGGTGTTTGAGCATCTGTGTGAATGTGAGATAATGTAAAACACTTGGACTTCCTTAAAGGTAGAAAAGTGAAGTCCATTTACACAGATGATAGAGCCCGACTGATATTAGATTTTTGGAGCTGATGGTGATACTGATATTTGAGGATAAAGAAATGCTGATATCTGATATATCGGCCGATAACTGATATATTGGCGGTATTTATTGCGGTCCGACTTGGGGGGGGGTAGTTTAAAATAACAGTCGGTTGTGGGTTGTTTATACATCGACCCACAAAATTCAAGAACAGGTTGTCATAGAAACTTGAGATTGGCACAAAATAGGGGCACAAGTTTTCTTTAGACCTTTCATCTTATTCACATTTTATTTTTATAGGATAGTTTGCAAATGTAAAGATTTTTCATAATTTAATCTCCTCTTTTACACTAAAACAAAGATAGATAGTCATAAAATAGGGGCATTCTCTGAATACTTGTTCAGGTGGTGAATTATAATCTGATTATAGTTTAAAACTCTATTTATGCTTTTTTATTTTACATAAATATCCCCTATTTTCTTTTGTGCCTCATGCACTGGCATGAACAGTGGCCCACTGACAGTGAGAACAGGCCCCGCCCCTGCTGACGACACCAACAATAAGACATGATTTCACCCACATCCTTTTTTAATTTCTTTTTTTCTTTTCATCCCAGTGTCTTTTCTTTCAGTCTGTTCTGACCTGTTTCTCCTCTTATCTTTGCAGTTGTCTTTTATTCGGATGTAGGACGTCCTGAGCCACTTGTTAGCTCTTCTCTTCTCTTTGTGCTTTTTTTTTGGTTCTTCTGTTCCAGCTTCAGAGCCACTTCAGCTCAGCATAAAGAGGTCTTGTCAGCCTGATATTCTACCCAAGTTTCAATCAAATAAGGCTCTTCTCTGCCTCAGTGATGCTTCTTGTGACACACAATGAGGCTGTTTGTTCAGTGACGGGTAATCCACATTGAAGACGTACAGACAGGCTGACAGATGGTGGGAAGGAAAGACATGTCGCTAAAGATATTCAGAGGGTAAAGGGCTCATCTGTGCTTTGAGATGCTGAGATAAAAAAGAAAGGCTGATATCTCTGATAAAGCAGGACAGTGTGACAGACAGGATTAAGCCAAGAGCACCCCCACCCCTTGTATCCACTTGTCTGTGCACCCCCCCCACCCCCCCCAAACAAAGTATCAGTTCATCTGTCCACCAGCTGCAGGCCTGTCATTGTCACTGCACACTGGGATATTTTTTTTTTATTAATCAACACACAAATCCAGCTTGATTTGTGTCAGTGTTTCTCAGTGTTTCCATGAGTTGTTGAAAATACACAGTAGGGCTAAACAGTATATCCAAAAAAATAGAGTTATTGTGATAATACAGGTTGCAATATTCATATTGCAAAAATGTTTAAACTATTTTTTTTTTTACCCTGCGCCATGAAAGGGTGAGCAGAATTGTTTTTGAATCGGTTTGAGTGTTTGTTAGTTTATTTATTTTCAGTTACACAATTACAGCACCATAATGTAATTCTGTGCATTCAATTAACAAATGTACGCACACACACACACACAGACACACACACACACACACAGTAGAGATGGCAGTTCAGTAGAATTGCCAATTCCCTTAGTAGAGATGCCAATCATTATTAGGAACATTGCCAATTCTACTAGTACATATTGCAATTTGCATTTCCCCTAGGGGAGATTTGAAATCCTAACTATATACAATCTCAGTTGGTATCTCTGCTCTCTCCTCTTTAGGGAAAGTTTCCCTACTATCAATAATTATATTGAACATATCACATTTACAGAATTCAATAATAGTAAACAATATAAATGACAAGACCAGATATTTATTTTATTTTATTCCGCGCATATTTTTTTTTACATCAGATGATTTTATAATGTTCACAGCACTCGTATAAGAACACAATATTAATCAATTACAGACATCAGGTTCCAATTAGTTTTTGTAATTATATACCATCAAGCTTCTTGAAGTGTTAAACTTTATTTCACAGTTATATTTTCTCCTTTTCAGTGTGCGACCATTTTCTTTTTTGATTATCTTAACTACCTTTGATTGAATTATTAAACGATAATTTCATTCTGTGCATTCAATTAACAAATGTACACACACGCACACGCACACATATATAACTTTTAATTTATTTATTTTTACTACTTCTGTAACTGAAAAAGGACTAGGCAGAAGCATGTGACCTATCCTATATAACCCGTGGAATCGGCAGCATACCAGTTATACAAGAAATAGAACACAAGATGAGAGAAAACAAAAAAAACAGCAATATTTTATTCGAAAGTATTCATCTCAGTTGTATCAAATATAAATTAATTTACATTGTACTTCTTAATTAAGTTGCCTTTCAATGTTTTTTTGAAAGTCAACAGAGATCTGCACAGTTTCAACTCATCACTCAGTCTATTCCATAATATAAAAAAAACTACTGGACCAGTGGACAGTAGATGGACACACACTTAATTGTTTTTTCATAACATTTGAAAAACAAAAAAACAGTCACTTTTTATTCAGTTTTCTGTTTTTAAATAAACTTCAACTTTAATACTTAATAATGAACTCCATGGACATCTACACCATCAATAAATCAAATATTAAAAATACCAGATTTTACTTAAACATACCAGAGCAGAATAAGAGACTAAATGGCAATGAAGGGCTATAAACTCGTACAGAACTGACACTAATGTAAACCTGGGTCTGTATGGGTTAAGGAACATTTTTTTAGAAGATGAAATTAGCATTCCTGTACATGAACAGCAAATATCACAATATTATCATATTAATATTACTGTACGTGTACACCCTTATTGCATATCACACGTTTTGTTAATATTGTGCAGCCCTAATGGACAGTCACATCAATGACCATCATACTAAATTATGGCTGGAAGTACACACACACACACACACACATATGGTAGATTGTGGTCTCATTCCAGGGGCCCAGTTTTTAGACCCTAACATGACCCATTTCACAGAAGGCGTCATCTATGAATCATAAGAATAATGAATGTTTGAATAATGTTAATTTATGCCAGCCATTAATTAATTACTTTTCAATTAATAATTAAAACAGCCATTATTTTGTTAAGTATCTGATCCAAGTTTCTTAAAGGTTAATATTTTCTGATGTCTGGATATACAGTGGAACCTCTATTTACGCAATTAATTCTTTCCAGAAGTGGTTTCGTACCATGATTCTTTTGTAAATAGTCACATTTTATATGTAAAAGGCCTGATTCATTCCAAGGCCCCCAATACTACCCCCTAAACCCTTTAAAAATTATACAAAAATTACCAAAAAGAAAAAGTAGGAAACAGGACAGAAAATGTAATAAAAAAAAAGAGGATAGAAAATGAACATCATGCTCACATTTCTACAGAATAAACTTATGTGATGCTATATTGATATAAAGCACAGTTGGAATAAATTGTAACAGGTTTACCAAATGCTTTTGCACTTCCTGTATGTTTGTAATTTCTGCACATTCCTCCTGAGATTATTGTTCATGGTAGTGAATAAAATGGGTCAAGGCCACTTTAGAACTGAATAATTTAATGGTTTAGTGTCCTGCTGTACATTCTCCTCCTACAGTATGTCACAGTGGTGGTGGACCTGGTGCACTACCATATGATGAATTTTACTATTGTTCTAGTTACTAAGGTTATAATTTAAATCCATAAGGATTGTGTCCTGATGTATCCAGATTCCTCCCTGTCTAAGGCTGGGTACTGAAAGGGTTTCATTCGATACCCATACCAATATGGTACTTTCAAAATGGTATCGGTTCATCAACCGTATTTAAATTGGTAAAAAGAAATTACAACCAGATTGAATATGTGATTGAATCATGACTGATGACTTATTGAACCAGTCTGTCTGACAAACACACAAACTGTGATACAAATGATTCATTTATTATTATTATTATTATTATTATTATTATTAATAACCTTTTATTGTCATGAAGCTAGCACCACATGTCATGACGCTAGCTGAGGAATTCACATGTTCCAGTTAATAGGTTGATGTCAGGTGACGTAACATTGCTATATAGTCAACGCGCGATTTTCATATGGAGGGCAGGAAGTGAAGTAGGTTGACCAAAATGTCGATGTTTTGTGTAATTTACGGCTGCGCCAATCGTTCTAACTGAGAGAAGGACAAGTGAGTTTTTTAGAGTACTAAAATTGTCATTTACAAAGGTGAGAAATGAAAAAAGCTGACAGAAAAATGCTGTAAAAAGTGGATTTTAAATCTGCGTTTGTGATCAGGAGGAGCAAAGTCTGCTAATGCTAATGCTAATGCCTGTGTCTGCAGTGACCACTTCATCAGAGGTATGTTCCAAAGCTAACTGTTTTTTTTGGATGTGCTCTATATCATTAGGTTGTAGGTAAATATTCATTTACACGGCTAGCAGTGACTAATGTAAACAAACATGCAATCAGAGTTGGGTAATCCCAGCTCCAAAGAGTAAAAGTCCTACCATGTATTTGTTCCAACCATTCACTGAATCACCCTACATTGATGGTTACTACTCCTCATCCAGGTAGAATCAGCTGTATGAAATGAACAGGAAGAACCAATACATGGCAGAACTTTTACTCTTTGGAGCTGGCATGCAATACATGTTGACGTTGCATCTTTGCAAATAAAACACTCACCCTGGTAAAGACCAAACCATAATTATCACTCAGTGTTTTGGTACAGAGGTTGTGGACCCACCCACTGACAAAAAAGTTCTGTCTCCAAACTTTTCTAGTCTTTCATCTGCTGCTGGTGTAGTAGGACGTCTGCAGGACCAGGTAATTAGTAATATCCACAGCACAGATTGATGGAAAGTCTTTACGTTCTAATTTTCATAAGATACGGGTCACGTCCATTAAATTTTAACTAACTGTATGTATCTGTGTTTTGACACTGGATCTAAATACGTATACTCTCTTCAATAGTTTCCTCCATAGTGGCATTCTACATGGTTACTTCCTGCCCACCAGCTGAAATCGTGATGTCATCATAGTCACGTGACTGAAACTTACCTATTAGTAATATTTGTATTCTGCATTAAAAGTACTCATTCTGTCAGTGCCATGGTCCAGTATCTGCACAGTAGACTGTCTGAAGATTTATCACCTGTGTCTGGGTATTTCCATTTATGATGTGCTATTAGTACAGTGCTAGTGCTATTAGCACAGTGCTAGGTTAGTGCTATTAGGCCTAGCTTCAGACCAGTTGCTGTGCAGATACTGGACCATGACAGTGACAGAAGGGGTCAGTTTAACAACTATAACTAAGTAACTGGTGTTTGTGAATTCCTCAACTGGTGACATGAGACGTGGTGTTAGCTTAACAACAACAGGTTAATAATAATACCAACCAATTGTTTCTTCTGGTTTGGGTTTGTACATGAAGTGCCCTCCCCTGATTAAGGCGGTCCTTTTTTCTCTGCTGACGTCTGTAGCCCCCAGCATCTTCTGGTCCTCATGCGTTCTTCCTCCAGAGGTCATGTGACCGTCCATATGACTGAAACCTCATGGAGCTGCTGTCAGCACTCAAACTACAAGCTTAGCACAACACATGCCCTGCGCTGTCAGGCTTTCTCCAGCATCACGTTATCTTGGGCCATCTCGCTATTTAAGGCATGCCCTGTTGCTGGGCTTTTCCAGCCCCCCCCCCTCCAACCCAGTCCCAACTGCAATGCGCTCAGCACTATTGGGCTTCATCTGTATCTTTGTTCATCTCCTTCTGCTCCTGTAAATCTTTGTGTGTCTCTTGGTTTCAGTCTCTCTCCTTATTGCTGCAGTGCTGCTGGCACAAGGTACTTTTTGACAAATGTCACCCAGAGTGTCGCCAATATGGCTGCACCATATTGGCAAAACTTGCAATATGCGACATAGTTGTACAACATTGTGATAATGATAATATTGCATTATTTCGTCTTCACCTAAACCAAGATCATCTGCCAAGAAAGATGTTCCTCATCAATGTTAAAATGAACCAATGTTTTGTAGGTGTCAATTATTTATAATCTAAGACAAAATGCTGTTCAACTGTAGACCTTCATTTGGAGACCGTCATCTGTAGACCTTCAACTGTAGACCTTCATCTGTAGACCATCAACTGTAGACCTTCATCTGTAGACCATCAACTGTAGACCTTCATCTGTAGACCATCAACTGTAGACCTTCATCTGTAGACCTTCATCTGTAGACCTTCATCTGTAGACCTTCAACTATAGACCTTCAACTGTAGACCTTCATCTGTAGACCTTCATTTGTAGACCATCATCTGTAGACCTTCAAGAACAAAATATGGAGTAATTTAATAGGTTATTATGCTCTTCATCCCACGGACCACATTGGAACCGTTGGCATCGAAATGCGGGCACATTTGGACCCCGGGCTGCATGTTTGAAACCCCTGGTCTACAAAGAACTCTTTGTACCTCTGAAATTTCTAGGAATTGAACAACAAATTTTCCATCTAATTTTTGAAAAGCTTTTCTTTCAAAGACTTAACCACATCCATCCATGGCTTATTTGGTAGAGTGGGTCTTCCCAAGGGTTGGTGGTTCAAATCCCACTCTGTCCTAGTCAGTCCAATGTGTCATTGGGCAAAAACACTCCTGCCTCCAGTGGCACTCACAATGGTGTATGAATGTTGGGAGGTGGTGGGAGGGGCCGTTTGGCACAAATTGTCAGCCAGTCTTCTGTCAGTCTGCCTCAGGGCAAGTGTGGATACATATGTAGTTTACCCCCACCAGAGTGAGCATGTGAGAGTGAATGAATAAAGGGTCACTAAAGTAAAGTGCTTTGGGTGCCCAGAAAAGCACTATATAAATGTGACCCTTCATTATTATTCTCATATTCTCATTTTTATTATTAGAGATGAGGCATGATTTTTGAATATTCATATATATATAAATGAGTTTGAGACCCCACAGCACTGAGTAAAAATGTGAAAATGAGCAACTTGGGCAACCTCTAAAGCCCCGCCCACTTCCTTCTGCCTGCCCAGTTTCATAAAAGCACCCACATATCGGAACCCTCTCGAAATAACATGAAAAACTGTGCTAATTAAAAAAAAGAAGAAGAACATATTCAGGTATTATATGTGTATTATACTGTATAGGATACTGTATAATGTAATACACACTGCCGACGTATGTTGCATTTAATTGTTAATAAATAGTATTGAAATTCTAATTCCATAAAACCACAAAGGCCTGATAGAATTAATCAGTCAATCAATCAGCTTTATTTGTATAGCACATTTAAGAGATTCCACAAGGAAAACCAAAGTGCTGGACATAGAAATAAGAAATTAATTTAAAAAGACATGGGGACAAAAACACACAAAAGAAACAGGTTCATTTTAGCTCAGTATTTCAATCAATCAATCAATTAATTCCTGGCGTTTTTCCCTCCCACCCACAAAAATTTAAAATACTACAATTAATCTAAAATGCTAAAATGAAAACTGAAATACACAGTAAAGTGCATATCAGCAGTTCAACATTCTGATGATTTGCCAAACAAGAGCGGTTACATCAAGTTAAAAAGCAGTTGTAACCATTTTAATTGCAGGTGAATAAATCTTTCTTTCTTCAGTTTATTGCTGGATGCAAAAAATACATCACAAAGTATTTACAGAATAAATATCTGTAATGTGGTTCACAAACACTGCCGTCTCAAACAGCCTCATCTCAGTTTTAACTCTCTCTCTCTCTTGAGATGGATGCACTCTCACCAACCAATCAGCATTTGGCTCTGATCGCTCTGCTGCCTAGCAACCAGACCCCAACTTGGACCCTCCTCCAGCAGCGTTCAGGCTCAAGTTTCACAGCCACCCACTGACATGCCACTCCAGAATGGAGCTAAAAAGACCCAGTGTACAAGTCACATGGAGGGGGGACAACTCCCAGAGGACGACACATATTCCCATATGGACCAAGTGTCTCATACTTTAAACTGCACCATACTGTACCCTACTGTACCCTACTGTACTGTACCATCTGCAGCTGGGACTGTACCATACTGTACCCTACTGTACCGTACCATCTGCAGCTGAAACTGTACCCCACAATACCATACTGTACCATAGTGTACCATAATGTACCCTACTTTACCGTACCATCTGCACTGAGACTGTACCCTACTGTGTACCCTACTGTACTGTACCATCTACAGCTGGGACTGTACCATAATGTACCGAACCATCTGCAGCTGAAACTGTACCCTACTGTACTGTACCATCTGCAGCTGGGACTGTACCATACTGTACCCTACTGTACCGTACCATCTGCAGCTGAAACTGTACCCCACAATACCATACTGTACCATAGTGTACCATAATGTACCCTACTTTACCGTACCATCTGCACTGAGACTGTACCCTACTGTGTACCCTACTGTACTGTACCATCTACAGCTGGGACTGTACCATAATGTACCGAACCATCTGCAGCTGAAACTGTACCCTACTGTACTGTACCATCTGCAGCTGAAACTGTACCCCACAATACCATACTGTACCATAGTGTACCCTACTTTAGCGTACCATCTGCACTGAGACTGTACCCTACTGTGTACCCTACTGTACCCTACTGTACCATACCATCCGCAGCTGGGACTGTGGGGGGGGCGGCTCCTTTGTGTCTGGAACTGCTTGTTCAATATGCATTTTTTCCCGTCAGAAATTAAGTAATAATAAAAAAAATACTACTACTATGAATCATACTTATCTGTATGTGTTAGAACAAGCTGTTAAAGGGAAATTTAAAATGTGAGAGTAATTTAAGATCAAATTGTATCCGAATTTTCTAATCAACATTTTTTTTCTAATTATATCCCTGAAATGCGGAGCGTCTGGGATGTAATGGTTTTTACGTCCACTGTTTTGTAAGGTATTTCGTGTTAATGTGAAAATTTTTGAACAGCTGGATTCGGTGTGCTGATGCTCTAGGGTAGGTACATGAATTGATTAGATTTTGGAGGTCAAAACTTTCAAGATGGCCGAATTTTGTCTGGCCCATAAGTTTTGAGCGGGTGGACGGATTGTCACCAAATTCAGTGTGCTCATGCTGTAGGTCAGACACATGAACTCATTCTTTTATATTTTGTATTTAATATATGTTTATGAATGGGTGGATGGGAGTAGTGGAAATGATGGGTGACTGGAAGCATCACGTTTAGGGGATATACCTTTAACAGGTGGAGACGACTACATAGGCCGAGTTTAAAGAACAAAATCTTGATAGTTTTTTTGTCAAACAAAAACTGGGAGTCAATTACAAGTGAGCTCTCTAACCTGAAAGAGGGCACAAATACTGATTGGATTAAACACAATATAGTTCTGGTGTAAGTCCTATAATGTGCTGCTAACTTAACACTAATATGCCATTTGCATTACACACACCCCTGTACGTCCCCAGTGTGTGTTTCAGCCAATCAGACAACAGAACAGTTGTCATTTACTGTTAACATAACTGCAAGGCTGAAAACTAACTGCCTGCGTTGGTGGTAAATGTGCATAGATGCAACATTAAAAGTAAAGGAACACAGATGTGTGTCCTCATCATAAATGGACCGTAATGTTTCGGTTTTTTTTTGTGTGTGTGTGTGTGTGTGTGTGTGTGTGTGGGGGGGGGGGGGGGTTAGTCTGTTAGTCGAAGTAAATGACAACCAAGAAAATCCTCAGTCAGGGACAGCCCATGTTGTGTGTGATAGCTTATTATTTTATTTATTAATCTAGGTTAGATTTTGAAAAGCATGAATACACGTACATATACTATACAACAACTATACAACATTGGTGAATACTTTGATAATAAAGAATTTATATATAGTATTTGTACTTTAAAAGAGAACTATTATTACTATATACTACTATATTGGTACCTTAGTGAAATAGTTTTAGATGGATTCTAATGGTTAAATAGTTTGTCATCAGTTGAATGGAAGCCCCCTGTCCACCCACCAGTGCCTCTAGAGTCCAGTCTGCCAGTTGGAACTGCTCAGTAACGTCCCGTGGCCAAGATTTCATCCAATATCTCGTGCCTCATGAGAAACATCACAGTTTGTACCACTACCACACAAACCCATCCAGCCAAGTACCACTGGTAACTGTAAACAAAAGCCGTCCATGCCTTCATTTCACAGGTGTTTATTATGGCAGAACAGTCAGATAAATCCTCCAACTACTATATGTATTTGGGTGGACTTGTGCTCGTGATGGTGCTGTTTGTTATTATGGGGTGTCCAGTAAACCAAAGGGTTGGCGGTAGGGCTGAAATGTAAATGCGATTTTTCTTCAAATCAACTTTCTGCGGTTCAACAATATTTGCAAACATCACAGAAACTGACATAAAACCATTTGAACAATAACTACAATAACTCTACCTACAAGAATAAAGACATTAATTCATTTCAAACGTAGTCAAATTTATTAACAAAAAACATGCTAAGGTTTACATAGGCAGAGGCTACATTGAGTCTATACATAGGCTACATTGAGTCTACACATAGGCTACATTGAGTCTACACATAGGCTACATTGAGTCTACACATAGGCTACATTGAGTCTATACATAGGCTACGTTGAGTCTATACATAGGCTACATTGAGTCTATACTGAGGCTACATTGAGTCTACACATAGGCTACATTGAGTCTATACATAGGCTACATTGAGTCTACACATAGGCTACATTGAGTCTACACATAGGCTACATTGAGTCTATACATAGGCTACATTGAGTCTATACTGAGGCTACATTGAGTCTATACATAGGCTACATTGAGTCTATACTGAGGCTACATTGAGTTTACACAGAGGCTACATTGAGTCTATACAGATGCTACATTGAGTTTACACATAGGCTACATTGAGTCTATACAGATGCTACATTGAGTTTACACATAGGCTACATTGAGTCTATACATAGGCTACATTGAGTCTATACTGAGGCTACATTGAGTCTACACATAGGCTACATTGAGTCTATACATAGGCTACATTGAGTCTATACATAGGCTACATTGAGTCTATACATAGGCTACATTGAGTCTATACTGAGGCTACATTGAGTCTACAAATAGGCTACATTGAGTCTACAAATAGGCTACATTGAGTCTATACTGAGGCTACATTGAGTTTACACAGAGGCTACATTGAGTCTATACAGATGCTACATTGAGTTTACACATAGGCTACATTGAGTCTACACATAGGCTACATTGAGTCTACACATAGGCTACATTGAGTCTATACATAGGCTACATTGAGTCTATACTGAGGCTACATTTAGTCTACACATAGGCTACATTGAGTCTATACATAGGCTACATTGAGTCTATACATAGGCTACATTGAGTCTATACTGAGGCTACATTGAGTTTACACATAGGCTACATTGAGTCTATACTGAGGCTACATTGAGTTTACACAGAGGCTACATTGAGTCTATACAGATGCTACATTGAGTTTACACATAGGCTACATTGAGTCTACACATAGGCTACATTGAGTCTACACATAGGCTACATTGAGTCTACACATAGGCTACATTGAGTCTATACATAGGCTACATTGAGTCTATACTGAGGCTACATTGAGTCTACACATAGGCTACATTGAGTCTATACATAGGCTACATTGAGTCTATACTGAGGCTACATTGAGTCTATACAGATGCTACATTGAGTTTACACAGAGGCTACATTGAGTCTACACAGAGGCTACATTGAGTCTACACATAGGCTACATTGAGTCTACACATAGGCTACATTGAGTCTACACATAGGCTACATTGAGTCTATACATAGGCTACATTGAGTCTATACATAGGCTACATTGAGTCTATACATAGGCTACATTGAGTCTATACATAGGCTACATTGAGTCTATACTGAGGCTACATTGAGTCTACACATAGGCTACATTGAGTCTATACATAGGCTACATTGAGTCTATACTGAGGCTACATTGAGTTTACACAGAGGCTACATTGAGTCTATACAGATGCTACATTGAGTCTGTGGAACTGACTGTAGTTCAGGTTCCACATACAGACCAATACAATATCAAGTAAAATGATAACAGAATAACCTACAAAATATAATGACTCCATATTTTTTTCATTTTGTCTGTTTTAATGCAAAAATAACAGCAAATTAGTAAACTATTTAATTTGACAAATTATCTTGTAAAAATAAAATGTAAATAACCTGAACAAATATCAACAACCTGAAATGTCCAAAGAAAATTAAGTAGAAATGTAAACATTTTCTGCTTCTATTACTAAGTGTTTAGTGTCTTTGTAAATCTGATCCATATTGCATGTGGACAAATGCAAACAATTGAGGCAGAATATTCTTAAAATTAAACTTATTTTTTATTAAAGTTGCATTTTTTCAGGATGTTTCACAATTTAATTGTTTTTTTTTGTCCTAAAACGAGTACAAAAATGTGTAATTTTCATTATTTATAGATTATTAAACTATTATTGTACTGGTTCAGCCCACTGGACATCAAATTGGGTTGAATGTGGCCCCTGAAGAAAATTAGTTTTAGACCCCTGGTTTAGAACAAGGAGCATCGAGTTCTTCCATTTGCATGTTGGATTGCAGACATTGAATTTCTTTCCACCAGTGGACAGGAGGGTTTATGGGACCACTGTACAGAGTACTGAGTCATTCTGCTGGTCTCCAATGGTGAAGAAAACGATCGCCATGGGGCATCAGAATGTGGCCAGATGGGATGAGAACAATTATGAAACAACTTTGGTTGATAATAGGAGCGTCACTGTTGTTTCCAATGGCAGCGACTGTAAATGAAAACAATCAAAATCCATTTGATCCATGAATCTGCTTGTATTTTTTCATTTCCTGTCCCACTACCCACCCATAATTCCTTTAACTTTACCTGTGCCTGTACTGAAACACAATGTCTGGAATTCATACAGCTCTCTTTTTTCTGGTGTTGTTTGGTTTGGACCATATTTCCATATTTGGTGACATGTTCAGGAAAAGTCTTTAGTCTTAAATGCCAATGATTGAAGTACTGAGGAAATGGGTCATTCCAACCCCGCCTGTCACTCTTAATCATCTGCTTATTCTAACCACCCATCCTTTAAATAGACCTATTTTTTCTCCAGACCCTGCCCCCCCCCCCCCCTCTTAGTCTTTACATAATCTGAACCTATGCAATTCGCTTAAGCTTTTATGTAAAGTGTTTCACATGCTGCCATTTTGGTGGATTGGACAAATTCTTATTAATAATATATAATATAACCAGAAATTGGACTTGAGTGTTGACAAAACTACATTATTACTTGAGTGTTGCTTCTTAACATAGATGTCCTGTCCACATCAGTGTGTTCAACCCACACTCTCCATCAGTTTAAACTATACCATCTGCTTTGTACCATAAAAACATCAGTGTTATATTTACTGCCTTTTCAGATTTAGTTGACTTCTTATATGGATGTGACCTCCACCAATCACTAAACTACACATTAAGGATGTGTGTACTAGAGCCTGACCGATATTGGAGTGTAAAAACAGCTGACATCTGATATTGACCAATTACCGATATATGAAATGAGAACATTTATCTTCATTATAATAATAATAATGATTATAATAATTATAATAATCTTATATTAGATAATTATGGACATGTGGATTAACAGTTGAAAAAATCTTTATCTCAAAAAGACAATTGACAAAACTTTCAGACCCTGTATAATATTCTGATATCAATCTAATATTTGATCCATGTGGAACCACAGGTTATAGATGTGGTAGTTTTTATGCTAGTTAGAGCAGAGTGATGAAAAATATTTTATAAGTATTGAAATAAAAATAGTCGCTTATTTCTATATTTTATGTTTGTAAAAATACACAGCTATGCAGAAATACATAGACTGTGACACAGGAATAAATAGAGGAAAACATGTAAAAGGGGGAATACTGAAGAAAATGTCCATAGAAAGCAATGCAGGGATAAAAATGAAAGAAGGAAAAATATAAACACATGGTTTTATCGAGCCATTTTTTAAAATATATTTTAAAATATTTTTAATTATAGCAGGTGTAGTCCTCCATACAAAGCAGTATAGGAGTTTTTCAGCAGCCAGACAAGAACAGGGTGCATTAGCCTCCTTAAACTAGGTTTATATGAGCAAGAAATGGCAAATAATACATAATTTAGACATGTCTCTGTGTTCACAGCGCTGCACATGAAGGCTCATGACCGTGGAGCAGAAAGTAAAATGCATATGTGGGCGTTTAATTAAACCCCTCAGTCATGAATTCAGTTTTATTTATAACCACGGTAGACGTCACACCATCCCAGCATGCAACAGTCTGAATCAAAACCCTACCCCTTATTGGCAGAAAAGAGCACCGTTCAAATCACTACCAGTCAGATACAATGACCTGACATTTTTATTATATTTAAGAAATGGACCTGGGCGACAGCTGGTGATGCCAAAAGAGTCTGAGTTACTACAACTGGAGGTCATTGAGTCTGTGGGAGGGGCTTCAACTGAAGGTCTTGAGTCTGTGGGAGGGGCTTCAACTGGAGGCCATTGAGTCTGTGGGAGGGGCTTCAACTGGAGGCCATTGAGTCTGTGGGAGGGGCTTCAACTGGAGGCCATTGAGTCTGTGGGAGGGGCTTCAACTGGAGGTCATTGAGTCTGTGGGAGTGTACAGAGGCTACATTGAGTCTTTACTTCGGCTACATTGAGTCTATACATCGGCTACATTGAGTCTATACATCGGCTACATTGAGTCTTTACATCGGCTACGTTGAGTCTTTACATCGGCTACATTGAGTCTTTACATCGGCTACATTGAGTCTATACATTGGCTACATTGAGTCTATACATCGGCTACATTGAGTCTATACATCGGCTACGTTGAGTCTTTACATCAGCTACATTGAGTCTTTACATCGGCTACATTGAGTCTTTACATCAGCTACATTGAGTCTATACACAGGATAGAGTGAGTCTATACAGAGGCTACATCGAGTCTATACAGTTAGTGTTAGCTCAACAGCAGTTATTAGAACCATCTCTGTCTTCATTTGGGTTCAAACCATCTGACTTCTGCTTCTGCTATTGAAGCCTTTTCTGTAATTGACGACCAACCTTTACATGGATTTGACTCGAACATGTAAATGAATGGTTATGTAGCGCTTTTCACCTTCATGGTGCTCAAAGCGCTTTACATTAGCCTCACATTCACCCATTCACACACACACTCATACACTAGTAGGGGTGTAAGTCAGGGTTCAGTATCTTGCCCAAGGACACTTCGACATGTGGACAGCCAGAGCTGGGACGCGAACCGCCAACCTCTCGGTCATTGGGCGACACACTCTACCAACTGAGCCACAGCCACCCCCATGTGACCTGTCATGGCGCTGCTTCTGATTGGTCAGTTTGGCAGGATGGTAGGGAGGAGCATACGTGTGTAAAATAGTTAAACTAAACTAAACCAGGGCTAGTTAGTAGTTCTGCAAAAAACACAGCTTTGACCATCCCAAAGTCGTGTTGCCTTAAATCCCGATTCTTGGTCCAAAGCGATAGATTGTTCAGCCTTAAGCCAGAGTGGTCTATTTTTACAGAAGTAGTCTTTTTTTTACACATCAGAAGATGAAATAGAAGGTGAAAAGCTCTTGGTGAAATCCCTGCAATGTTTTATGCTTCAGTAAATATTGCTGCTTGTCCCCATTTGCGTGTACTAAAAATGACATGTCGAACCACCCACCTGCTGCATCCACAGCTTCAGGTTCAAACCAGCCTGTGGGGGATTTGCCGGGATCCAAAATCCTGCAGCTCTGGTGTGAGATGGTGACAGAAAAGAAGAGTGACTGAGAACAAGTGTGAACTGATGGGAGGAAGTGTGAAATGAAAGCAAGGAAATGTCAGAGTTTGACGCTGAGTCACTTCAAGATGGAGACGTGATGTGAACGGCGTCACACACACAAAACGATAGGATTTATTATTGGAATCAAGCAGAGGTGGTCAAAGTACTCCGATTCTGTACTACAGTGGAAGTACAGCTACTGGTGTGGAAAAATACTCTGGTAAAAGTAGAAGTACTGATTCAACTGCTTTACTGAAGTAAAAGTAACAAAGTACAACTGGTCAACTGTAATAAAGTAAAAAGTAAAACTGCATTTTTTTTTTGCTTTAGATGAAATCAAACCCATGACGTTTTTCAAAGTTAGTTTTATTTCTGCACTACAGTCAGTGAATGCAGTGTTTTACTTGCACTACAGCGGAACTGTTGATCTACAGCAAAATAAAAAATTACATTATGATATACATATATTTGTTTTCTTTCAAATGTTTAAAAAGTGTTAAAAATATAAGCCTAACATGTTGGGAAATGTATGACGTTGAATACCATGGGATGCATAGGCAAATTTACTTGTATAGCACATTTCATATTCAGGACAATTCAAGGTGATTTACATAAAAAATTAAAATGATCAAATGACAATTAAGATAAGACACATAAAAACATTTAAAAGACAGTTAATAATGTCAGTCAAAGCTCCAGTGAACAGTAATGTTTTCAGTCTGATTTAAATGAACTGACAGTTTTTCTCAGACCTCAGGTAGTTTGTTCCACAGGTGAGGAGCAGAACAACTGAATGATGCTTCCACTTTGTTTGGTTCTGATTTTAGGAACACACAGTAAACCTGTCCCTGATGACCTTTGACCTCAGGGACTTGGATGCTTCATATGGAACCAGCAGGTCTAGGATGTATTTGGGTCCAAGGTCGTTTAGTTCTTTATAGACCAGGAGTAAGATTTAGAATTGTGACCTTTGACCCACAGGAAGAAAATGTAAGGATTTGAGGACCATTGTGATGTGGTCCAGTTTCCTGGTACTGGTCAGGACTTTGGCAGCAGTGTTTTGGATCAGCTGTAGCTGCCTGATTGGTTTTTTGTTTAGACCAGTGAAGACACCATTACAATAATACATTTTTTTAGTTTTTCTGTGTCTGGTTTGAATAGAAAACCCTTAATTCTAGTGATGTTCTTCAGGTGGTAATGCACATGTATTGCAATATGCATCGTATTGTGACTGATACAAATCGGGTCTTGTATCACATCGCAAGGTTGTTGGCAAAACCCACCTGTATTTGGCTCGATTGAACTTTTACGTCTGTCTGGTAAATTAGCCATCCTCCAGTGGCAAAAATATTTTTGCCTGAATCGTTGGTCTTACCACACTCCATAGAGCCTCAGCCAGGACCGGTAAAAACTTTACCCGTCCAATCACAATGCTCCATTTGTGTAGCGAGATTGTAGGGCGGGCTTAGCACTATGACGACAGGGTTGAAGTTGTATGAAGTTATATACAGTGTATGGTCGGATTAGCAGCATGTAAATGGTCCCGATTGGATATTTTTCCACCACTGTTAGTGATGTGTTAACATTAATTAGCCTAGCCTATACGATGTTAAAACAACCAGATAGACGCTAGTTCAGACTTGTTTTCGTCGCTCTGTATACGTCACATTGTTCATTGTTTTGTTTAATCCGACAATATCTTGTGCTTCATATTTAACATTAGATCTAACATGTGAAATTTGGTCATTGTGCGACATCGCGTAACGTCAGAGTGACGTCACACATGGCCGAATTTTGAAATGGCCATATCTCAAAAAATGGGGTCGTGGATTTCTTTTAATTTTTTTATACTATAAGGGATTGCTAATGACCGATAAAATAAACCGTTAGCGAACACGGCACAATCGTTTACAAGTAAATTATAATCATCCAGATTTAAACCTTGGCAGACTTGCACTGCTTTGGAGGTCTGCGCTCTCAGAGTGATCTAGTGTAGACTTGTTTTCGTTGCTCTGTATACGTCACATTGTTTGTTGCTCTGATTGGTCTATTACGTGCAGAGCAGTTTAAAAAACAGCCTTTGAACCCACCTGTACGCTTAAGGTCAGTCTATGGATCATCTCCAGACTATGAATTCATACCATGGTCAGGTTTCACAGGCTAACGTCTTTCACCAAGGGCTGAATCTCCTGGAGCGACCGTGGTGTAGTATTACGACAGCACGGTTGCCGTGTAAACGAAAGACATTTCTGATAAAATGTTTTGTTGTTTTTAGCCGCAGTCGTCCTTGTGTAAACGGCGCCCTAGTCAATCGGTCTTGATACTGTCAGTGCTGGATGTTTTCAGTCAGTGTGGGTTTAAGACCTACTTTTTGCTTTCAGCCATTAATTGATTACCCCCACCCCCCCACCCCCCTCCACGTCCCGCTTTCCTGTCGACCTCACACTAATGCATTATAGAAAAAAGCAATTAAATTTACCAGTATTCAGCAGCTACTCCAGCACTTCGTGTTTTTGTCCTGCTGGTTGCTTGTCTCTCTCCACAGTGTCTGTTACTGTAATTATTTTCACAATTTACGGTGGTTTTTGCAGTAAAACAAAGATAGTAATGGGCCTGTTTACATGAGTTGTTATTCCTGTTTAATCCAGAATAAAGGTTAATTCCTCTTTCAGATGAGCCATGTAAATACCTAATGAAAATAATTAACAATTAAAGTTCATTCAGAATAAAGTCACTGGTTTATTCTGATCTTAATTCTGAATTCAATAATTAAAAAATAAAAAAAATGTAAAAAAAGAAAAATAAGTCACTTCAGAGGGAAAATCAGTGAAGAGAAATTGTGACTTTATATCATAATTATGACTTTTTATCTCAGAATTTTGACATTTTTCTTCACCTAAAGCAAAATCCTGAAGCAAGTTGAATAAACTGGAAATGACCTTTGACCTGCAGGGACAAAGATGGAAACCTACATCCTATTTGGGGAAACTAAGATGGCCTGAAGATATGACCATGGAGAAAATTAGTGTCATATCATACCATAATGATCTTCAAGTTCAGTGGCCATGTTTCTTTCGGTTGTTAAGATTAATTAACGTTTTACTCAATTTGCTTCAGGTCAAAATTGGATAAAACGACATATGTCTGTTATCGTTTTTTTTTGCAGTTTTTTAAAAAAAATAATACATTAAAAACACATACATAAAAATAAATAAATAACCATTTAAAATAAAATATAAAAACGTAATAAAAAAATAATTAAAAAATTAAATAAATAAATGATGAAAAAAGAAATGAAGAAAAATAAATAATTCAACATCACTGATGTTGATTTTCTCTTGTTGGTTTTGGTTGATTTTCTCTTGTTGGTTTTTAGGTGATTTTCTCTTGTTGGTCACTCATTTTTCAGTCTTGTTACCAGTGACTCAGTCCAAACTGCTTCAGAATGATCATGATGTGCGCAGTGTGTGTCAAGTTCTATCAAATTAGAAAACATTGAGCTCATTCGTCTCCTACATCAACAGGACCTGTCATGTCACTATTGCGAACACGTACATTGCGATGTCTACGCTATATTTCGACAGTAAACTGTGCAGTTCCACTCCCTGCTTAATCCAGGTTTCAGAGCCGTCTCCATCAGTGGTGGTCAGCATGTATAGTGCGCTCTTGTCTGGTCCTAGTGTCTCTCAGACTGGACCGTTTCCAGTCTTTTATGGTCCAGACCACTTCACTGATCACCTACTGTGCTGATGTGGTGCTTTGTTGGAATGAGCAGCTGCCAACTTCCACTGGTCTGAGGCGTTTCAGTGTCTGCCAGCTCCAGTCTGTCCCCACACAGACCAGAGCAGAGGGCCGCCTGGACCTGTTGAGTGTCCTGCTGGGGCCACAAACCCTTCCTTTCACACCGCAGACACTTTTTGCCCTATGCCAAACAGTGCTCCCAGCATCCATTTGGATCTGCTGCTCCTGGAACAACAGAAGCACAAGACTTTTTTTTTCCTGTCAGTAAGGTGAAACATTTCATTTTGAAATATAAGAATCTGCTTCTTTTTATATCATATAATAAGAAGAGGAATTCTGTGTGTCTGAAATGTATGTCCAATATTTAGCTGATTCTTTTCAAATGTCATTCATTTCATTTAACTTTTCTATTTATCTCAAACTGAATATATGCACAAATATACATCCATTTAAATAATCATTCTAAAAAAGGAAGGAAAAAATAACAATAAAAACAAACTAAACAGTGAAAATTAGAACAAACTGATATTACAAATGTCCAGATGATGAACTAAAAAAACTCAGTTTGGGAAGGAACAGAAAGAAGATAAGTTTATCACGTCCTGCTCCTTTTTTACTTCCAACAACAACAACAACAACATTCATAATCCACTATTCCACTATATATATATATATATATATATATATATATATATATATATATATATATATATATATATATATATATATATATATATATATAAAAATCCAAAGCCACTCTTCCCTAATTCACCCGGATCTACAGCAAAGACATTGGGATGACATTCGGACTAGATAAATGTGGGCGGATGATATCTAGAAGAGGAAAGGTGATCACAACTGAAGGGGTTGACCTACCTGAAGGGAATATCACAGATGTGCAGGAGAGTTACAAATACCTGGGGATCCTACAGGCAAATGGTAATCATGAGGAGGCAGCTCGGAAGTCAGCTACAGCCAAATACCTACAGAGGGTAAGACAGGTCCTGAAAAGTCAGCTGAACTGCAAAAATAAGATCCAGGCCATTAACACCTATGCCCTGCCAGTAATCACATACCCACCTTGGATAATATCCTGGCCACTGGAAGAGATACAAGCCACTGATGTCAAGACAAGGACCACCAGGACTTATCATGCATGGAGGGTTTCACCCCAAGTCCAGTGTCCTGAGGCTTCCAGGAATACATCAAGAAAATGGCCCCCAATGACCAACTGCTAAGTGAATGCCTCAGGCAACAAAAGCCCAGTAAGGTCGAGGAACCAGAGGGGCTATCATGGAAGGACAAACCCTTGCATGGCGTGTACCATCGACAAATTGAGGAAGTGGCTGATATGGAAAAAACATACCAGTGGCTGGAAAAGGCTGGACTAAAGGACAGCACAGAGGCGCTACTCATGGCTGCACAAGAACAAGTCCTGAACACCAGAGCAATAGAGGCCGGGGTCTACCACATCAGACAGGACCCCAGGTGTAGGCTGTGTAGAGAAGCCCCTGAAACAGTCCAGCACATCACAGCAGGGTGTAAGATGGTGGCAGGTAAGGCATACATGGAGAGGCATAACCAGGTAGAGGACATACTGTACAGGAACATCTGTAAAGAGTATGGACTGGAGGTCCCAGGATCAAGATGGGAGACCCCCCCCCAAAGGTGACAGAGAACAAACAGGCCAAGATCCTGTGGGACTTCCACATCCAAACTGACAAGATGGTGATGGCCGATCAGCCTGACATCGTGGTGGTGGATAAACATGAGAAGACAGTGGTGGTGATAGATGTAGCAGTCCCCAGTGATAGCAACATCAGAAAGAAAGAACATGAGAAGCTTGAGAAATACCAAGGGCTGAAAGAGGAGTTAGAGAAAATGTGGAGTGTGAAGGCAACAGTGGTACCAGTAGTGATCGGAGCATTAGGGGCAGTGACCCCCAAGCTGGGAGAATGTCTCCAGCAGATACCAGGAACAACATCAGAGATCTCTGTACAAAAGAGCGCATTGTTAGGAACAGCTAAGATCCTGCGCAGAACCCTCAGGCTCCCAGACCTCTGGTAGAGGACCCGAGTCTGAAGGAGACACCGCCCAGGTGGGGCGAGAGGAAGATATATATATACACACACACACACACACACACACATGTCCTTTAGCACCAGGACAGGGATAGTTTGGTGACTAAATTTTAAGTTTAAAATCAAATTTAAAGCCAAGACTTGTGTAGAATTTGTTTATAAAACATCATTTGAAAGAATAGTTCGAATTATTTAGTTAATAATTCATAAGTAAATATTAAGCAGTTTTCCCCTGAAATCTTTCAAAGCTAACGTTAGCTTGTGACGAACATCATCATGCCTTGTAGCTTTGTATGTTCACAGACTATTTTCATGCTTTATCATAATTTAATACATTTATAATATATATTTATGACATTTTATAGTTGCATCTGAAACAAATATTTATTTCCAACATTATTTTTAAACAGACAGGCTAATTAAATACCAGTTAGCCTGCTCAGTCTATTCACCGTAGCCTCTGTTTATGGTTCTTCTACTAAACATTTCATTATATTAATAATTCATTATTTCATATCAGTTCATCAGATCCTACATTAGTCACCGCAGGACACTGTCTGACATCTTCAAACCAACTCACTTTATTCATGCTGTCAGGCTGTTATCTCAATCACCACAATGTTTTACCGTACAACAACTAGTTATTGATGTCAGAGCTGAGTTTAATGACTAACACCTGCTCAGTAATGGAGACGCTGCAAGATGATGACAGACAATAATCACTCCTTGCATTGGTGTATATTCTTTTTTACCTCAATAAACTTGTCACTGTCATTAACAGTAGTTAGTGTTAGTGTCTACAAACAAGGGGGAGGGAGAGGGGGGAGAACTTTTAGAGAGCTTGTTTTGAAAACTTGCAACAAAGAGGCTTTATTTCCACAAAGATTTGCGCTGAAATTTTTTGCCCCAACATTTTTTTCAAGTTTGTGCAGCAGCTACAGTGGTGCAGTCTTCTCTTTTAGATGTTAATGCTACTTCAGATATGCAGCAATGGGGGATGAGCTGGGGGGGGGGGGGTGTGTCACCTGCATTCCATGGCCAGGCTTAAATCCACATGGGTGACGGCAATGTCCACATGACATAATAAACAAGCAAACAAACAAGTAAACACTATCGATCAACATAGTTGAATAAATCTTGATTTGGTCAAGTAATGAAATGTCGTGTATAGCACGATACTTGACCAAATCAAAACATCATGATGACATCATATCGATAAAATCAGCATGGATCCTGAAAACACTCTTTATTAGCTTTAATATTAGGTACTACTCGATATGGTGCAAACATAAACAAAAAATGGTCAATATTTGTTTAACTTTGACCCTGGATGTTGACCATGAAGGTCAAGACTTGAAGTCTAATATTCAGTGTGATGAACCCTATATCAAATCTATATGTACCCAACAAGTTTGAAATAAATCGCATTAAAACTGTTCAAGTACTGGACAGTGACAGTTTTTTTTTATATCATTATTGACCATGAAATTGACCTTTGACCTAGATCTGCGAAAATAGATCCTGTACTGAAGGTGACGTGGACAAAACCTCTCATAAGTTTACAGCCAATTTGCTCCAGAAATGTGAAAACGAGACAAACCAACACTCAAACAAGCAAACACTACTGATCAACATAATGAATCAAATAAACAAAAAATAACGTAAATAAAACAATCTAATAAAAACATGAATGCAAAAAAAAAGAATGAACCATTATTTAGAATGACACATGGGTTGGTTTTTCAGCCGTTTACAAAGTGCTGACACACATTTAATCAGTCGAATAGATCTGTTGCACAGTCACAGCAGCGCTAATGACCACACACAGTGTATTTTGATAATGTGTTTGACAGTGTGTCTGTCTGATCAGATGTTGGGGCTTTTTGTGCATCTGCCCACAGGGACTATGGAGTTTAATCAAGCGTTGGGCTTGTGTTGGTTTGCTCTAATGTTGTGGATAAAAATAGGCTGCGAGGAGCTGACTGTAGCTCACAGCTGCAAGTCATGCTCAGTATCTGTATTTGTCCAAACCTTTGCTCTAAAACATAGTTGCTGTTGTTTGTTGTGTTTTAAAAACGGCGCTTGTGTGTACAGTAGCCGAGGGAAACACTTGCTGGTAGGATGTTTATGAGCATGTGTGTGTTTTTGGCACTATCAGGGCTACAGCTAACGACTATTTTAATAGTCGACTCGTCACCGACTATTGAAATGATTAGTCGACTAATTGGATAATTATTAATTTTTTCTTACATTTTGTATGAAGTTGATTTAATTATGTATGAAATTATAATAAACACAAGAAAGATGAATACAGTTAAAAATATGTTTTATTAAACATACTGAAGATTTGTACAAAAATTCAATAAAACAGTCCTCTATCTAAAACCAGTTCGTCACAGTGCTGGGTGTGCACGTCTGCCTCGTCTGCAGGGAGGGCTCCATGGCAGAGCATGAAATGGACCTTAATTGTCAGACCTGAACCGGCCTGGGTCCAATTCAAATAATAAAATTATGTCTGAACCAAGTCCGGTCCAGTCAGTTTGGGTCAAATATTTCCATCTCTTGTCCACGGTGCCTCTCTTCTTCAGACTGCATGCATTTAATTTAAAATGTTTTTTTAGACACAGTCTGACATAATGCTCAAGCTCTCGTTTATAACCAAAATATGTTGTTAAAAACTATAAACTATATTGTCATGAATGTTACTTGAATCATACCCAGGTGAATCAAGACTGGTTCAACTGGTCAACATGCTTTGTCTTTAACTGTTGTTGCATCATCGAGGTACCGCCATGATACACCAGGTCTGCTTTACAAACCTCTGCAGTAGTTTTTTTTATTCACCGTATCCAGGATAAAATGATCACAAACTTTACAGGTTTTGGTACTAGTACCTGATGCTGACGCTGTTATTTCTTTATGTTACCGCTCACACACACAGACGCTGTTGCACATGAGCGACTCTCAGCAGAGATTATAAAGTCAGATGTCTCACTGTTAGAAAAACACATCTGATGAGACAACGGGATTGATTGTCGACTATTTCCATTATCGATTTTTGTCAACATTAATTAATCGTTGCAGCCCTACTGTCTATTAGAGATTCAATTCAATGTTATTTATACACCCCCAAATCACAACAACGTCGTCTCACAGGGCTTTATGGGAGAGAACAATCAACCACAGAAATAGATGAAGACCCAAGCATCCCCTGTCCTTAGACCCCCCTTCCTGGCAAGAAAAAACCCCAAAACCCAGTGGGAAAAATAAATCTTAACAGCCACATTGAAGGAGACATCCACTCCCATGGACGGACAGACTATAGGTGAACGTCCATTTGTAGATGAACAGAAGTAGGGGCAGGTCCATCCATCACAGGTGAGGGTGGGGGATGAGGTCTGGGGTCACAGGTCAGCACAGGACACAGGTGGGTCACTGCAGATCCTGTTGTCTATGGCTCCTTATGCGGATACTTCTGAGAGAGGGAAAGGGAACACCAGGTGAATAGCCATGAACAGACTTAGTATGTAAAATAGGTTTAAGAAATTGAAAATACAGATGAGAGAGAGAGAGGGATCCACCAATCCACACATATTCACGTCCGATCCCGGGACCTGAATCTGGTCTGCCAAGACCTGAATCTGCTGATACTGATACTATTCTGATCCCAAAATTGTTTGTTTCAACACAATCATTCTCACAGTTGAAAAACTACAGGCAAGCAGGATTTCAAGTTGGCTGTCAATATTTTTTATCTGAAAACATCCCGTCATGGGTTAAAACAGTGCATGATCTTAACAACACAAATGAAGTACAGTAGCAGGTTTGGCTTTGGTGACCTGGATTAAACCAAACACCAGAGTCTAACTAATCTTTCAAACAAAACAAACACCTTCTCAGTGATGTTTTTAGCTTTCAAATTATCTGGTGGAAGTTTAGCTAGTGTTTGGAATGACTGCGGCAGTGATTCCTGCTGCTGGTGGAAGACATGCACATTCACACAGGACTTTAATTATCACTGGACGCCTGTTTTTCACCGAAACACAGTAGGTGTAGCGGAATATTACTGAGCAAATCATGGACATGGTGCATTCGCATGGAACTAAGAACTCAGACATTCTCCGTATTTACCAGTCGTATATTTACCAGTTGTCCATAGGTAATACTTATCCCATGTGAATAGGGCAATAGATTCTGTCCAATAAAATCTTCTACTCATTTTTTAGTTGATATTGGAGCAATATGAATATCAGATGGGGAAACCCTTACTGTGGATAATTATCCTGGTATCAGCTGATCTACTTTATAACAGTTGTAGTTCAGTCAGTTTAATTCTATTACTTCACTAATAATCAAAGACTTGGGGGTGAAAAAGCCCCTAAAAACCTGTGACAATGAATTGCTTTGTGTTCCTACAACTGTGAAACAACTATCAAATAAACTGAGCATGAAGAACATGATGTCATAAAGTAGAGCTGGAAATGCTGTGGTGGTGAAACCTCTGTTGTCGTTGAACAGATTTAGGATGAGTTGTAAATACTGGGAATGTCCAGGTTTCCATGGTGGAGATGAGGGATGAAATGACAGGATGAAAAAAGGAAGCTGTTTGTGTTCGCACCCTCTGCTGGGAGTGTGAAGTTTTTGATCTGTGTGTTCTGGGTCTAAGTTCATACTGTATCTGGAGCTTCATCCAACTATCATTTGCTACGTTTACATGTTGTTTTTTCATTTCAAATTATTTATTCATAATACAATGATTAAATTAAAGCTATTTTCCTTCTAGCTTAGCCATGATATCTCTATCCATTCCATGTATGGGTCTAGTGGTGCTTCATAGTCAGGGGAGGCGGGGCTAAAAGATTGTCTTTCAAATCCCTCTGTATGCAATAGGACGGTACTACAACCAATCAGTGTAATCTTTAGGATGATGTAGTTAGAGCGCCGGAAAGTTCATGGAGGAGTCCGGAGAAAGTTAGGAATGACTAAACAAAATGGTGGATTATGGAGCTGAACGACTGTTGTCGCTTCTGTAAAAAGAATTTAAAGATTGCTGACATTTTCTCACATTCTTCACTCATCTTTGATAAAAGGAAATCTACACCTGTTGTTGTTCTTCTTCTATGGTGGTTTCCGATTGTTTCTCTCCAAATCACTGCAGTGTCACTTTGTTATGCCCGCCCTCTGACTCTATACTTCACCGTGATTGGTCGGCCAGTTTCAGTGAAATCTAGCCAAAGGTTACATTGAGTGTAACTAGACTACTACAGTAGAACAATAGATTTACTGATGCTAAGGGGGTCTAGCGCGACTAGGCTAATTTCCTTCCTGTTAACATGGACATGGATCTAGTTAATTGGTCTTTCAGAGCTGGAGGTACAGACAGTTCTGATTGGACAGAACGTCCGATTAACGTCTGGATGTCTAATGTCCACTTCCTGTTTTGCGTTATTTTCAACTATCAACATGTTAGACCAGATGCTACATGTGATGTTTGACTACATTTTTGTGATAATTACGAAGCAACAGCTCGACGCAATCAACCATAGGAATCAACAAACTAATGCCCACAGTGGAATATGGTCGTCATGGCAACAAGACCAGGAGCATGTGCAGAACGACAGGAATAATGTTAAAGAGGAATTAAGTGTTTCCATGTCAGAGGAATTATTGAATTCAGAATTAAGATCAGAATAAACCAGTGACTTTATTGTGAATTAAATTTTATTGTGAATTATCATTTTCAACTGGACTTAGGTGTTTACATGGTTCATCTGAAAGAGGAACAAACCTTTATTCTGGATTAAACAGGAATAAAAACTCCTGTAAACAGGACTAATATTGTGCCTCAGCTGAGTTCATTAGTGGAAAATGCTTCCAGTGGAATTGTGGGGGAAAACCTCAGAGGTCACCTGCACAGGTAACATAAATGCAAACTGTGTGTGTGTGTATGTGTGCGTTAGACCATGGTTTTCTCTTATGGGGACATGGACCTGTGGAAATCCTCCACTTTGATGATTAAGGCTATGTTTGTACATAGATGTTCGGAAGACAAGACACAAAACTGGAGTGTCGTCTTAACTTTTTTCTTCATCTACACGTGCATTGTCATTGTCACGTCATTGATCCTGTCGTAGTGAAAAGAAGGAAAGTCCTCAGCTGTGCAAAAAGAAGTGGGTGTTAAAGTGTGTATGTGCTGCTGTACAGAGGTGCTTACATAAGACTGGAATGGCCTGGATGTTCACCGACTATGGCATGATGTGACAGCGCTGGCCAATCAGATTGCAGGATCACCGACCAATCAGGTTGCAAGATCACCAGAGAAACACACACAGAGTAAAAATACACTTCTGGAGAATGGAAATCAAATCAGTCTGAATGTGGCCCTTGAAAGAAAATGAGTTTGAGACCCCTGGTGTATATAGGGTTCAGAGGGGAGGGGGGTTCTGCAGCATGTATGACTCATTTTAGTGCAGGGCTCTCAAACTCATTTTTCTTTCCAGGGCCACATTCAGTCTGATTTGATTTCCAGTAAAATAATCCAATAACATGTAAATAAAGTTCTGCAAACTTTTGTCTTTGATTTAGTGTAAAAACCTCCATTAAATTATGAAAACATCTTCTTTTACAAACTATACAAACAAAAAACATGGAAATAACCAGAAAAAAGTCAAATTTCCCAGGAAAAGGGAATATAAATATAACAATGTTTTGCTTCAACATATTATTTTTACATGAAGAAGCAAAAAAAAAAAAAGTTTAAAATTAGAAGTTGTCAATTAAATTTGCAGTCGTCATTTTCGGCATAATGACAAATGTTTTTCACATCCAACCCAGAAGAAAATATAAATTTAAAAAAAATTTTTTTTTAGGATTTTCTGTTATTTGACTGGAGATAATATTGGTCTGTATGAGGAACCTGAACTAAAATCAGTTCCAGAGCCTTGGCTGTAGAATTATTGACCTTTGAAAATTCATCCCAGGGGCCGCATGTTTGACACCCCTGTTGTACGGCCTTCCTTCACTGTTGAACATGACAGTTGAAAATCTTGTGTAGTTTCTGGTTCTAAAATGTACCCGGTTCTTGTCCTGGCTCTGTTGGCTAAACCCTCTCACCCCCTGAGTGTAACATGCCTGTAAAGGTTGATGCTAATAATACTGACGCCTTGTGTCACTGCAGTTTGTTTGACACTGCAGACGTTCTGCTAATCTTGTGTAAAGTTTTTCATTGTTTTTCGTCTCGTGCACAGCTTGTTGTCCACTGTCGCCCCAGCAGGGGACAGAGAAATGTTATTTGTCCGTCTGGGAACATTGTACTCTCAATAACTTTTGACAGCTTTGATGAAGGATCACCAAATTCACACCACACATGCCTCTAATGAAGGCCTTGTTCAAGTTCAATGATGACTCATGTTTTTTGTCATTTGTGCGACAGTGGACACCAGGCCTTCAGACCAACAGCAGGATATTTTTATTATTCATACAGTGCAGTTTCAAAGCCTAATCATGATCCGGTTCCAGATGTCTGGATCACCACCAAAATCGAATGATTTGTTGATCCATTACCTAACCTGACTCATGTCATCTGGCTGCATTTCACCAAACTACACTCCAGGCTCACACAACCATCTGAGTATTGTGTAGTTCAGGCTTTCTGAAAAAAGAAGGAGCCAATCAGTGTCCATGGGTGGGACTTCCCATGACTGGGCGGTGTTGTGTCTGTCTGTCCGTCCCACAGCTGATGTCTCCTTTGTCTGTTCACCACTCGGTTCCTCTTCATCTTTTTGTCTTTCCCTTATAATGTCCACAGTATTCTGGTGTCTTCCTACCAAGTGAAGGCATTTCAGACATGTGCAGAGGATTTTTCTGGAACATCTGACATGTTAAGACCAAGTTCTGCTAGCCGCTGGTCTACCAGTTTTCCATAGGGAAGTTTAAGGAATATCCACTGGCTGTTCCTGATGTTGCTTTTTATCCTCAGATTATCCTGCACATACGACAATAGTCATTTACAGACAACGCAGCGGTGCGTTCAGGTGCAGCCGTACTGTGGTGTTTGTTTTGATGATGGTCTGCTGCAGGATGGATCTACTTCCTGCTGTCGCTCTGAGCTACGTCATGGCTGAAGTTCAACATGAGTGGCTTAGGTGGTGCATCAGTCAAGATGACGGCCAGATTCTACATCTAATCACATGCAAGCATTTTAGATCAGACCCCTCCTTTGAAAACGTATTGGTTGTGGAAGGGTCCCAGATGGTATCGTGATACCAGATGGCGACAGTCAGGTTAATCATTACCACCATACCCTGAAAATGTCATCAAAATCCATCCATTAGTGTTATGCTGTACACAAACAAACAAAAACAAATCAACAGCAGCAAAAACATAACCTCCTTGGCGGAGGTAATAATAATAATAATTATAACAATAACAATAATAACAATAATATCTATTTATATAGCATCTTTAAAAACTGGATGTACAAACAGGGCAGGAAGGCACAACAGCAGAACAGAAACATAAAACAGCACAACAATAAAGAAATGTGTACAGTCAACATGAAAATATGAGCCTGACATATGTTAAAACGTCTAATTAAATATTTAAACATCAAACCATTAAAAAGAGAAAACATCACGTGACAAAACTCCAGCCAGACTCAAACATACACAAGGTCTCCCACATGGATGACCAGTAGACGTATGGGATCAATAACAGCTGATCAATAACAGCCGATCCATCCTCTGGTTCTGACCTGGCTTTTGTAATTGACTGACCTTTGACCCTGAGCCCTCTAACAGGAAGTATTGATAAACCTTTCCATAACTCAGAACAGAAAGAGAAAATAAATCAGGTGAATATGGTGTGTGGATGCCTGATACAGAACAGTACAAGTCAGGTGTTGTGTTTTATAATTTAAAACATAACACTTGACATGAGGGTGATTTTCTGAATGTGGTCACTATTTGTCCCCACAAGTTTAACCTCAAGGATTTTCACATAAACTAAAACATTAAATACATTCTAAAACACAAAATGAAACAAGGCAGTCAGAGACAGCAGACCTCTGCCAAGGTTTGATATGTCATTGTATGATGTGAAAATGTGACGTGATGGAGCCATAGGTGTTGACCCGTCTGACCAGGGTCAGGGGTCAAAGGTTAGGGTTATAGGTGTTGACCCATCTGATGTATGAAGGTGAGACCATGTGAATAAAAAAAAGACATTCTATCTTGTCTGAATCGTGACATATTACCACTGATGTGTTTTCGATGTTGACCTTTGACCTTCATTGATCAAAATGTATTGGGTTCTTCTTTGACCCATTATCTATCATTCCTGAAAGTTTCATCAAAATCCATTCAGGACTTTTTGCGTAATCCTGCTGACAGACAGTGGACCTGAATTTAATACCTCCTTGACGGAAGTAAGTATCCATGTGTCTTTGCATTAGAACACACAAACATAGTTTAAATATTATGTTTTCAAACATCGGTGGCACAGTGGTGCAGTGGTTAGCACCCGTGCTTCAAAGCAAGAAGGTCCTTGGTTCGAATCACACACCAGACCTTTCTGTGTGCATGTTCTCCCCATGTCTGCGTAACCTGACTGTCACCAGACGTTATCTCACAGTACCATCTGGGACCCTTACGCAACAGATCCATCTTCAAAGGAGGGGCCTTATCTAAAATCCTTGCATGTGATTAGATGAAAAATCTGTCCACCATCTTGACTGACGTGCCACTTCATCCACTCTCGTGTAAGTCAAGCCTCTTAATCTGCGAAAATAGTTTTCATCAGGTATAAACACATCAACAGAAGGGGTTTAAACTGAACATTTATACGTGATGTTTATTTATAACCTCGTCTACTACGATGCCCACCAAGTTCTTCTGGTAAACATTGTAGTAAAGCATGGTTCTCCATTTATCCTTCAGCCATGACTCGGGGCTTAGAACACTATCTGCGAACATCTGTTGCAGATGTGGTTGTCATTTCTTCCTCCAGTTCCATTACTGTCAGCCCTAGTTTATTATCAGCCTCTTTGACTTGGTCCTCTACCAACACAACCAGGGGGGTACCACAATAACCATGGGCTTCTGCACTGGTACTATTTCTGTATCCACCAGTGGATCCATCTGATAAAACAAACTCTTGCCAAACCCGGTCAGAAGAAGAGTGAAAACATCATTTCCATTAACAAACGCTTCCATAGTTGACCTCTGTTCATTTTTTAAGGAATGAACATGTGGTAGAGTCGACAAAACACTGGAAATAGTCCAGTCTATATGGACTCTGGGATACCTAATGCACGCTGACATTGTTTGTGTATCTGAAAAGACTACAGTGCCGTCGCTTCTGCTTTACATCACACCAGCCACAATGCCACCTGGTAGTCCCACCCTACGACACTGATTGGCTCCTTCGTTTTGAAGCAGTTTTGATCCACATGCTACTCAGATGGTTGTGTGAGCGTAGCGTAAAGCAGCCAGATGACGTTAGTGTGTGCGTGGGTTTTCTCCAGGTACTCCAGTTTCCTCCCACCATCCATGCACTAATAGGTTAATTGGTTAATCTAAATTGTAATAAAGTGGGTTCAGATGACAAGACGAGATATCTTCAAACGTTTTTTGAGTTTCTGAGGCATAGCGTTCAGCAAATGAGCATGTCCCCACTGAGCAAATAACATTGAATTGAATTTTCAATCCATAAAAACTCAATTCTCATGTAAATGAAAGGCACTTCTGATAAAATATTTAGTCATTTTTAGCTGCGGTCGTTCTGGTGTAAACACCCCCCAGGTCAGTTTGTGATGCAGCTATAGTGTGTCCCTGAAGGCAGCAGGTAAATCAGCCACATTCACTGCCCGTCCCAAAAAAAAAAACATGCAGTATTTGACTGCACCACCTTTGCTTGTGGTTTCAGCAGACTGACACTGAATGGAACCAAATTAATAGTTCACACCCTTCAATGGGTAAATACTACACTGGTTAATAATGTTTGAGCTGGAACTAGTTATTTAAAGGGATTATCTGGAGTAAAAATCAGTTTTGTTCATTTTTTAGATGATCGTGAATACATAAATATAGTTTTCATCAAAATCACACCAATTGGATGAACATTGAGAACTTTAGGTTTTTCCGTTTTGAGCCAAACTGTGTTAGAATGGAAGTGATTAGGACATGTCTTTTTCACCAACATGAAACTGGATTTTCTAAAGTTCTAAACAACATCACATTTACGTGGCAGTAAGTAAAGGGTCCCTAAAGACAAACCCAAGTGTCCTGAGGTCTTCATGTCCTCAGATAGTGTGTCCTCAGTTACTGATCTACAGACATGGACCTTTATTTAGGAGGAAGTCCGTACTAGTCAATAGCTGAGTGCAGAGATCGACGCTCTGGAAATTCATGAATTCGCTGCATTCTTTTTTCAAAACAACAACTTCTCAGTATTTAATTTTCTGGTGACTTTTAATTTTTACTCCCTACATTTGTTCATATCTGTACTTTATACTCTTTACATTTATATAAATATCTATACTTTATACTCTACATTTATATAAATATATGTACTTTATACTCTTTACATTTATATAAATATCTGTACTTTATCCTCTTTACATTTATATAAATATCTGTACTTTATACTCTTTACATTTATATAAATATCTGTACTTTATACTCTTTACATTTATATAAATATCTGTACTTTATACTCTTTACATTTATATAAATATCTGTACTTTATACTCTTTACATTTATATAAATATCTGTACTTTATACTCTTTATATTCTCAGAATAGACTCATTACTGTTTTCAAACTAAACAGATGTAACATTAGAAAAATAAGTCACTTCAGAAGGAAAATCAGTGGAGGAGAGAAACTGTGACTTTATATATTATAGTTATATGATTATTATCTAACAACTTTGACTTTTTTTTTTTAATAATTTTGACTTTTTCTCTTAGAATGATGCATTTTTTTTTTTAAATTTCCTAAATTTTCTGTCCACATCCACTAAACTGAGTAACTGTGACCTGATCAAACACATCATCTACACACTAACTCACTCACTTTTAAAGGCTTACATTTTTGACTTTTCTGGTTTTTCCTGCTTTCATCCATAGTAAAAAAGCAGTTTTACTTCTTACTTTATTACAGTAGAAAAGTTTTACTTTTTAACTTTTACTTCAGTAAAGAAGTTGAATCAGTACTTGTACTTTTACCAGAGTATTTTTCACAGCAGTAGCTGTACTTGTACTGCACAGAATGTCAGTACTTGAAGCACCTCTGGTTTTTTCCTCCTCATGCTGTTTATTCTGACCTCCTTCCTCCATCCATCTTCATCCTCTCTCTCTACATTCTCTCCTTCTTTGGCCAAACGTCTCCTCCACCTCCTGCTGTTTGTTCTTCTGTGTTTCTGCTTTTTCTTCTTCAGTCTCTCACACTTCAGCTCTTTGTCTTCTCACTGCCTCCACACTTAATTTTTTCTTTTATTCCTCCTTCTGCTGCTGATAAAAATTAACCATAGCTCTGTTAACATTCTATTGGACTTATTAAGGAAATTCATTAAAAGAAAAAATGATTGATTTTAAGGCCACGTCCAGACGAGTTTGATACGGGTTTACTTTTGAAACGGTGTCAAAAAGACATTACGTAAAGAATTTACTGTTTCACAAAAACTCTGCGTCAGCATGGGGGCGAAACACTTGCTGGAAACGATGCAATTCCCATGTCACACCACTACGAGCGCTGTAAGCCAGTCCCACTGGATACAAGAGAACAATAGAAGGAGCAGTGCACATGCGCCCACATCCTTTTTCTACCGGCGCAACACACACACCAGACACAAACAACAATAATAACACTGCTAACACCCTAGCATTAACCCATTCACTACTGATACTCTGTTGTTCACCATTGTTGCTGTCTTGTGAGAAGAATGAATGCTATGGGTGCAAGGCTGTGGCATGTGGTCATGATGTGGGTGTGAACACACACAGATACTTGTCAGGATAGATACGGAAATGGCACCGTATCCAGATCTTCCCACTCTGGGACTCGTTTTCCAATGAGTTCATTTTGGAGTATCTGCAAGACCGGTCCCATTTTGATGAAATGCCAATCCGTTAGCAAAGGACGTCAGTTTAACGCAAACTTGTTTCCGTGCAAATGGGGTCTGAGTGTATTAAGGCCTACAGTAAATGTCATATGCTCACTTTACACGATTGACCTTTATTTTGGGGTACCATCTCTTATAAATGACTGTTTCCTGTTAGGGTATATATTTTTTATATTTTTTCATGAATTGTTAATGTACAAAACACTTGTTAAAGTAACAATGTCTTCATTATCCATGAACATATTTGACTGAAAGACACTTAGAACATTCAATTTCAGAATGATTTTAAAATCATAAAAAATACATCAAAATATTCAGGTCAGTTATGAATTCTGAAAAGTTGATGAACATGAGGTTGAATGGACGACTACAAATGAAATGTGGTTCAAGAGGAAACAAATAAGTCTCATTATTTTCTGAGTAAAGTACGATTTGTAACTTTTAAAAACTAATATTTGTGTATTTGACACTAATCACAGTTTTACATCAGTTTTTTTTCTTTTCCTTGTGTTTTTGTGTTTGTTTAAAAAACAAATTTTCAAAAAAAACTACCCCCCCCCCCCCCCCCAAAAAAAAAAAAAAAACCCTTTGTCTTTTTGTAAAGAAAGTCCAGGTAGATGAACAGACTCTTCAGCTGCCCCCCAGCATCCCCTCTCATTACGTCACATCCTCCAACACTATTTTTTGTGACTTTCTTATTAAATATTTGCATTTAGTCTTTTTGTGGATTGAAGGCATGTGTTGGCTGAAAAAATGCCCGTGTGTTGTCATTTGTCATGGGGGTGTCAGTATTTGGAAAGCTTTGACAACCCTTTGGCTCCTGTTTCATGTGCTCAACAGCTTCATGTTTACATTCTTTTGGAAGTCGGCGCCGAAGGATGAATGATAAACTCTGGGAGCTGCAGCAGTGATTCAACCTGAGGACTTTTAAACACCACAATGTCCCACCAGAGGGACCATGGATTTATTTATTTATTTATTTGAGGAACAAACTTGGGGTTAATGTAGAGGCTAAGTCACCCCCTGCTACTCCTGGTCCATGGGTGCTGAGCTCGCAAAAAAATATGAATGGGAGTGAATGGAGTGAGTCAAGATAAATTCTGATTCTGTTTGACAAGTGCTCTGAAAAAAACATATGATAGAAGTTAATAATAAATATTTATGTGTCATAGACAGACCACCTGTTTTTGATGGAAGTAAATGTGACGTTAGGTTTTATGTGGGCTTAGTAAGAGACTACAGTGAGTGGAGGATGTGATGTCACACTCCACTCAGCTGTGGAGTCTGTGGTGACGTTATATGTTCTCCAGGTGTGTCGTCCAAATTATTAACGGTTTTACTCACAAATGAATCAGCTGTTGGTTAACAGAAGCAGATGAAACACACATCAATAATTATCATTTATTATGAGGAACAACATGTGTGTGATTCAGGTCACATGACAAACCAGATACCATTTAACATTTTGTTTACCATTGAATACCATTCATTAATTTAATGATCTCAGGCCCCATGAGCCTCCTGGAAGGGGCGGAGACTTAAGCTCCCCATGTAAATGTGCTAATGTGTCTGTGATTGTTTAATGTACCTGTGATTGTCTACTCCAGGTTGTAATCATGTTTTCTCTGTTTTCAAGGCTCAGAGGAAGGAAGTGTTTCTCCAGGAGCGCTATGGACACTACAGCCTGACGGACCCTTTCCTGGCCCTGCAGAGGGACTTTGAGTGCGGGGTCCCTGGTGCAGACAACGAGCGGCGACCCCTGGGCTCCAGCCCCATCTCCGTCCTGGAAGCCGTCATGGCCCACTGCCGCAAAATGCAGGAGAGAATGTCGGCCCAGCTGGCAGCGGCCGAGAGCCGCCAGAAGAGGGTAAGACCAGGGGTCACTGGGTTGGGGGGGGGGGGTGGTAGCAGTGATGAAGAAGGAAGTGGAACATTCAGGTTCCATTCACACAGCAACACAATGGGGTTTTGTTTTGGAAGTGGTTTTAGTCCATATATATATATATATATATATATATATATATATATATATATATATATATATATATATATATATATATACGTACCAGTGTCATCTTATTAATGCCCCCCCCACACACACACACACACACACACTCTGCCCCTCCTACTCACTGATACCCCGCCTGCCCAGAGATTCACTTTGAGTCTTAACTTTACATCTTCTGAAAAACTATAAAAAAAATTCTATCCAAAAAAAGCAGAAATTGACAGAACTATAGCTAAATAAACTAACCTGCTTCTCGTGGCAAAAAAATTATTTTGCCTGAATCACTCCATAGAGCCTCAGCCAGGGTTGGTTCCAGTTAAACCGATCCAATCACAACGCTCCATTTGTGTAGAAAGATTTTAGGGCGGGGCTTAGCACAATGACGACAGGATTGAAGAAGTAGGAACTTATATACGGTCTATGGTCAGATAATCAGCATGTAAATGGACCTGGTCAGATATATTTCCTCCACAGTTATCTATGTGTTAATGTTAATAGGCCTATAGGATGTTAAAACAACCAAATAGATGCTAGTTACCTCCGCAAAGGAGGTTATGTTTTATCTGTTAGCTTGTTTGTTTGTTTGTCAGCAAGATGACTCAAACAATTCTGGACGTATTTTGATGAAACTTTCAGAGATGATTGAAAATGTGTCAAGGAAGAACCCATAAAATGAGCTAGAAAGGTCAAAGGTCAAGGTCACAGTGAGGGTTAAACTCTAAAACACATAAGTGGTGATATCGCAGAATCCAGACCAGATAGTATCAGGTGTTTTTTTCATTCACTTCGTCTGACCTTCTGACCTCAGATGAGATAACACCCATAGGCTCCATGACGTCACGTAAAGACGTCATGTGACGTCAAGCCAATGGTATATTTGGTAAATGTATGACCTTTACCTTAAAGCAGGTTATTGACATATTTAGTTAAATCAGACAATATCTTGTGCTTCATATTTAACATTAGATCTAACATGTGACATTTGGTCGTTGTGCGACGTCACATAACGTCAGTGACGTCATACATGGTCGAATATTGAAATGGACATATGTGAAAAACAGGACCCAGGATTTATTTTAATTTTCTTAAACCCTCTAAGGGATTTCTAATGACCGATGAAATAAATTGTTTGCGAACATGGAACACTAGTTTACAAATAAGTTACGAACATCCAGATCCAAACCTTGGCAGACTGGTGCTGGTTCACAGAGGTCTGCGCTCAGAGTGATCTAGTTTAGACTTGTTTTCATTGCTCTGCATACGTCATATTGTTGGTTGCTCTGATTGGTCGTAACGCTGGCTTATTACGTGTAGAGCATTTTGAAAGACAGCCTTTGATCCCACCCATACACTTAAGCTCAGTCTATGGATCGTCTCCAGACTATGAATTCATGTCATAGTTGGGTTTGACAGGCAAAGAGAAATACACATTGGAAAAGAATATATATATATAATTTTGTCCTTTAATGTGGAAAAAACATTACTATGGAACTATTTACATTTGAAACATATTCATATAAATATAAACAACCTGAAAAATCTGAAGAAAATGATGAGCAATTTTATCAATATTCCACATGTTAAATATTTTGTTTGCAGATTCACTGTGACCTTTAAGATGTGTTAATAATAATGAGCTGAGACATAATATCTGTTATCTATTGTTTTATTAGATATAAACCATTAATTTTTTTTTTTTCTGTAAACTTTGCTATCCTGTACCAACTTTTAGTTTTTATGTTAACCCTGGTCCACCCCAGAATACTGTGGAGAAAGGAAAGGAGGCACCGCCAGCCAATAAAAACAGTTTCCTCTGTTCAGCTCAGAATAAATCAGCACATCACAGCAGATTGCACGGTCGTACCTAAACTGACAGAGCCGCATAGCTTCTTGTCAGCCCTGGATAAATGGTCTTTCTGGACATTTAGAGACATCCAATAAGACAATGCATTGTCGTGATAGGTTGGATTCAGTGCACTTGCTTTGGGTTGCTGAGTAGAGTGCATGCTATCTTTATCCTCTCTGTCCGCTGTCCTCTGGTGAGTAAACTGTTGAATTATCCATGAGGTCTCAGGCAGGCAGTTGTGTGAATGGGGTTATGGGCAGAATGAAGACAACCCCAGCCCCTTTTTCATCCTCCATGAATCAGTCATGAAGTTGAAGGAATCTTCCCCCTCCACCATCATGGATAATAACACATGATAAAACCATGTACAGGGCTGAAACGTTTAAAGAAAAAAATGAATTGCACTTTCTCTGGCAGATATTCCCAGACTTTTTCAGGATCATTTCAGTTTCGTTGTTCGAGTGGTGATTAGGCCACATCTATTCTCAGTGATTAATCAATATGAACTTTTTTGGGGCCAATAAATGTAAAAATCCTTCACTTCTATAGTTCTGTTCCACCTTCATGGTTCAAAGCTCTTTACATTAGCCTCACTTTCACCCATTCACACACACTCATACACCAGTAGGTTTCTAAGGTTCTGTCAGTCCTACTGGGAGACTAAGTCAGGGTTCAGTGCCTTGCCCAAGGACACGTAGACATGTGGACAGCAAGAGCTGGGATTTGAACTCCCAACCCTTCAGTCAATGGATGACGCCATCTACCAACTGAGACATGTTGACACATGTTTTAAAGCTTCCATAATTAGCTAAGTAACCTAGCACTGTGCTAATAGCGCTAGTCTGGCACTATGCTAGTAGCACTAGCCTAACACTGTGCTAATAGCACTAGTCTACCACTGTGCTAGTAGCACTAGCCTAACACTGTGCTAATAGCACTAGCCTAACACTGTGCTAATAGTAAATCAGAAATGGAAATGCCCAGTGTGGGAATGACAGATTAAAGCCATAGAGCTTCTGATCAGCTACTGTAGAGATACTGGACCATGACAGTCCCAGTTCTTCATGTGAGTCATTTTAATCCCAAACACAAAGAAACTGGTGCATGTGATTTCCTCAGGTGGTGCTAGCTTAATAAGTTGTAGCAGAAATGCAGTCTCAGTTTGTGTGTTTGTCAGACAAGTCAGTTAAATTGTGTTAGTTCGGTTCTACTGCGCATGTCTCTGGTTGTATTTAAAAATGGGTGTGATTTTTTTTTTTCTTTTTAAAGTACTGATTTAAATACCATTTAGGAAACGGTATTGACTTGGTATTGAATAAAACCACACAGTCTGTTTCTGGGGGACTTGGAGGTAGAGTCTGGCTCAGGCTGGGTCGCATTAAGTATTCCACAAAAATAGAGTTTCTTTACTTTCCTCACAGCTACTCACATGCCCTTTTTGATGAACTCACTATCTTTGAACATCTTTCCATCCCTATCAGTAATGTGTGGGTTGATGTATAAATGACCCACAACCGACTGTTTTTATTTATTTTTTTAAACTAACCTACCCGCCACTCGAACCACAAGACATGTATTTCAAAAGGATGCACCCGACCCAGCTGTGGCTGTGAGACACCTGTTGTAAAGTTTGGTTGCAGTTCATCAGTACAGATGAACCTGGTCCATTTGTTACAGTTGCAGAGCATCCCTTAATGACGAAGGAAGGAAGTACCTCCAACATTTACATTCTTTTTTACTGTTTAATAAAAGGATGGAGCAAATCACCCTCTGTTACAGCCTGGAGCATTAAACTCTTTGAGGTTCTACTGATACTTTTAACGTAAGCATCATTTCACTGTCAACCTGCTTCACTATTGTTTCTGAATAATAATAATAATTTAGAAGATGACAGGGCTTTGAAACTACAGCAGGTGTCTCTCACATTCTTTGAGCCGCCTCTTTCATAACTGTTTCTGAGTTTTGTTCAAATCAAATGTAAAATGTTAGTTCATATCTGACATAAAGGAGTTAATGCTAACCAAGCCATATGTACTGTAGTTTATTCACTAATCCAATAAGAATGGGTGAGAGAATAGAAGAGAACTGAAACAAGGACGTACGTTGGTAAAGTGTTAATTTGTTACATTATTATCTGACACTCAGGTTTGATTTGATTTTTGATTTGAATGATTTATTTCGAACATGTGCAAAGTGCAACAATAATCAATACAACAATAATAATAATAATAATGACATGTCCGAAAAGGAGTAGGATGAAGCATAAGATTATTTAATACTACCCCTTCTTCACTTCCCCGTTAACCTTAATTCATCTTATAGCAATATAGTGCATAGTACAAAAATGATGATAATAATAACAATACCAATAATAAATAACTGAAGTACTAAACATATACATATATACAAAAAACAAAAAAAAACAAATGGACAGATAGGAAAGTAGGTAACAAATAGTTTTTTCTGTTTGTTTTCTTTTTTCCTTTCTTTTTTCTTCCCTTTTTTCTTTTTCCCTTTTCTAATTTGTCTGCATTTTGTTCTTATTTTTTAATTTAATTTAATTTTTTTATTCATTCAATTATTTTATTCATTTATTTATTTATTTATTTATTTATTTATTTATTTATTTATTTATTTATTTTTTAATATCTTTTAACCCCACAGAGGGGGAGTCAACATTGTTTCAGATCAGTGCATATTCCAGTCTTGCAGACATATACTATACTATTTAGTGCATGTGTGTGACCATCAGCGGTCCTCCCAGAAAGCTGAGCAGACATCCCCCATTAGAACTCTCTATTATAAGCCAGTGAGTGCAGTGCTGCACCTCAGTGATGTGCGGAGGAAACAAAGACTGGACAGGACGGACAGGACGAACGGGGACAGAAACCAACAGGCGGTGCTATTGTAATTAAAGACTGTAAGGTGATGTGTTATTCCCAACCACCAACTGTCTATCAATAAAAACAAATAAATAAATAGATCGTAAAAAGAGGAGAAAACCAAACCAGCACAAAAGGAGAAAAAAAAAAAAAGATTGGTTAATGAAGGAATAGACTTTTATGACCGTGTAATGTGACAGTGCTTTTGGCTTATGTCGTCATCCTCACAGTCATTTGATTTGTTTTGATGGGAACCATTTCTAAACTTTCTAAAAACCTGTCCCATTGTTTGTCTCAGTGTGGATTCACAGCATCCCAAAATCTGTTCTTCAGAGGTATTAGGCTGACTTAGACCAGACATAATCCACACCCAATTAGCAGCTAGTCATAGCACCTCCTTTTGAGTAACAACTGGTGTTCCCTCGGCACTCTGCCTCATTTTTAACCCCCCACCCCCCCCACCCCTCCCACCTCAGTATTAGCTGGTGCCGGTATGTTTTCCCAGAGGTCCAGGGTAGGGGCTCGGAGGAGAGGGGGAGTCTCATTTAGGGGGCGATGGGTTGTTGACTCCTTTGTCTGAGGCTTGTTAGGGCAATAGGGTATTGCTGATTGGGTGGAGATCTGAGTTAAGCCACAATACAGCACTGAACTAACAATAGCTGCAATGATCCAGTTTTAGCAGCCAGAGCTTTAAGTCATTGAAATGGAAGCGTCTGCCGAGACACTGAGTGGCTCTGAAAAGAGAAACGTGACTCTTCACCAAAACAACCTCCATGTCTGTGTGTACATATGTCTGTCTATGATGTGTTTGGGGTTTCTTTGGTCATTTTGTTCCATTTTCATTATTTTCTATATTTTTCTTCAATTTATTTATTTTTTTTGTTATTTTACTTAATTTTTTGCTTGATTTTTTTCATTTGTTCATTTTTTTTTTTTTACTATTTTTTGTTTCCTTTTTTAATTTTCTTAAATGTTTTGGTTTGATATTGTTCCCTTTTTCATTATTTTACAAAATTTTGGTTAGATTTGGTTCTTTTCTATAAATATTTTAGTTAAGTTGTGGTGTTGGTTTTCTTAATTTTTCCATTATTTCACTGAATCTTTGTTCAATTTTGTACCTTTTATATTCTGGCTCAATTATTTATAATTCCAGAGTGAATACTGCACTAGTACAATCAATGACACAAGGACAATTTGAACAATATTTTTCTTCAATTACAACTTTACATTTCCATGACAAATACATTAAACATTTAGTAACAGACAGAATATTTATAAAATGACAGTTATGTCTCTTCACATACTTCATCTGCTTCATATTTGTTCAGGTATTTATTCAAAACTTGTAAGTGATTTTGTTCCTTTTTCATTATTTTACTATATTTTTTCTTAAATTGTGTGCCTTTTTTGTTATTTTACTTGTTATTTTTTGCTTGATTTTGTTAATTTGTTCATTATTTAAAAAAAAATTGTTTCCTTTGTTTCCTTTTTATTTTATTAAATTTTTTGGTTTGATTTGGTACTTTTCTATAAATATTTTACTTAATGTTTGGTTTTGGTTTTCTTAATTTTTCCATTATTTCACTGAATCTTTGTTCAATTTCGTTCTTTTTGTATTCTGGCTCAATTATTTATAATTCCACAGTGAATACTGCACTAGTACAATTAATGAAGTAGAATTTGAACAATATTTTTCTTTAATTACAACTTTATATTTCCATTATAAATACACTAATCATTTAGTAACAGGCAGAATATTTGTAAAATAACACTTATTTCTCTTCACATATTTCAGCTGCTTCATATTTTTTCAGGTTATTCACATTTTTGTTTGATTTTGTTCCTTTTGTTATTTTACTTAATTTTTGTGTAATGTTTCTTTTTCATTATTTTACTATATTTTGTCTTCAATTTTGTTCCTTTTTTGTTATTTGTAATTTTTTTCCTTGATTTGGTTCATTTGCTCATTATTTTACTAATTAACAAATTAATTAACTAACCCTAACCCGTTTTCTAACACAAAAGGAAACATTTTTTGTATCGTTTTGTTCTTTTTTTTTGTTATTTTACTTATTTTTGGTTTGATTCTGTTCCCTTTTTCATTATTTTAAACAATTTTGGTTAGATTTGGTTCTTTTCTATAAATATTTGACTTTATAATTTCAGTCTATCATCTTTTAACTATTTTGTATGTTTGCAAAAAAAGTTACTGTTTTTTTTTTTGCTCAGTTTCCTGTACACCACAGGTGTCAAACTCCAGTCCCTGAGGGCCGGTGTCCTGCTTGTTTTAGATATTTCCCTCTTCCACATGAGTCACTTAACCCTTTAACTCCTGCGACTTTATCAGTCCCACAGTTAAAAAAAAGAAAAAAAGAATAATAAACTAACAAAATAATTAGTAACATGCATTAAGTAAGACACAAGTGGAACAAAATCAAAGAAAAATAATAAAATAAAAACATAAATGTCAAAAAAATAAACAATGAACAAAAACTAATAAATATTTACAAAATTATAAATAAGATGGAAAAATTAGCAAAAAAAAAAAATACTAAAAAAGAAAACTAATATTGATATTTGCCTCCAGCAGTTTTAATTTAGCCTTTAAAAAAAGTTACCTTTGGACAAAATAAAATAAAAATAAAATCTAAGGAAATCCGTTGAATTTTTCTGAATATTTAAACTAAATCATCCATTCAGAATGCATCAGCACTGACACTTGAGACTCAATAATCAGCTCTTGATCATCTCTGCAGAACACTGATAATGATGTAATGGTTTCCAGGTGTGATGGAAAAGGGAAACATCTAAAACATGCAGGACACCGGCCCCCGAGGACTGGACTTTGACACCCCTGCTGTACACCACTGGAACTAGACAGAGAGGAAGGCCATGGTGGTGCAAAGGGACATTAAAATAATAAAATGACAGTGAAATAATGTTTCAATGACTTGTAGCAGATTTATTTTTAACAAGTCAGATATGTTTGACAATGTTCAGTCAGTTATATTTAAGAACCTGTGTTGAATTCTATTATACAGTCATTTATACACTAATAAATTAATGGTAAATGCCTTTGATTCCACACAGCATTTTTGTACATTACATTCATCTTTACCTTTGTCATACTGTCTGCTGAAAAAATAATAAACTCAGATGTACAGTAGCGTCATCCTCAGTGGTCTGGATAGATTTTTCCAGATCTTCTTCTTTCAACAGTGATGTCATCTTTCAAAAGTGTGAAATTTAACAATTTACAATGTTATGATCCTCTTTGAACTATCTTCAGAAATCGCCTCCAACGTCCCGAGAACAAACGTCCTGAGCACTTCCCCATCCGTCTGTCCGTTCCAATCTAGCATCTACCATTAATAAAAGTAAATCAGCTGGATGGACAGGGGCCACAGGACGAGGGGTGGTGCTCAGGACGTTTTACGCGGTAATTTCTTTCATTTGAAAGAAGATCTGGTAAAATATATACAGACCACCGATCCTACGTCCAAGTTTATTATTTTTTCATTAAACAGTCACTTCAATGATAAAGGGAATGATGAATGTAATGTACAACTCTAGATATTCAACTGTACTGTATATGTGGTTCTTGTGTCCTGTATGTTTGTGGTGTAAAGACCAACTTCAGTTCTTGTTTCAACAAGTATTCAGAGAATGCCTAATCTCGCCCTGTTTTGTCTCACATTACTATGACAACCTGTTCTTGAATTAAAGCCAATAAGGTGGTTTTGACCTTTCTACTCAATGCGACCTTGACCTTTGACCTTTTGCAATATTGATAATTTAGGTATATGTCCATGTACTTTCATGGTGATATCTCAAGTATCCATTGAGTTATAGCATGATATGTCTCTGCGGGGACACACACACACATTGATTACAACAATCTCTCCCAACTAATGTTGGGTGAGCTTAAAAAAACTCTGCCCCCCTTGCACACATTTGACCTGATTTGCTCCATCTCTTATCATTGCAAAAAAACATATTTTTGGTGACTATGACCTTTGACCTACATTCACTAAAATGTAATGGGATCTATTCTGGACCACCTCAGACCTTTACTGACAATTTCATAGAAATTAGTCCTATAGTTTTTGTGTAAAGTTGCTAACAAACAAATAAATGGTAAATGTTCTGCACTTCTGTAGTTGTTTTCCACCTTCATGGTGCTCAAAACACTTTACATTAATTAGTGTCACATTCACCCATTTTACACACACTCATACACCAGCAGGTGCTGCTGCCATGCAAGGTTCTGTCAGACCTACTGAGAGAATAATTCAAGTTTCAGTGTCTTTGCTCAAGGACACTTAGACACGTGGACAGCCAGAGCTGGGACGTGAACCACCGACCCTTCAGTCATTGGACGACCTGCTCTACCAACTGAACCACAGCCAAACAGTCCAACACACAAACCGACTCAAAAACAATATCCCTCTGGCCTTCAGGGGGCGGGGTAATGATCTGTCACTCAGAGATGCATACGTGCATAAACATTAGTAGTGTTTCCTGTGCGGCTGTTGGTGACTGTGTTTGTGTTTGTTCTTGCAGCTGGAGATGGAGAAGCTGCAGCTCCAGAGCCTGGAGCAAGAACACCGAAAACTGACGGCCCAGCTGAAGGACGAGCGCGAGAAGAACAAGCATATCGTCATGATGCTTGTACGTGAGTGTAAGCAGCTCGCCACTCGGGTGGTGGAGGAGTCACAGCGCTTTGATGAGCTCCAGGCCCGTCTGGATGAGGAGAATCACACCTCTGGTCGACTGCATGAGGAGCTGAGCAGCGAACGACAACGCAGCCAACAGATGGAGGCCAAGATGGAGAAGCAGCTGTCAGAGTTCGACACGGAGCGCGAACAGCTGCGCGCCAGGCTGGGCCGCGAAGAGGCCGAGAGCCATAGTCTGAGGCAGCAGGTAGAGCAGCTCAGGACTGAACAGGGCGACAGGAACCAAGACGCCGCTGCTACCGTCCCACCTGCTGCTGCTGCCGGAGCAGAACCTGCTCCCTCCGCCAGCACGCCGCCCAAAACCAAAGCTCTGGCTACAGTCTCTGTAGCGACCGAACCCATCATCTCTCAGACAGCATCCTGCCAAACGGACTTACCCCCCCCTGAGGCAGAGGGTCCAAAGAAGACTCCCCTTACTATACCTGTCAAACCCACCCCCTATGTCGGTCTGAGTCTGCCCAAGTCGGCCGGCCGGGGGATTGTCCACAGCAGCTCAGGAGGATTGGCGCAGACAGAAAACGGCTCGGAGGGCCAAGCGCCGCACAGTTTACCTACCGGAGTCAGCCCTCGAGTCCAGGCAGCACGCTACAAGTTCCAGGAACAGGACCAAAATGGCACCGCCTCCCAGAGTCCCCCAGCCCGTGACCTCTCGCCCACCAATCGTGACAACTTCGCAGCCAAACAACAAGCGCGCCACACTGTCACACAGGTCCTGTCACGCTTCACCAGCCCCCCAGCAGGAGGCGCCGGACCCATGCGTCCAGGCTTGCCTCATTCTGCTTCAGAGGGAGGCCCTTTTCCTGGCCGCCTGAGCCACACGATCGGGCTCAAATCACCCACGGTGGCCAGGATCGACCGGGGAAACCCTCCCCCCATCCCTCCCAAAAAACCTGGGCTTTCCCAGACCCCCTCCCCTCCTCACCCACCTATGAAGGTGGTGGGGGATGGCAGCCGCTCCTCTGGGGCGGGTCTCAAACCAGCCACGCCTCAGCTGCCGCCAAAACCCGCCCTGGACCTGGTCCCAGCCCTGACGGCCTCTCAGGTGGGTGCCTCCCCGGGGCCAGACCGGGGCCTCCAGCGGCAGCAAGCAGCAGCATGTGCAGAGTGCCCTTCCATCATCAGCCCCATGACCACCCTCAGTAGCCACTCCTCCATAAACCCCCCCTCCATTAGCCCTCCATCCTCCCGTAGCCCCCACACCACAGCAGGCAGCCCCCTGGCAACAGCATCAGGTAAAGGGGCCTCTCCATGCTCCTCCTACCTCCTCCTGCTCTGTCCTCTTACTGTCTTTCCATGGAATCATCTTAGTATAGGAAAGTATTATGACAAACAAGCTGTGGCACCAGTTGTATATTTTCTCTTAAATTTGGATGGAATTTAGAGGAAGATTATCATAACAGTAGATGTTTATACCAGGGGCGTCAAACTCATGTTAGTTCAGTTCCACATTCAGTCCAATATGATCTGAAAAGGACCAGACCAGTCAAATAATAACAGTGAAAAGACTCAAATGACATTCTGATAATGTTTACATCTATGTTTTCCTCAAAATGTGAAGAATATCAACAACTGGACACGTGTTCAGAAAAACATCATCATTTTCTGCCTCAGTTTGTCACTTGCACATGTGCAGAATAACTGACATTTACATTATAAATACACTAAACATTTAGTAACATGTAGAATATTTGTAAAATGACACTTACTTCTCTTCACATATTTCAGCTGCTTCATATTTGTTCAGGTATTTATTCAGGTGTTTTTAAAAGGGTGGTTTGTAAATATAAACATTTTCATGTCATTTGACCTCTTTTTTACATTAAAACCTGCACTTTTCATTATTTATAGGTACTGTATTTTCCGGACTATAATACTTTAATTTTCTCCAAAAATGACAGTGTGTCTTATGTGGATTCATTCTGCTAGTGCTTAGTGACTTGGAATTTTGACTTTATCTCATAAATTTTGACTTTTTATCTCACAATTTGGACTTTTTAATCATGATTTTGGTTTCACTTAATGTGCCTTATAGTCCAGTGCACCTTATAGTGTGGAAAATACGGTAATTCTGATAATATTTTACTGGTCTGACCCAATGTAAATTAAATTATTCTCTATGTAGAACATGAATTAAAATCCTTTTTATGCCGTTAATATATTAATGGGCATTCATCTTAAGGGCCAGATTGGACGCTCTGGTGGGCTGCATTTGGTCCCTGGGCCTTATGTTTGACACCTGTGCTTTACACTAAACAGAATTAGGGGTACTAGTGTCTTAACAATGGACATATATAACATAAATAACAATAAATCAGTAGAAGTTAATTTAAAATCAAACCAAATGATAGTGTATCCTTAAACAGACCTTCATTTCTAAAACCTAGTGAAATAAATTTGTGGGTAAGTGAAGGGTTGATGTTTTTAATTTGTATTTTTTTAACTGCTATTTCTGTATTATTATGTTTAAAAGGTAAACCACACTTTTTAAAGTCAGACTAATTTTCATTGAACAAGTCACTTTTATCCATTGTTGAAAACAATCCATGTGTCATTCGTTCATGTGTATTTCAAAATAAAATAACGAAAATACAACACATTTCTTCATTATTTGTTTCCAAAACAAAAATGAAAAAATGGATAACAATGCAGTTTTTCAGTTTTCTTTTTAGTGTTTGAATGAATAATGGAAAAAACTGATAAGAGACATTCCGTTTTATCCAATTTTGACCTGAAGCAAATTGAGTATACTGGAAATTAATCTTAACAACCAAAAGAAACATGTCCACTGGACTGAAAATCATTATGGGATGATATGACAGTAATTTTCTCCGTGGTCATATCTTCAGGTCTTATTGTGACCCTCTTAGTTTCCCCAAACAGAACGTAGTCACTGTGGGTCATGGTCAGTCCATGTACCTGTTGAGAGGTTGACATTTAGTTTTCAAAATAAAACTGATATACGTAAATATGGTCGTTTTCCTGTTTTTTTGTTTTGTGTCTCAAAACTAAAAAAATTAAAAACCAAATTGAAAAACAGCCCAATTTTGATTTCTGCACATTTACTTTTGTTTTCTATTCTTGTTGCTATAACCACCCACTGGAAGCAGAAGTTAAGTGTAACAAATTCAAATTAAAACTACTATTTGTGTAAAACCTGCGCTACCCTGTGGCCAAACACCTAATACATACAAGTCAGAACAATAATACCTGCTGCTGTAATAATTGTCATAAAGCTAGGTATTGACCAGGACGTCTGCTGGTGACTTAACGTTACAGATGCCCAGGGAACGTACTTTTTTTCCACAAAATAATAATATAAGACTTCAGCAGTTAGGACACTAAGGTTTTATTTTTAATTTGTTACACTTAACTTCTGTGTACAGAAATCAAAATAGGGCCATTTTTTCCAATTTGGTTTTTCCGTTCTTTTGTTTTGAGACACAAAACAAAAAAACGGAAGGTAAGGTAAATGTAAGGTACTTTATTTGTCATTATACATGGTACAATGAAGTTTTTCCTCTTTTTAACCCATCCTTGATGCCATTGGGGCACCTGTAAGGAGCAGTGAGCATCCATGGGCATCTCCTGCTGTAGAACCAGGCTAATGGTTAGAACCACCTGCTGGAGGATTTGACCCTAACGAACATGTTTTTAAGTGATGGTGGAAATTGGAGCACCCAGAGGAAACCCATCCATCCATAAAAACTCCACACAGAAAGGCCCACACGGTCCGGGAAACAAACCCGGGTGTTCTTGCTGTGAAACAAGAGCGCTAACCACTTAGCCACTGTGTGGCGTAATACACAGTGGCGGGAAACGGCCATATTAACAAAAATCCTTTTTATTTTGAAAATGAAATATCAAACTATCAAAAGGTACAGGGACCACGGTCATTTCCAGTTTATTCAACTTCCTTCAGGTCAAAATTGGATAAAACGGTAAACGGCCATTATCCATTTTTTCCATTATTCATTCAAACACAAAAATGAAAACTGAAAAACCGCATCGTTATCCATTTTTTCATGTTGGTTTTGGAAACAAATAATGAAGAAATGACGTGTTGTTTCATTGTCTTACACTATATTACCAAAAATATTCCCTCACCTGCCTTGACTTACATATGAACTTGTCATCCCATTCTTAATCCATACAGTCATATGTCTTCGCCTTGTGCAGCTACAATAGCTTCAACTCTTCTGGGAAGGTTTTCCACAAGGTTTAGGAAGGTTTTCCTCACACACTGACGTTGGACCGAAGGCCTGGCTCTCAGTGTGTGCTCTAATTCATCCTAAAAGTGTTCTGTGGAGTTGAGGTCCTATCCAAAGTCTCTCTCTCTCTCTCTCTCTCTCTCTCTCTCTCTCTCTCTCTCTCTCTCTCTCTCTCTCTCTCTCTCTCACTCACATACACACACACACACTCTTGCAGAATACAGAAATGTCATATTAATTAAACTCCATTCATTAAAAATGGGATGTTACTTGAGTGTATTTCAAGGCAGGTGAGTGAATACTTTTGGTAATATAGTGTATTTTTGGTTTTATATTGAAAAACTAATGATACACGGATTGAAAACCTACACATTTTTAGCGTACAGTAAACTGCACAATAAAGGCTTCACTCTTACATAATTTCTTGCCAACAGTTTAATTAATACATTTGTTTTAATGTTGGTTTATTTCTATCTGTACAGCTGGGTTGTGTAGTGCTGTGTTAGTTTGTGTACTGTTTAAAAGAGGTCTGACCCAGGGTTATTATACAACAAAAGTAAATCTAAAACTAAATCTAGCACTGATAAAATTATTATAGCTATGCACATAGCTGGTGAGACCCAGTCCAGGTCACAGAGACACCAGATGAACCACAGGAATCCATAGCAGAATAGCACACGGGTCAGTTCAGTTAATGTCTGGAGTGTTTTAAGTTACCCTAAAAGATCGGATGTCTGTCACTGCCTTCTCTGTACGCTCCTCTCCCTTTCTACGTCCTTCCTCTGGGCACCGTCCGTCTTCATGTTGTCACGTCGGCTCTAGCGGCATCGCACTCAGCAGAAGCAGACGTTGACAACATGTTGCTAACATGTGCCGCTTAGGGAGTAGAGGTCAGTTATTGTCAGCAGGAGGAGCATGTCAGGATGAATTAGAGCAGAGCAGAAGCATCCCTGCTAAGGTATCGGTATCGGTTTGTAACCCCTGTCCTCTCTGACGCTGATGCCAGAGGCTGTTCTCTCCTCCCCTTTCTCCCCTTTTTCTCTCCTTTTCACCCTCCACTAGCATGACAACACTAGCATGACAACACTGCTCTGCAACTTCCCGCATTCTCCCGCTCATTACACTTCCTGCATCATCCACGGCACTCTGTACTCTGTCATATTAACGCTTCTGTTTTCCCTGTGTCTGCATGTTGAACCATATTTAGATCTACTCTGAATGACCAGACGTGACAAGATGCACATGAAAACTGAAAGCAGTGATTTTTGTTGTCCACTTTAGAAAACCAGCATTCTTTACTTTGGCTATGATAGATAGATGGATGGATGGATAGATTCTTTTTTTTCAAGTCGACTTATCTATCAATAAAGTCGAGTCGAGGGGTCGTGATGACATCATCACATTGTCAGCGGAGGAACAACACAGACACGTCTGTCCAACAATGAGTAACTTGTATTAAAGTTCACTGCAACGTATCAGTGTCCACTGACAAGACACAAGCATCAGCATTAACCCACACAAAACAAAGGCTAACACTCTGAGTTTTCTGTTAAACATCAGTAGGGTCAACATATGTCCGGAATTTGTCCGGACAGACGGCTCTAAAACTGGACTGTCCGTACGTCTGCGACTAGCTTACAGCGCGCAGAGTGATGCATCGTTGCATCGTTTTCAGCAAGCGTTTCATCCACATGCTGACGCAGCTTTTTTTTACTGAAACAGTTCCATTTTTACATAATATCCCTTTGACACGGCTTCAAAACTAAACTTGTATCGAACTCGTCTGGACGTAGCCTATGACGCCCTTCTACTTCTGGTCCAATTTGAATGGGAGTGAATGGAGCGAGTCAAGCTAAACTCTGATTCCATTTGACAAGTGGCTGTGAAATTCACATATGATAGTGTTTAATAATAAATATTTATGTGCCATAGACAGACCACCTGTTTATGATGGAAGTAAATGTGACGTTAGGTTTTTTTCAAGAGACTACAGTGAGTGGAGGATGTGACGTCACATTCCACTCAGCTGTGGAGTCTGTGGTGACGTCACATGTTCTCCAGGCGTGTAGTTTAAATTATTAACAGGTTTTACTCACAGATGAATCAGCCGTTGGTTAACAGAAGCAGTTGAAACACACGTCAATAATTATTTATTATGAGGAACAACATGTGGTTGATTCAAATCACATGACAAACCAAATACCATTTATCATTGTATTTACCATTGAATACCATTCATTAATTTAATGATCTCAGGCCCCATGAGCCTCCTGGAAGGGGCGGAGACTTAAGCTCTGAATTGTAAACACCTGTGAAATGAAGGCATGGATAGCTTGTGTTTACAGTTAGCCAGCGCTACCTGACAGGAAGTGTGTTTGTGTGGTAGTGTCATAAACTGTGATGTTCCTCACCAGACCAGGTCAAGGTGTTTGGGATGTGATAGAAAAGTTTACAAATGGTAGGTTTGGCAGGAGAGGCGCTAGGGGATGGGGGGGGTTCTGTTCTCCCCCTAACAACCCATTTGACCTTCAGAATGACTTTGAAGCTGTTTAATGAAGATAAAAATGTCACTTATTGTCCTTTAAATAGTGCAGTTCTAACAGCTGATGACCAGAGTGAGAAGGATCTCTGATTATTTTCTGTTCCTTCCTGAGGAAACGGGACGTAGAGGACAAACCATGATTTTCTGGGCTGTGGTGACGACCCTCTGGAGAGCCTTCCTGTCTGCTGCTGTGCAGCTGGAAAAGCAAACACATACAGTCAAACTAAATAGAATAGAATAGAATATTAGTATTTTATTGATCATATAGTTGGTAAATTGCTTGGTAACAACAGCATCATTCAACATATCAGTAAAACAGACCATGGAGCAAAACCAGGTGTACTGACATATTAAAGTGTTAATAAAGAATAACTGATTAGTACAAAGTAAAGTAGTAAACATATAATTACAGTATTATTTGTTATGTACAGGAAATGCAGAGTGAAAAACAGAAATGAAATGTCATTATGATTTACTGAACAGTACGATGGTTTGTGGAAGGAAGGATTTCCTGAATCTGTTTGACAGCAGAGGGGGAAAGGTTAAAGGTCAAAGGTCAGGGTTAGGGTTAGGCTGTTTCTGTGGCAGGTTCGTCCTTAGGAGCTTCAGGTGGTGCAGTTGCTGCTGAGCCTTCTTCAGTGACTGGTGTCCCCCCCCCCCCCTTTCAGATCCAGAATCCATCATTTCATTATTTCAGCTACAGAAGGATGACAGTGTGTGGTTCATATGTTCAGTGTCGACCACTAATGTGTAAGAGCGTTTGTGTCAACACCACACAGCTGTTATTTACTGCTGAGGAGTTTTGCATATCGCAATATATATTGCAGGGTTAAGAAAAATCGCAATGTCAGTTTTTTCGGTAACGCTTTATAATACCTACACAATCCACTATGTATTAAACATTTGATATCCATGTGTAAATGGTTTGTTTATGATGTATTAACCATCTAACCCAACAGTGGTTGGGAGAGATTATTATAATCACTGTGTGTGTGTGTGTGTGTGTGTCTGTGTGTCTGTGTCTGTCTGTGTGTGTGTGTGTGTCTGTCTGTCTGTGTGTGTGTGTGTGTGTCTGTGTATGTCTGTGTGTGTGTGTGTGTGTGCGTGCGTGTCCACAGACACATATCATGCTATAACTCCATGAATACTTGTGATATCACCATGAAATTACATGGACATATACATATAGATAATACGCATCAGATGCAGTGATCCATTTGAGGAAAGGTCAAAGGTGAAGGTCACAATTAACTAAAAGGTCTAAATCACATTATCAGTTATAACACAAGAATGGAGGGTCACAGAACAGATTGGTACCAAACAATGCAGAACGAAGATTTATACAATTCTCATAATTGATGTTATCACCTACGACCAATAGTTTTTGAGATCTCTGGAGGTCAAAGGTGACATGTGGCAAAATTAACTTGTGTCTCAAGCATCGACATATCAAGCTATAACTTAATCAATACTGGATATATTATCATAATATTACACACACTGACACATATATACATATAATCAAATTATCAATATTGAAAAAGGTCAAAGGTCAAGGTTGCATTTAGTCAAAAGGTCAAAATCACATTATTGGCTCTAACAGGTTGTCATAGAAAGTTCAGATTGGCACAAAATAGGGGTGAGATTAGGCATTCTCTGAATACTTGTTACCTATTTGTTAATATTTATTAATGTATTGCTTATACACAATTTACTATAAAGGAATTTGTTTACACGGCTACAAATGGTTTGTTCATAGAAAATAAGCACAAACGCTTTGTTTATGATAAATTGTATGAATAAACTATTAACAAATAGGTAATAAATGGTTTATACATAGTGACTTGTGTGTAGGTATTATAAAGTATGTTTTCTAATATGGTGCAGCTCGACTTCAAACCCAGTCCAAATGAAGGGTCATGACCTGGGGCATTCCCAGATTATGACATCATAGTTTAAGGATTAGGGGCGTTCAGGGATATCCCCTTAGCTGTTGTTTGTTTTGCCAAACAGCTGTTTTTGTGCACTAGCTCTTATTACATGACAGGCAGGGTTAGGGTGTTGTACAGATGACAGTGTGTATTCAGTGTTTTATATGGACCAGTGTTCATGTCAGAGTAAAGTCTACTTTTACTGGAGCTGCTCATGACATTTCCTCGTTACTCTTCATATACATTTTGTTTTTCCCTTGATGTATGGGATTACAACCACACTGGTGTTTTAGCTCTTCTGTGGGACCTGCTTAGTTTTTCTTGTTCCCTGTTGTGACCTTTTGACCTATTTCCTGTCTTTCAATCAGAGGTGGTCAAAGTACTCCCATTCTGTACTTAAGTACAAGTACTGTTACTGGTGTGAAAAAAAACTGCTTTACTGAAGTAAAAGTAAAAAAAAACAAAAAACCTATAACTTATTTTTTTTCTCTTTGCTATCAATGAAATAATACTTATTTAAGTAAAAAAAAACAAAACAGAAAAATGTCAAAAATATCCAAAAAATAAAGCCTTTACAAGTGAGTTATTGTGTAGATGATGATGTTTTATTGGGTAATGTTACTGGGTATGGACAGGACAATTAGGAAAAATTCAAAAGTCATGAATAGGAGAATTATGAGATTTAAAAAATATGAATAAATTGTGAGATAAAAAGTGAAATTTATGAGATAACTTCTGAGATAAGAAATGGTTAATTTTAAAATTAAAAAAAGTCAAAATTATGATATAGGAAGTCATGATTTCTGATTATTTGGTCTGAGTATTTTTCACACTGTCACATTTCTCTAGTTTGAAAAAGTAATGAGTCTATTCTGAGAATGTAAAGAGTATAAAGTACAGATGTTTATATAAATGTAAAGAGTATAAAGTACAAATATTTATATAAATGTAAAGAGTATAAAGTACATATATTTATATCAATGTAAAGAGTATAAAGTACATATATTTATATAAATGTACAGAGTATAAAGTACATATATTTATATAAATGTAAAGAGTATAAAGTACATATATTTATATAAATGTACAGAGTATAAAGTACATATATTTATATAAATGTACAGAGTATAAAGTACACATATTTATATAAATGTACAGAGTATAAAGTACATATATTTATATAAATGTACAGAGTATAAAGTACATATATTTATATAAATGTACAGAGTATAAAGTACATATATTTATATAAATGTACAGAGTATAAAGTACATATATTTATATAAATGTACAGAGTATAAAGTACATATATTTATATAAATGTAAAGAGTATAAAGTACATATATTTATATAAATGTACAGAGTATAAAGTACAGATATTTATACAGAAATGTAGGGAGTATAAGTAAAAGGTTGCCAGAAAAATAAGTACTCCAGTAAAGTACAGATACCTACAAACTATACTTAAGTACATTAAAGGAAGTACTTGTATTTAGTTCGTTCCACCTCTACTTTCTATACGGTCCATCGTGGACAGTTGCAGTTGTTTTAAGTGTTTTTCCACTTCTTCTGTGTCCTGTGGGTCTGTTGCTATGGCAACCCTGTCATGGTACCGTCTAATTACTGGCAGCTCATGCATGGGAACAGGGATCTACCATCTTATCCCACACCTCTGTTGGATGGCAGACAGCAGGGGGCGGAGTCATCCCTGTTGTCAAGGCATTCCAGGATAAAACAGCTGACAGGAAACGTCACAGTAATATCAAGTGACCCTTCTGAGAAACGCTACAGGTTGTAGTTGGAACATGTAAAGGTCAGATAAAAAAAGAAAAGGAAATCTTTAATAAAACACAGGCAGGTGTAATTATTTAAACAGTTCCAACTTTTCTTTACTGCATATGTTTCTATCATTGCGCTCATCAAAAGAAAAATAACCTTTTAAGTGTTATTTAGCCAGGAGGTGTTAGATTTGACTTGAACTTGGTGGTAGAGGTGTGTGTTCTTTTACTTGACTCCTTTGCCTGTTGTGTTTAATACTATATATAGACCAGGGTTCTTCATTTTACACATTTAGTCGGATTTCATCTCCAATGGGGCGGACCATTTAAATGAAAACATAAGAACCTATAAATTATAGCTACATAAATTTTGTCATTGTTTTATTGCAAAAAAATAACCATTAATTTAGGAAAATACTTTTATAAAAGATCCAAAGACAAAAATTTTTGTTATTTCATATGGAAAATAAGTCAATGTTACCAATATTCTGCCTCAGTTTATCATTAGTCCATGTGTTTTATTATGGATCAGTTCTATAAAGACACTAAACTCTTAGTAACAGAAGCAGAAAATGGTTCAAATTTCACATTTGTTCAAGGTTTTCACATTTTATTATGAGAGGATAGTTTGAAAATGAAGGAAAACTGCCTAATTCACAATATCAAGATGAAGTATTTACTTAAATATAGTATTTATTTTATTACAAACTATGTTATATTTATGCCAGTGAATTTGTACATTACTGTACATTCCAGCAATGGCCTCAAATTAATTTTCTTTCAGGGGCGTCATTCAGTGAGCCAGATTATTAAAATAAATGCATAATAAGCTATAAATACCACAACTCTAAATGTTCTGTCTCTGTTTTAGTTCAAAACGCCCCATTAAAAATATTTTTATAAACTATCCAAACAAAAAAAACCTGGAAAGACCAAGAAAATCTGAAATTTCTCAAGAAAAATTACCAATATTTTGCCTCAGTTTCTCATTAGTCCATGTGTTTTATTATAGATCTTAGTAACAGAAGCAGAAAATGGTTCAAATTTTGTTTAATTTTCTTTAGACATTTCAGGTTGTTCACGTTTTTTTTAGGTTTTTCACATTTTATTGTTACAAAATAGTTTGAATAATATAAATATTGTCATGATTTAATGCAATTTTTGGCAGTAAAATGAAGCAAAAAAAGTTGAAATATTCCTTATTTATAGACATAATGCAATTTTTTTTAAATCTTTTTTTTAACTGTGGATAATATTGGTGTGCATGTGCAAAAACCCCTTTCAAATTATGAAAATACTTTTGTAAATTATCCAAATTCAAATAAAGTTAAATTTCATCAGTAAAATCAGGTTAATTTTACCAATATTGTGCCTCAGTTTCTCATTAGTCCATGTGTTTTATTATGGATCAGTTCTACAAAGACACTAAACTCTTAGTAACAGAAGCAGAAAATGCTTCAAATTTTCTTTAACTTTCTTTAGACATTTCAGGTTGTTCACGTTTTATTGTTTCAGGATAGTTTGTAAAATATTTTTCATAGTTTAATTATAATTTTTTGCAGTAAAACAATGATTACTAGAAAAGCACAAACCTCCACCAAGGCAGACACCCCCCCCCCCCCTTTGAATGAAGAGAGGTCCGTCAAGAAGGTTATGTTTTTCTTATGGATATAATTTTCAGGATGTGTTGGGACTGTCACAGGGAACAAAGTACAAAATATTGGTGGTGATCCAGAAGAGATGATAATAATAATAATAATAATAATAATAATAATAATAATGGATTGGATTTAAAGCACTTTACATTAGTGACCCATTATTCATTCACTCTCACATTGTCCCTCTGGTGGTGGTAAACTACACAATGGACTGACTAGGACAGAGTGGGGTTCAAACCACCAACCCTTCAGTTACTGACTGTCCACTCCAGTCTGTCCACTCTACTCTGACTGTCCACTGACTGTCCACTCCAGTCTGTCCACTCTACTCTGACTGTCCACTGACTGTCCACTCCAGTCTATCCACTCTACTCTGACTGTCCACTGACTGTCCACTCCAGTCTGTCCACTCTACTCTGACTGTCCACTGACTGTCCACTCCAGTCTGTCCACTCTACTCTGACTGTCCACTGACTGTCCACTCCAGTCTGTCCGCTATACTCTGACTGTCCACTGACTGTCCTCTCAAGTCTGTCTGTCCACTCCAGTCTGTCCACTCTACTCTGACTGTCCACTGACTGTCCACTCCAGTCTGTCCTCTCCAGTCTGTCTTTCCACTCCAGTCTGTCCACTCTACTCTGACTGTCCACTGACTGTCCACTCCAGTCTGTCCTCTCTACTCTGACTGTCCACTGACTGTCCACTCCAGTCTGTCTGTCCACTCTAGTCTGTCCACTCTACTCTGACTGTCCACTGACTGTCCACTCCAGTCTGTCCACTCTACTCTGACTGTCCACTGACTGTCCTCTCCAGTCTGTCCACTCTACTCTGACTGTCCACTGACTGTCCTCTCCAGTCTGTCTGTCCACTCCAGTCTGTCCACTCTACTCTGACTGTCCACTGACTGTCCACTCCAGTCTGTCCACTCTACTCTGACTGTCCACTGACTGTCCTCTCCAGTCTGTCTGTCCACTCTAGTCTGTCCATTTCACTCTTAGAAAACTCACAGACATGTGGTGAAGTGTTTCACTATCTTAGACAAAGTTTGTTTCCTGAGCGTCTGCGTCCATGTCCAGTGCTTCTTCCTCCTCCTCCTCCTCCTCTTCCTCACGCTACTTCTTGTCCCCGCAGGCTGGTGTCCCTCCGTAGTCCTGTCTCTCAGCGGTGGTGGTTCTGCTGCCCTGGACGGCGGCCACCCCGTGCTCCTCCAAGCTGCTTCCCAGGGAAATGTCACTTTATTGTCAATGCTGCTTAACCAACCCGACCCGACCACCAACTCCACCCACTCCACCACCGATGACACCTCCATGGAAAACAAACCCGCTCACCTCAGCCAAGACCCCCACCTCTCCCACCACCTAACCTTTGCTTTGTTTGCTGCTGCTCAAAATGGACACACAGGTAAGACATGTCTCATTAACTCAGTGGTTCTTCTAATCCAGTCCATGTGACCCAGTGTCCTGCATGTTATTATATTTCCCTCCAATATCACAACCTAAGTTCAATTAATGATCAGCTTTTTTTTTATATTTCTTGATTGTAAACATTTTTTTTGTTAAAAAATAAGATCTTTTTTTCATTTAAAAAATATATTTTTTATTTTAAAAATGTTTTATTTAATTTTGTAATTCTAAAAGTATCGTAAAATTTGTATTTATTTAAATGTTTTTTCTAAAAAAAATAAAAAATAGGGGAGAGGGGAATTAATATATATTATTTTTATTTATTTAATTGTTTCTTTTTATTTATTTAATTTAAAAATAATTCAATTATTTTTTTCATTAATTTTATATTTAATTTATTTAGTTTTTATTATTTATTTATTAAAAAAAGAAGAAGAAGAAGAAAAGGGAGATATCTAAAACATGCAGGACACTGGGGCATTAGTACTGGTGTGAAAAAAATACTCTGGTAAAAGTACTAATTCAAATCCTTTACTGAAGTAAATGTAAAAAAGTACAACTTCTCAAGTGTAATAAAATTTAGTTTAGTTTATTATCAATCAATCAAACTTCATTTATATACCACGTTTCATACATGGTGCATGTAGCAGAGTTATAAAATAAAAGTAAATACATAAAATAGCAGAATGAAATGATGTAAAGAATAAAATTGAACTAACAGCTCAGTTAAAAAGGTAGGTTTTCAGTTTACTCTTAAAAATATGAACACTCGCAGTGGACTATACTGTATTATGGACACTATAAAAGATAACAAATACATGAGCTGTAAAAATGCAAGAGAAGCCAAAAGCTTAATATGCTTATATGGAGGCCCCCCTTCATCAACTTAATTAACACTAATTAACACTCCAATTAACACTCAAATGTGAAAAGTAACTTATAAAAGTCAATAACACAATACAATAAAACACAAATACAAAAGAAATTACCATTACTGCAATAATGAAAAGAAAAAAAAAAATTACGAAAATGGGGTTATTTATAAAAGCAGCTTTAGTTTGACCTTTGACCTTTGGAAGTAGGAAAGTATTGTCCTTAAATAATAACTTTAACGTGTGCGGTGGTTGTGGAAATCTGAGTTTAATAAGAAGGTGAAATGGTAAATGTTAAATTTCAGGAAGACAGGAACATTTATTTATTATCTTATACATCCGAATACTAAATTATAGTCTGTTTATGTCCGATATAGTCAGTATTTTTAGCTTTTTAAACAACAGTACATTAGGGAAAGTGAATGTAAGTTTTGATGCTATTCTAACAAACTGTTTCTGAAGCACAAAGAGTGATTCGAGTGAAATAATAATACTTATTTAAGCAGGAAAAATCTGAAAAATGTCAAAAGTATTTAAAAATAAAGCCTTTAAAAGTGAGTTAGTGTGTGGATGATGTGTTTGATCAGGTCACAGTTACGCAGTTTAGTGGATATGTACAGAACATTTAGAAAATTTAAAAGAAAAAAATCACAATCAAGATAAAAAGTCATCATGACATTTAAATTTTTTTTATAAATATAGAAACTGATCAGTCTTATTAACGCGTCGCAATAGCCATAGCCTCTGTTCTAGCCAGGCCCAGACTGGCCCACGGGAGGACCGGGACTTTTCCTGGTGTCCTGCCCCCCCGCTTGTTAGCTTGCTTGTAAACAACAGTAACATGCTCGGAGCTCCACGGAGTCAGTGCGGTAGGGTTTGATAGGGTTTTTTTTTTTTAATGAAACACATTGTGATTGGTTAGTGGCTTCTCCGTGGGCCCGCCCCTGTAGCATTGACAGATCACTGACCATCATACACTACGTGCAATGACTAAGTAGTGCATGACGGTGCTAAGAAAAAAAAGGAAAGGTGGACACTGGTGAGAGTTGGAAAGAAAAAGGTCACTCAAGGAGGAGGTGAAATGCCAGCAAGAGTGGTACCACTGTTAGCTCTGCCCTTAGCTCTATTGTTAGCTGTGCTATTAGCTCTGCCGTTAGGTCTGTTGTTAGCTCTGCTGTTAGCTCTGCTGTTGGCTCTACTGTTAGCTCTACTGTTAGCTCTGCCGTTAGCTCTACTGTTAGCTCTGCCGTTAGCTCTATTGTTAGCTGTGCTGTTAGCTCTACTGTTAGCTCTGCTTTTACCTCTACTGTTAGCTCTGCCGTTAGCTCTGCTGTTGGCTCTGATGTTGGCTCTGATGTTGGCTCTACTGTTAGCTCTACTGTTAGCTCTGCCGTTAGGTCTGTTGTTAGCTCTACTGTTAGCTCTGCTGTTAGCTCTGCCGTTAGCTCTACTGTTAGCTCTGCCGTTAGCTCTATTGTTAGCTGTGCTGTTAGCTCTACTGTTAGCTCTGCTTTTACCTCTACTGTTAGCTCTGCCGTTAGCGCTGCCGTTAGCTCTGTTGTTAGCTCTGCTGTTAGCTCTACTGTTAGCTCTGCTGCAGTGGAATCATATTGCTTTAATTGCTATAAGGAAATTACAAAAGCCACCCCCCCAAAGGTGTGGTTTTTGGAGGGGATTTTTTTTCTGCATCTGTGGTGCTGGAATTGGCCTGGATGCTGCAGGATATTCCCGGCCAGAAATCCTGATCCAGTCCGGCCCTGGTTCTAATTCACAGAAAACAGCTGGAAACAAGTCAACTATAACGTCATTTTTCACAGATCTGACCACAGTGATATAAATGAAATAACCATAGAAGTTGACCTTTAAATGAAGCTCATTTCAGTGATGTTTGATAAATGTTTTTGCTGAATAAGCAGAAATGCACGATATTATGTCAGATGTGCTGTTTAGATGTTTGGGGTTGTGTTTGTGAAGTCAGCAGATCTCCAGTATGTTTACATGTGGAAACCTCCTGCAGATGCTGCTGTGTTTGTGCTGAAGTTCTACTAAACCACACATCATCCAATAATGACAGAGCAGTTCCAGAGCTCAGCACAGGCAGCTCCAGCCTGTTATTACTGCTGCATCTATACGTTCCCATGTGTCCATATTTATAGAAAAACTGTATGTCGAATGTTTAGGGGGTGTCTTGGAGCAGCTTTTACTTTCCTTGTACTTTTACTGTGTTTGTCAGAAGGTGAAAGTTGATGGGAAATATTATAATCATCCAAATCAAAATGTCAGTAAATATCTAAATAACAGACACACAAAGAAAAAAACAAAAATACCAAAAACTGCCTCCTCACCTCCTCTTTGTCAGGGGAGATAATAACCTATAAATACTGTCATAATAACCTATAGATACTGTCATAATAACCTATAAATACTGTCATAATAACCTATAAATACTGTCATAATAACCTATAAATACTGTCATAATAACCTATAAATACTGTCATAATAACCTATAAATACTGTCATAATAACCTATAAATACTGTCATATTAACCTATAAATACTGTCATAATAACCTATAAATACTGTCATAATAACCTATAAATACTGTCATAATAACCTATAGATACTGTCATAATAACCTATAGATACTGTCATAATAACCTATAAATACTGTCATAATAACCTATAAATACTGTCATAATAACCTATAAATACTGTCATAATAACCTATAAATACTGTCATAATAACCTATAAATACTGTCATAATAACCTATAAATACTGTCATAATAACCTATAAATACTGTCATAATAACCTATAGATACTGTCATAATAACCTATAAATACTGTCATAATAACCTATAAATACTGTCATAATAACCTATAAATACTGTCATAATAACCTATAAATACTGTCATAATAACATATAACTACTGTCATAATAACCTATAGATACTGCCATAATAACATATAACTACTGTCATAATAACAGATAAATACTGTCATAATAACATATAAATACTGTCATAATAACCTATAAATACTCACAACTCTACATTTTTCAGTTTTTAAGTATAAACACTTTCATGTCATTTTACTGTATTTACACTAAAAACAAACTATAATTTCACAAAAATGCAAATAACCTGAACAAATATGGATATTTAGGCACTGAACACTTTAAACACACACATTCTGGGATGCTGTACCATTTATTTTTACAATCTCTTTACATTTATATAATAAATATCTGTACTTTATTCTATTTTTATAAATATCTGTATTTCATACTACTTACATGTATTTACTTTTTACCACATGTTTAGATTCTATTTTTCTAGAGTTAATGTATGTTGTTGAGGTTTAATGCATGTGTTTATTTCAGATTGTGTAAAGTTGCTGCTGTCTTCTGGTTTACCTGCTGATGTGTCCGATGAAAATGGATTCACACCATTACACTACGCTGCCACCCATGGCCACAGCAGGTATTGCACCTCTACCTGTTTGTTTGCATTCACTTGTGAAATGAAATACATTTGATTTTCTTACAGTCTGTCTATTTTATTTTATTTTATTTTACTCACTTTTTTAATGCTAAAATTATTTGCATTACACATTTTCCTCTTTCTCTCTTCCCATCTGTTATTTACCCAGCTTTCATAATTTACTTGGGTTAATTCAGTCATCTGACAAATGACAACTTTGGAACTCTGTTATGACCTCTGACCTCAGAAGGGGAGGTTCAGTTTGTTTAACTCTAGCAGAAAAACCTTTGGTTGAATTCGTACCAAATTACGTTTATAGATCACCAGAGACACACAATAGATATAGTTACATAGTTACAAAAAAAATAGTTTCATTTATTTATAATGGGCAACATTTCAAATGTCTTTAAAAATATAACTCTTCTTTGAACTTTCGTTAAAATAAATATATATATATATATATGTGTGTGTGTGTGTGTGTGTGTGTGTTAGAGATGTGGCTTTTGTTCCAAAACACTATTCGAAATTCACTACAAACTATTCAAATATTACTCAAAAATTTTACATGTTTCCACGACCCCCGCTGATGCGCACCCCCACCCCCACCCCCAAACACACACAGGATGACAGAAAGGGTAAAAGTGATATCCAAACGTTTACTGAATAAACAAGGACATTACAAATCACACAACAACAACATGTTGATCTTCCCTGAGCATCTCATGTCATCACTCAGCACTACGGTGCAGCTGTAGCCAAATCAGGGGGCGGGACTTAGGCAGTGCTAGACTTGGCAATGCTCAGTCTAACATTGCCTAACATTGACTTAGGCAATGTGCATGGCAATGCTCAGAGCGGCAAAGTTAGAAAGAGCAAAGAAATTAGTTTAGTTTAGTTTAGTTGTATGTCGTAATGGTGCACTGTAATCCACCATAGTACTGGAAAGTCACCGTAGAGTTGTGCAGGTGTTAGGAGTTCCACAGACAAACAGGACACACTACAGACAGAGATTTGTTGAATTATAGATAGATGTAAAACCTGCCTCATGTTCTCCATCTCCAGCTTCAGAAACAGGTCCTGATGATGAAGCAGACAGGCCTGGTGTGTATGACACCCTGGACCAGCTGGGGAATGTGCAGTGTTGTAACATCTGATCAGTGGTATTAATAGAGTGGGGATCTCCAAAAGGCATACCAGCGCTCGCTCTCTGACTCTGTGTGGCTTTTATTAAGGGGCTGAACTGGTTTTTTAGTCGCCGTGACTCAGGCTCAGCTTTCCTCAGATGATCTCTGATCTATGACTGATGGAGTTGATGGATGTCTTCCCTTGTCTCTGAACAGCTGCGCTTCAGTCACTGCCTTCACTTTTGCTCTAAGACACGGAAAACGCAATCACAGTCATTTTCCGAATCCTATTTTAGTGAACAAATACTGTCATTTTGGTGAGATTATTTCACAATTATTTTTTTTCCTTTGTCATTCATCTGGTCCCTACTAGAGCCCGACCAATTAATCAGCCCGATTATATTTTCACCGATTAATCGTATCGGCCTAGCCACGATATCCCCATTCATTACATGTATGAGTCTAGTGGTGCTTCATAGTCAGGGGAGGCGGGGCTAAAAGGTTGTCTTTCACATCCTCTGTATTTAATAGGATGGTACTACAACCAATCAGTATAATCTAAATGAATGGGTGAATGTGAGGCTAATGTAAAGAGCTTTAAGCACCATGAAGGTGGAAAAGAACTATAGAAGTGAAGAACATTTACCATTAACAGAAATGTTGACGAGTCGACACGTCAACTCCCATAGCACAAGTCGACTTAGATTTGGAGGAGTCGACAAGTCAGAGACATGGCTGCTGCAGGTGAAAGGTAAATGTTCTGCACTTCTGTAGTTCTGTTCCACCTTCATGGTTCAAAGCTCTTTCCATTAGCCTCACATTCACCCATTCACACACACTCATACACCAGTAGGTTCTAAGGTTCTGTCAGTCTTACTGGGAGACTATGTCAAGGTTCAGTGTCTTGCCCAAGGACCCTTTGACATGCGGACAACCAGAGCTGGGACTCGAACCGCTGACCCTTTAGTCATTGAATGACCCACTCTACCAACTGAGCCACAGCCGCCCCACAGGTTAAACAGGGGGTGGTGGGTCTGACAAAACAAAACAGCACAGTGACCTGCACAATATGCAAGTCTGATTTAAAATACAGCAAAAACACAAGCGTCATGGACGACATCTGAAGAGGCATCCGCTAGCTAACCTGAGTGATATGAGCAGCAGCGCAGACGGTGCACATTTAAGACAACACACTCTTTTTTCCCAAACATATGGACAAGCGTGGTGTGTGTCTGGACGTCTGTCATGTGTCCTCACTTTTTACATTTTGTCCTTAGGATGATTCCCAACATTTCTCTCTCTCTCTCTCTCTCGCTGTCACACTCTCCCTCCATCTTGTTCTCTCTCTTTTTCCATCTCACTCTCTTTTTCTCTCTACATTGGGAGTGCACCCCTCCTGCGACGCACTGGTTACACTGGACATTACCATATGGACCTCACTGCCCAGCCCAGTGGGTGTCCAGGGGTGCACACTCGGTGCTGATGCAACGCACGCACACACACACTACACTTAGCTTATATTGCTGCTGCAGAACTGGGCCAAACAGAGGCATTTCCGGGTCACCTGTTAAATGCACTTATTCGGCATGCTTCAACAGATCATGTGACCATGGACCAAACCATTGGCTACAAGTGAACAAATATTTATGCTTTGTTTCTTTTTGATGTTTGATATTATATGCATGGAAGGTCATTAGTGTAACTGTTGTCTAAGTATAAACAGGGGAGCTTGGCCCAGTTGGGAAGAGAAGTTATAAGGAGGGAAAGAAGGAAGGGTTTGGTTGTTTACTGTGGGATTGAGTGTTGAAGAACGGTGACTGTGTAGAACACCAACTCTACTTTAGATGGCTGAGATCTCATGTAAATATATATATATATATATATATATATATATATATATATATATATATATATATATATATATATATATATATATATATATATATATATATATCTCCCCTCCTCATCACTGCTAATTTTTGAGACTTGGTGTAAATAAACCTAAACCCACCACGCTGATGATCTTCTCTTAACCAAATACTGACGATCACTCAGGCTCACTCCCATTCTTCAGGGATATGTAGCACAAAAGGCACTTTCCTACCATAGTTCCTATTACCTTTTTACTTCCTGGAACCTCTTTCTCCCTTTCCCACAGCATAGGAACTACATAGTTCCTAGAACCTTTTTCATTCCTATTCACAGGAAGGGTCTTTTGTAGTTTTCTATGAACTATATGATGTAGGTGTTTGGTGTTTGGTAGAGCCCAGACCACGCCTATTTCCAAATTTTGCCGTTTAAAACCATCTGTGTAGCGTCAGCTGTGTGTTGGAAAAAAATACGGAGAAAGTGTTTGATAAATGGACTGCTGGCGGCATTCTGTTTTTGGGTTAATAGGGATGTTGGTTAAAGCTATAAAATGAACATACATTGTAGTATCACCTTCCACTGGATTTTTCATCTCCTAACTCCTCCATTCTTGACATTAGAGGCTGTATTTGACTACATTTAATATTCCTGTGTTACAGAACATCAACGCTGTGTCCTCCTCATTCTATATTCTAGTTTATAACAGCACTGTCTTCTACTTCCTTGTGTGATTCTTGAATTTAGTGCTCAAAGAATGGGGGGGGCGTTGGCACCATATTGGCCCCTCCCATGGTTCCGACTGCCCTGTCGGAATGCAAACCCAAATGTTCCCTAGGAATTATATAGTTCTAAGAACTATTTAGTTCCTAGAACTACTACTACTATATAAGCATGTTACATGTGTACCAAACCAGCGTGTTTTTGGCTTTGGCTTTGTGAATTTTAGGTGTATTTTGTGTATTTTGTGTAGCTGTGTGGAGACACTGCTGTCGGCTGGTGCCACTGTGGACTCGGTAGCAGCAGGAGGTCAGACCGCCCTGTTTCAGGCCTGTGAGGCAGGAAATGTGGACTGCGTCCAAATTCTGCTGAGCCACAAGTCTGATCGATCGCTCACCACCACGGTAAGTTTGATCTCATTATAAACACCGTTTTGTCAACTAACTAGAAATACATGGTCGTCTTTTAACTCATTCACTGTTAGGTGAATGAAAAGAGAATCTTGACTCAGAATATAGTCAATATTATTTAATATTATATATTATAAATATATTATAGAATACTATTATAGTGTAATATTATATAATATACTATAATAAAAGACTCTAAGGCTACATAAGTATGACACCCATCAAAATAAAGTGTAGACTGTTCATTTGCATTTGAATTGACGCCAAAACACACCAATGGCAGTGAATGTTAATCATCTGGTGTGGAGGCAGAGATGAACTGAACTGTGATTTTAAAAAACCCCAAAAAAACAACAACAAAAAATAGAACAATGAGGTCAATCTTGAATGTGTTTTTCTCATATTTAGTATGTATGGGCTTCCCGGGTCTCCATGGTAACCATAGGGGTTTGCTGGTTGTGGTGGTAGCATGTGATAAACCCCTATATTTAGTTACCTGCTTTGTTCTCCACTTGGCTGAGTTCCTGCTGAGCCAGAAACCAGAGTGTCTATAGCACACGTGTATTTTTAGAGTGGCAGAATGTTGGCCAGTGTGGTGGGTCACACATAATGATTTAACATGGAGGAGGAGGAAGAGGAGGAGGAGGAAGAGGAGGAGGAAGAAGGGGGGGTTAGAGGAGGAGGGGGAGGAAGAGGAGGGGGGTTTAGAGGAGGAGGAAGAGGAGGTGGATGGGGGGTGGAGGAGGGGAGGGGTGGTGTTAAACAGGGTGAAGGGAGTGCAGCGCTGACATCGTGCAGGACAGGCCTCTGTTGCACGTCTTGTTTTGTTTTATTTTTTCAGATCTTTAAGAGGTTCTCTATGGAGCCACTACTTTCTTCAGTCTGAGTATTCACACTGAACACAGTGTACTCCTAACTTCTCATTTCATAAATGTAATTTTTGAAGTGGTAACTTTTGGATTCTGACATATATCAAACACATTATCAGTACAAATGGACTCATTTTAGAGTTTGACAATATGTATTTTATGCTCAACTCCAACCACACACACATGCATATCCTGAATATAAACACATTACTTTACTGTGAATATGACTATTTTTATCCTAAATATATCCAGTGATCATAGACCAATACTGAGATGAAATAAAACATGCACATGACAAAAGAAACCACCATCAACCTCTAAAGTACACTGGTTATTCTAAGTATGTGATGCTGGTATTTTGTTGATAATTGTAGACATTAGACCTTTCCCAGAATCCCGTGCAGCTGCAGTACGGTCGCAGCAGCAACAAACATGGAAACGTTTTCTTTGGTTGTTGCTGCTGTGGCTGCGTGAAATTCTGAAAAGGCCCAAGTCACATTTGGGTTTGGTTTGGTCTGTAAACAAATGAACTGGTTGAGGTGGAGTCCACTTTAAATGAGGGGAGTGATTTGGGTGAGTATTCACAGAAACACTTGGGCTTGTCACGTGTTCCTCGTGTTACAATGCTGATGTCATTTCCAGATTGTTCCAGATCACAGAACTGAGTCATGAGTGTGTCGGTGGTTCTGTGGCAGAATATTTAAAATGTTTTTTTACGAGCACACCAAGTACATTTATCACAAATGTGTATGGTACTTGTGTAATATACAGTATATATATATATATATATATATATATATATATATATATATATATATATATATTAGTGATGCAGCGATCAGCAATTTTTGGCCCGATCACCAAAAAACTTGATCTGCTGATTGCCGATGACGGAAGGAATTTTAAATATCCATACCTTTCATCTAGGTATGGATTGTTACAGTGATCAATAAACGGGGATGGGAGAAGATTGAAGCATTTTAAGTTGTGTGCACGTGCATCCGCTCACAGGATGGATGAAGCAGTTGTAGCCTAATAATTACACTACCTTGGTACATTTGCTAAAAATAATTGAGGCTACATGCTAACAGATGCTAATACTCAGCAGTTAGCAAAACAAGCTCTGAGTCTCTTTTAACGAAGTGACGTTGAAGTGTGGATGCGTTCAGGTGTTGTAGTAAATAAGGCAGTGCTAAGCTAATGCTAATGCTATTTAGCCGTGGGCACACTATTATCTGCCTTACACAGCGTAAAATGATCCCAAACTTCTACTATTAATTAACTAACTATATTTTAAAAAGTACAGAAACAGTCAAGACGAGATGCAGCTGTTATGTAACATGTTTGCAAGTTTGAAAATGGTCACTAGTAATTTATGTTACGTGATCGGCTTATATATATATATATATATATATATATATATATATATATATATATATATATATATATATATATATATATATATATATATATATATATATATATATAATTTTTGTTTATCCCGTAGTACATTCTTGGTTATATTACTTTTTTATGTTAAATGTCTGCACTGATGTCTGCACTGAAAATTGTCAGTTCTTTATTGTTGTTAAATAATCTTGATTAATAATCATAATTTCAGTTTAGTAGTAATTGTGATTATCATTTTTTCCATAATCGTGCAGCCTTACTTCAGAGGGAAAATTAGTTGCGGAGAGAAACTGTGACTTTCTATCTCATAATTTTGACTTTTATCTCATAATTATGTATAACTATTAGCTTAGTTAAATTGAGTGTCAGTCTACTGTAATCAAAGGTGGTACAGTTTTTTTTCCTATTTCATCCAGAGCCACATGTGGAACCCTTATGCTGTCGTTTTTTCTCTTGTTACATATTTTTGTCTCTTTGTTTTAATTTGTTTGAAACACACGTGTGCATTAATTCATTATTTTCCACAGATTTGTTGTGTACTGCATGTGTTTGTGTTTGTTTTATGTTCAGTAAGTCATTTAAAAGTGAACAGTAGTCGGTGTGAAGTGAAGCAGATTTCTAATGACCTCCATCTCTGCAGGACGGCTGCACACCTCTCCATGCTGCTGTGTGTTCAGCTAATGTGAACACGCTGCAGCTTCTTCTCCACCAGCCGCCTCAGGGGGAGTCTGCCGGGACCTTGGACCCGCCTGGGACCAAAGCGGTTCTGTCTGCTGCTCTGCTGAACCAGGCCAATAGTGACGGCTGGACTGCGGCACACATGGCTGCTGCCCGAGGCCTCAAGGTGAGAAGGAATACAAAGACTGTTAGAACCTTAGTGACAGAGGTACAAGTACGTCCTTTACTGTACTTTGGTAAAGTTTTTAGGTATCTGTACTTTACTGGAGTATTTTACTTTTACTCCCTGCATTTTTATATAAATATCTGTACTTTATACTCTTTACATATATATATATATATATATATATATATATATATATATACACTTGTACTTTGAACTTTGTACTCTTTACATTTATATAAAGTAAATAAACTACATATTAGGGATGGCGAAATTCATAAAAAATCTGGGCCGATCACTGAGCTTCATTAACTGGTTGAAGTCAGTCAAAGTCAGAATTCGAAAAATGCTGTAAAAAGTGGATTTTAAATCCACGTTTGCAGAATCTGCTATTGCCCGTGTCTGCAGCGACCACTTGGTCAGAGGTATGTTCCATTGCTAATTTATTTTGCGGATGTGTTATATATCATTAGGTTGTGGTTGAATGTTCATTTACACCGTTATCATATGGTTTAACTAGACACATTAAGACGTGTTACATGTTGACGTTAATCGCTACTGCTAGTGATTAGCAGCGCAACTAATGTAAACAAATATGGAATACATATTGACGTAGCATTTTTACAAATAAAACACTCACCCTGGTGAAGAACAAACCATAATTATCACTGAACCTTTTAGTACTGAGGTTGTGGACCCACCCTCTGACAAAAAAGTTCTGTCACCAAATTTTTCTAGTCTTTCATCTGCTGCTGGTGTAGTAGGACGTCTGCAGGACCAGGTAGTAATATCTACAGCACAGATTGATGGAAATTCGTTGGCTTCTGTCAAACTCATTAATTTTCATCAGATACAGGTCACGTCCAATATATTTTTTAACTAACTGTATGTATCTGTGTTTGGACACTGGATCTAAATCCGTACACTAAACCCTCTCTTCAATGGTTTCCTCCATAGCGACAGTCTCCATGGTTACTTCCTGCCCATCAGCTGAAAACGCAATGTCATCATAGTCATGTGACTGAAACTTACCTATATAATACATATTTAGTAATTTCACCCTTTTTTGTGAAGTTCAGAATTCCACATGTGTTCATTCATAGTTTTATTGACTTCAGTGACAATCAACAAAGTAAATAGTCATTAAAATAATGAAAACACATTAAAGGAGAAGGTGTGTCCAAACTTTTAGTCTGCGCTCTATGTCTTCATATCAACTTTGGATGCATAAACCTTTTGTTGAGGTCAAAGGGATGGATGGACCTAATTCTTTGTCTTTTGTTATTTATTGTCTGGAGAAAGAGGTTATATTTGCCAGGTTTTTTTGCTTTGTTGTGTGATTGTATGTGTGTGTGTGTGTGTGTGTGTGCGTGCATGTGCAGGACTGTCTGGAGGTTTTGTGCAGCCACAGTGAACAGGACATCGACAGGAGGGACTACTGCAACCGCACCATTCACGACGTTGCAACTGACGACTGCAAAGATCTACTCGAAAACCTCGGTGAGGGGCGTCCTCTAAGTGGACCAGTTTTGTTTAGTGTCGATCTCTGTTCGGCACATTGCAATAAAAAAAGGGAGGAAAAACAAACACATTTTGTAACTAAAGTTATTAATGTAGGCATGAATTTAACATCCATTTGTCTTAAACACATCGACCTATGTCAGGTTAAAGTGCTTCAGTAACTAGATTAAACCAGGACGCTAAGTTACGAATCCTACTATGGTGATGCCTAGGGTTGGGTCGGTCAGTATAAGTCTGGAACTGGGACAAACATTAACGGTAGTAACCAGACCCAAATCTAACATGAATTTCGGTACCACACATATACACAGCTGTTGTTTAATTACTTCCTCTGTCCATTGTTAATTCGACACACACAGCAGTGGAGACGACATCGAAGTGTTAAAGGTGAAAAGGTGGAACGTGCAGTTACAGTTCACAGGAAGTTCCAGATTCTTCCATATGCTACAGGTGTTGAAGATATTTACATGTAAAGGCTGGAGTACTTTAATGAAACACTTTGTTTACTAAAGTGTGAAGAGCTAAGAAGCCTAGCACTGTGCTAATACCAATAGCCTAGCACTGTGGGGAGCATATCTATGTTCCTCGGGTCCTCTTTATATGGGACCGGGGAACATAGGACCCTTTTTTTTTTTTTTTTTTTTAAAAAAAAGGGGCCTATGTTCCCCAACCAGAACATAGGGATGACCCCACACTGTGCTAATAGCACAAGCTTAGCACTGTGCTAATAGCATATTAGTAATATAAATACCCAGTGTGTTAATGTCAGACCCTAGAGATAAATCTTCAGACTACTTACTGCAGATACTGGACTATGACAGTGACAGAGTGAGTACTTTTACAGTACTTACTTCAGTACTTACGACAGATAAGTACCTGGTGTTCGTCAACTGGTGACATGAGATGAGGTGCTAGCTTAATAAATTGTAACACAGATGTGTTGTTACGATTTGTGTGTTTGTCAGATGGTTCTAGTTAAAGTCATCGGTTAAATTTTAATGTTACGGTTCAATCACGTTTGTCTCTGGTTGTATTTTTTTTTTTTTTTGAAAGTACTAATTTAAATACCTTTTATGAACCAATAACATTTTTGTCGTACTGATTTGATATTGGTATCGAATAAAACCCTTTCAATACCCAACCCTAGTGATGCCACTGTTAGCCAAACTCGGCTTCTGATTGGTCGAAGACTGGATGGAAATGCGGAAGCTGGAGTGGAGACATAAATGAAAGATGGAGACATGTAGTGAAGGGTTAGGTTTTTAGGTTATCTCTCCACACCAGCTTCCAAATTTTGGTCTAATGTTGAAGTTCAACCAAACAGAATCTGAGTTGGCATCGCCATAGTAGGATTCGTATTTTCGCAATCAGGACACATCTGTTGATCTGTTCGCAGGTTACAAAGTCCCAGCACATCAAACAGTCTCCACTTGTCTGCAGCTCAGGATATAAACCAGGGCTATCAAATTTATTTTCTTTCAAGGGCAAAGGACAAAAGACTAAGACTAAAATTAAAAATGGGTGACAATATTAACAATGCTCTCTGTCCTCAGACTCGTACAGAGTCCTGGTCCGTGTCCACACTTCCAGCGGAGGCGGGTCTGTGTCCATGTGTCCTCTGGACGCTCTGGCGGAGAACGTGACGGGATGCGGTGGTCATTTACCACTAGGTCGAGTGTCCATCGACCGCTCGACCAGCTGGACTGAGCTTGGCGTCGCCCTTGGCCACGCCCTCACCTCCTTCCTCTTACTGGTCTGTGGAGAGTCTGACAGCGGCAAAGAGGAGCTGCAGAGACCCCCGCTGGGCCTCGGACCGACCAGCATGGCCTCCATCCTCATCGGTACTTACTCCATGTTGTCCTTCATATGTCCACGTCTTTGTCTTCTGATTTTTATGGTATGTCCTTCTGTTGTGTTGTCTTTTAAAGCTGCTGCCCGTATCCTCCTGACATCCAGCAATGCATTTATTATCTCGCCCAACATTGGTTGGGAGAGATTATTGTAGTCACTGTGTGTGCCTGTCTTCCTGCCTGCCTGCCTGTCTGTCTGTCTGTCTGTCTGTGTGTGTGTGTGTGTGTGTGCGCGCGTCTGAGTGTGTCCGCAGAGACATATCATGCTATAACTCAATGAATACTTGATATCACCATGAAATTACATGGACATATACATATAGCTAATGTACACCAGATGCAATGATCCACTTGAGTAAAGGTCAAAGGTCAAGGTCACAATTAACTAAAAGGTCAAAATCACATTATTCGCTATAACTCTAGAACGGAGGGTCAAAGAACTTTCAGATTGGTAACAAATGATTTGGAATGAAGATTTGTACAATTCTCATAGTTAGTGTTATCACCTACGATCAATAGTTTTTGAGATCTGTGGAGGTCAAAGGTCACATGTTAGAAAATTAACTTCTGTAACACTGTTTGTGTGTGTGTCAATCATAGACTTATCACACTATAACTTAATCAATACTGGATATATTATCATAATATTACACGCACTAAAGCATATATACATATAATAAAATTATCAATATTGCAAAAGGTCAGAGGTCAAGGCCAAAATCACATGATTGGCTCTAATTCAAGAAGTTGTCATAGAAACTTGACATTGGCACAAAATATGGATGAGATTAGGCATTCTCTGAATACTTGTTGTCCTCTGTACTGGACAAGACTTTCACACCTTTATTTAAAAATAACTAAATAAAAATATCCACTGAAAAGGATATATTAAAAACAATCTATAACAAAAAAGTGTTACATGTTTTTTTTCCAATTAAGGCAGTTATTTAATGTAAAATGATTAAAAAAAATGTTTACTTACTGGGTGTCAGGAGGACATGTTGAGTTGGATAAAGATGCAGACGGTTGTATATTTGTGCTTAAGTTGTTGAATAATTAATCTATTCGAGGATCAACATTCCCTCCATTTCTGTTTTTAGTCCATTGAATGTCATGTGGTTTTCTCTTTCTATAGAGTCTGATATAGTTTCATGTTTCAGTGCAGATAGAAAATATAATCCATGTCCTTTGTCAGAGACAAAGGACATGGATTATATGTTTTTATTATATGTTTACCCGAACAAAATATCTAGTTTCTGTTCTTTGTCTGAAAAAAACAATCAGCAAACCAGAGGTGGTCAAAGTACTCTCATTCTGTACTGCAGTAGAAGTACTACTACTGCTGTGAAAAAATACTCTGGTAATGGATTCAACTCCTTTACTGAAGTAAAAGTAAAAAAAAAAGTACAACTTCTCAACTATAATAAAGTAAAAAAAGTAAAACTGCATTTTTTTGCAATGGATGAAATAATACAGATTTAAGCAGGAAAAATTAGGAAAGTTAAAAACTGTGTAAGTAAAAAACTGTGTGAACAGCTCCACATAGTAGAGACGAACACGGCACATATTGAAAGGATTAACCCTTTAACTCCTGATGCGTCAGCGCTGACACGTTCTGAGTGGATGGTTTAGTTTAAAAATTCAGACAAATTCAAGTGTTTTTTTAACTGTTATTTTACTGAGAATTTTGTTCATGGAACTGATGTACAGGTGTCGAAAAGCAAGTGATTAAGAAAAAGAAAAAGCCCAAACTAAAACTACTGGAACCAAATTACAACACTAGTTATTTATTCCTTTTTTTTTTTTTACTTCATTTTGGGTTTTGTGGGTTTTTGTTTTTTGCCCTTTTTTCCACATTATTTCTTATTATGTGAATATATATTAGTTTCTGTTGATGTTGCTTATTTTGTTTATTTTTCAGTTTTTTTTTATTTTATTATTTTTATTAAATTGTGTTCTGTTAGTGTCTTACTTTGTTCATGTTACATATTATTTTGTTGGTTTATTATTCATTTTTGTTCATTTTACTGATCACTTTGACTGTTTTTTGTTCATTGTGTTGCTTATTTTATCTTATTTTATTTTTTACTGTGTCTCAGTCTCAGGAGTTAAAGGGTTAATCATTCTAAAATGGATCTAATAACAAGGCAGCCAATACAACGTTCTAAAATGTATCAAAGGACAAAGCATCCCATAATACAAAGTTATGTTATGGTCTGCTCTAAATTAACACAAATGACAGCAGTCATTCAAGAATGTTTGTATCTGTGCATAAGTACTGCACTGTAAATAAATAAACAACTAAAACCGACTTGTTCCCCTATTTTTTTTGTGTGCTCCTGGTGAGGGTTTGAAAATACGAAATGAATGGGTCCCACGGTTTATGAAATGTTTTTATTGACCCCCTAGTGAATTATTTAAATGTTTCTAATTTTAGAAAGAGCATTAAATCACTGAGCCAAGTAGATGCTTTTGGTGGGTAAGGAGAGTTCCACTTTGGAACAAGTCAAAACCCAAAGTGGTCTGAGCGGTCGTCATGGTGACCTCAGGATCCACCGCTCCAAAAATGACAAGTTCTGCAGTGGGATGAATATTAGTACCAAATGCATTGTTCAAAGTTTTACAAACTTTATTATTCTTTTAAACTGTGGATCCTGTGACTGTCCTTCCTGTTCAGTATTATATTTGTGTCATCACCTTTTATTTTGTTGATTCTGCAGGAGACACTGAATGGGTTGTGGGTCAGGACCTGCCCCTCTCCCCCTGGGACCTGGTCCGAAAGCCTCTGAGCCAGAGCATCACCATCCACCTCAAAGGTACCAAAGCTGAAAGATAGGCTTCTGTGTAGAGTCTGGTGTGGTACCAGACTGAAGACACTGAAGACACTGAGGACACTGAAGACACTGAAGACACTGAAGACACTATAGACACTGAAGACACTATAGACACTGAAGACACTATAGACACTGAAGACACTGAAGACACTATAGACACTGAAGACACTGAAGACACTATAGACACTGAAGACACTGAAGACACTATAGACACTGAAGACACTATAGACACTATAGACACTGAAGACACTGAAGACACTGAAGACACTATAGACACTGAAGACACTAGAACACAAAGAAAAGATGAGGAACTAAATACAAACCAACATTAGTTTGTGTTTTTATGATGAGGAAAAAATACACCATCCAGTGTTTTCATCACAAGGTTTAGGAGAGGAGGGAGGAGGAGAGGAGAGTAGAAGGGGGGAGAGGAAAGGAGGGGAGAGGGTAGAAGGGAGGAGAGGAGAGTAGAAGGGGTGAGAGGAGAGTAGAAGGGGTGAGAGGAGAGGGTAGAAGGGGGGTAGAGGAGAAAAGACAATAAAAAAGATGGAGGTCAAGGTGAAAGGGATCATGGAAAGAAGAGATCAAACTAAGAAAAAGTAGAAAAGCACTTGTAGAGCGCAGACTCGGCCAAGGCAGATCCCCCCAGTAAATGAGTTTTGTTTTTGACAGGTCTTTCTGAGTCGTGTCTTGATGAGTCAGCGCTGGAATCCCTTTTACCTCTGCCACTGCTCTATAACTACGTCCGCCTGGTAAATACACACAACACACTTTAACACCAAAGAAATAATCAATACAATGAGCTGAAAATATCACAAATTCACAAATGCAGTTTCCTTCAATAGAATATAAAATCCATTCCATACATATATGGTTCTAACATGTATTTGTTTATATTTCAGATAACCCAAAGAATGCATTTGAATAAAGAGCAATGTATTGAAATGTCAGAAGGAAAAAGGGTGTCATAAGTGGAAGGCACAACAAACCCCGCCCCTTACAAATATTTTAGCTCTTAATGGACATGTCTCTCTGTCAACAATAGTAACTGAGTCTCTATCTCCATTTGTTTTTCCATTATTGGCTATTTTAGTTTTTTAGGTATTGACCCAGTGACCCCTGACCTCTTGGGTCAACAATAGGTCAAGATGCAGACTTGAAAGACGAATATTTTGTTTCCCAATTCTTTGAATATTTCAGACAGACTGCTGCTTCAGCTCTTGGTGTAGTAACAAAGCTCTTTTGACATTTTATGTGACATTTTTGACTTCCTTTAAAATACTAAGTCAGTTAAAGAATACATTAAAAAGAAGATATAAAACTTACAGACACACAATTCTCCCTTTTGATGACATACACATTTGATCACCATCATCAGGTCACAGAGCGTAACATTCTTAAAAGGTGCAAAATCCTACCCACTACAAAGATAACATCACATACAGTTTAACTAAAATTAACAAAATTCATTACTTTAACCATTAACTGATGATCCAAACTCAAAACAGCTTTGTTAACATGGTTGGTAAAGTTTAGATCTGATGGAAAATTTGAACACATTTTTATCTGAAATAAAATTGAAAAATGTATAAAACACAAAAAACCCATAAAAAATAAATTAAGAACAAAGATGAAAACAAAATAAATTCAATAATTTCATGAATGCTTTATGAATATGTTTCCAGTCGGTATTACAGTGATATTTACATTGGTCAGTTTACTGGTTTTTAACCTTGACCCTTAGTTACATTAAAAAGATAAGAAGGTCCAGATCCACACGCCTTATTCTGAAGTGATGGAAAAGCTGCCTTTGATGATGGCAGAGCGTCGACAGGTCATATCTGACACATGTGTGCGTGTGCCTCCAGGTGGAACAGTACGGCAGCCTCATCTTCCATGGGCTGGAGGGAAGCTGTCAGGAGGTCATCGCCCATCTGGTCGCTCAATGCATCAAGGTAAAGCAACAAGCCTCCACCACGAGAGAGAGAGAGAGACACGTAGTTATGTGTACATGTAGTTATAGTTACATCATGTGGTTATATCACAAAGTTCAAAAATCTCCCATTTACTTAGAATGTACAAAATTTAAAATATGACTGTTTGAATGTGACGATCCAGGGAACACCTGTGATGATCCAGGGAACACCTGTGGTTATCCAGGGAACACCTGTGATGATCCAGGAACACCTGTGGTTATCCAGGGAACACCTGTGGTGATCCAGGGAACACCTGTGACGATCCAGGGAACACCTGTGGTTATCCAGGGAACACCTGTGACGATCCAGGGAACACCTGTGGTTATCCAGGGAACACCTGTGATGATCCAGGGAACACCTGTGACGATCCAGGGAACACCTGTGGTTATCCAGGGAACACCTGTGATGATCCAGGGAACACCTGTGGTTATCCAGGGAACACCTGTGACGATCTAGGGAACACCTGTGATGATCTAGGGAACACCTGTGATGATCCAGGGAACACTTGTGAAGATCCAGGAAACACATGTGGTTATCCAGGGAACACCTGTGATGATCAAGGGAAAACCTGTGATGATCCAGGGAAAACGTGTGGCGATCCAGGGGAAACCTTTGACGATCCAGGGAAAACCTGTGACGATCCAGGGAACACTTGTGGTTATCCAGGGAACACCTGTGGTCATCCAGGGAACACCTGTGGTCATCCAGGGAACACTTGTGGTTATCCAGGGAACACCTGTGGTCATCCAGGGAACACCTGTGATGATCTAGTGAACACCTGTGATGATCCAGTGAACACCTGTGATGATCCAGGGAAAACCTGTGATGATCCAGTGAACACCTGTGATGATCCAGGGAAAACCTGTGGTGATCCAGGGAACACCTGTGACGATCCAAGGAACACCTGTGGTTATCCAGGGAACACCTGTGATGATCCAGGGAACACCTGTGACGATCCAGGGAACACCTGTGACGATCCAGGGAACACCTGTGGTTATCCAGGGAACACCTGTGGTCTGTGATGATCCTACCTTGACAGAGGTCTTCACTCTGACTGCTTTTCTAGTTTTATTCCTTCCAGCTTTTACAGAATTGTAATGTAGAGACACAGAGGACACATATGCTCTCTGGTACTGGTTCTAGTTAAATATGGTCTGGTACTGGTTCTAGTTAAATATGGTCTGGTACTGGTTCTACTTAAATATGGTCTGGTACTGGTTCTACTTAAATATGGTCTGGTACTGGTTCTAGTTAAATATGGTCTGGTACTGGTTCTAGTTAAATATGGTCTGGTACTGGTTCTAGTTAAATATGGTCTGGTACTAGTTCTAGTTAAATATGGTCTGGTACTGGTTCTAGTTAAATATGGTCTGGTACTGGTTCTACTTAAATATGGTCTGGTACTGGTTCTAGTTAAATATGGTCTGGTACTGGTTCTACTTAAATATGGTCTGGTACTGGTTCTACTTAAATATGGTCTGGTACTGGTTCTAGTTAAATATGGTCTGGTACTGGTTCTAGTTAAATATGGTCTGGTACTGGTTCTAGTTAAATATGGTCTGGTACTGGTTCTAGTTAAATATGGTCTGGTACTGGTTCTAGTTAAATATGGTCTGGTACTGGTTCTACTTAAATATGGTCTGGTACTGGTTCTAGTTAAATATGGTCTGGTACTGGTTCTAGTTAAATATGGTCTGGTACTGGTTCTAGTTAAATATGGTCTGGTACTAGTTCTAGTTAAATATGGTCTGGTACTGGTTCTAGTTAAATATGGTCTGGTACTGGTTCTACTTAAATATGGTCTGGTACTGGTTCTAGTTAAATATGGTCTGGTACTGGTTCTACTTAAATATGGTCTGGTACTGGTTCTACTTAAATATGGTCTGGTACTGGTTCTAGTTAAATATGGTCTGGTACTGGTTCTAGTTAAATATGGTCTGGTACTGGTTCTACTTAAATATGGTCTGGTACTGGTTCTAGTTAAATATGGTCTGGTACTGGTTCTAGTTAAATATGGTCTGGTACTGGTTCTAGACTAGAAACAGACAAGTTGGTTTTGGGTTTTTCTTTCTTTTCCTCAGTTTACATTTTCCTCTTTTGTGTTTTACTCCATTACAATGTGGTAGTCTGTCTTTTCTTTTTTTTAACTTGTCTGTTTTGTTTGTTATATTAGACCAGGGGTCTCCAACCTGTTCCACAAAGGGCCGGTGTGGCTGCAGGTTTTTGTTCCAACCAACCAAGAGTTCACAGTTTGACCAATTAACTCTCTGAAGACTGAGATCAGTTGATTAATTGATTGACATCTGATGTGTTGCTGTTTGGTTGGAACAAAAACCTGCAGCCACACCGGCCCTTTGTGGAACAGGTTGGAGACCCCTGTATTAGACCCTGAACTATGCAATGTTTGATTTTATGTCTTCTTAAATTTTTGTAAGTATGACACCTGCTGGAGGTTTTATTCATGACAGTTTTTACCTCAGTAGCACTGCACTGTGGAGGTCTGTGATTGGTTTACACATTTTTAAAAACACCTTTTCCTTCTATTATAACATGTGATGAAGGCCAGGATGCAGAAATACGTTGGGGTCTTTTGTAGGTTATTGTAACCAAGCCAATGTAATAAAGGCTTTTTAATGTTCACATATATGAGGTTGCCTTGGGATGTTTTTTTTCATACTCGTAAGTTTTCCCATCCACAGAGCACCTCTAATTTTTGCTTATTATGAGTTCAGGTAGTGCTCCTGAAGTAAACCTTTTCTTACTTTGAGATTAAATATTGAAATATTGGCAAATGGCTCAATTCATAATATTATTATTAGTATTATTGTGAGCATATATATATATGAAGAGTTCATTTGCAAAAACAGATAACTCCATTTTTCTTTTTTTTCATGAAATGTAATTTTTTACTCTACATTCCACAGATAATACTGATTTATTTGATATGTTATTTATTTCATTTGGTAAGAGCCACTAAATTGAATAAATAATATATCAAATCAATGAGTATTACCTGGAATGTAGAGTAAAAAATGCAATTTTCTGAAAAAAAAGAAAAATGGAGTTATCTGTTTTTGCAAATGAACTCTTCACATATATATATATATATATATGTATATATATATGTATATATATATATGTATATATATATATATATATATGTATATATATATATATATATATATATATATATATATATATATATATATATATATATATATATATATATATATATATGTATATATATATATATATATATATATATATGTATATATATATATATATATATGTATATATATATATATATATATATATATATATATATATATATATATAATATAGTATATATATATATATATATATATATATATATGTATGTATGTATGTATGTATGTATGTATGTATGTATGTATGTATGGCTATGTGTACATATATATACATGTGTGTATATGTATGTGTATACTGTTAAATAATGTAATATGATATACATTAGATATTTATATTTATATTACAATGGGTGTATATTATCAGATAATCTATATTATTATTATTATTATTATTATTGTATATATAATATATATATATATATATATATATATATATATATATATATATATGTATATATATATATATATATATATATATATATATAAATATATATATATATATATATATATATATATATATATATATATATATATATATATATATATATATATATAAAACCTTGATATTCATACTTTATTTTCTTGGTATATGAAAAGTGAACTGAATTGATCCAAAGGACTTCATTTATTTATTTTAGGAGAAGGGGTGGGATTAAATCCGTTTTGCTTCTTCCTTCTCCTTTTCGAATATGCAAACAAAGCAATGTTTTGTTTTGTTGTGTTTATTTTTCATGTATATGTTTTTATATTAGTTGAGCTCAATCGTTTGTGTTGTTGCTTATTCGAAATAAATGAACTGCAAACAAACAAACAAATATTTTGGGGAATCTTCTCCAGCTTCTGCTGTTACACAGATAAGTTAAATGTAGGTCCAGACAATGATGCAATGAAAGTGAAACAGCAGCTCTATGTGACGCAACAAATATTAAACACCAGCAGACAGGAGGACACGTCTAGGTCGAGACAGGACACTTATTCAGATCTATGTGATCACATTCCTGCAGCGTTGACACTTTAAAGGACAAAGCAGGTCTGTTCAGCTGTGTACAAACTAAATTTGCATCATTAGATGTCTGTAAAAGCACACAAAAGAAAAATCCACAGAGAACAGAACATCCTGGCTGCTGGGCCCTGGAAAAGCCTGGAAAAGCCTGGAAAAGCCCTCTCACCA